>OY720442.1:126759728-127168889 GCA_963082915.1 Dolichopus griseipennis
AAAAGAAACTCATAAAAAAAAAAAAAAAAAAAAAATTTAAGAATAGTATAAAAATATCCTCTTTGTTTTTCACTAAAATAGTTAAGCTTCCATTATTCCAATCCCATAGAGTTTTTTTTAACATTTTTTACAATATGTATGTACGTAAGTATCTTAAGATACTTACTTTGAAAAAGTATAATGTAAGTAATAAAATAATTTAGGCCATCTTAACTAACTATACTTATGAGTACAGTTTCTTTTTTTTCTATCTTTTATTTTCATTTATTAGTTACTAATTTTTATGTACAGTGAAAGCTCTCTTAGCCGGACGTTCTTATATACAGACATCTATTTCAGACGGACAGTTTTTTCAAAACCAATTATTTTTTAAATTTTACATACAAAACCCATTCTTTTAACCGGACACTCTAATAACCGGACGCGGACACTTCAATCATTCTTTAAATCTCAAAAACATCTCTCGTAAACGGACACTTGTAATTTATGAGCAAGCTTTTTTTATTTAATGTGAGTAATATGGTGTTGGACGTAATTTTGTAATATAATTTACTATTATATTATATTTAATTAAAGAATCTAATACATACATAACTGGATTTGAATAATATTATGTATGCCTAATACATAGAGGTACTTTTTATTGCTTATTTTTTTAAAACGTGCTGAGCAATGAAGAGAGTATGTATTAGTAATCAGATGCAAACTCGCTCTCTTAAGAATCAAAAATTTTTACATTTTTTAAAAATAATACGTATTAGGTTTATTACGCATACGTTTTAGGTGAAGTTCACCAGTTCTTGAACAATTGGAAACTAAAACCTACAATGAAGTCTTCAAAACTATTGATAGTTTAAAAAAATCTGCAACATTTAAAGTGGATCTTATAGCATTCCAGTTGATAAAAAACTTAGAAACACATTTTAAAAATAATGTTTTAAAAATTGACCAGGAAAAAATACGGCAGTCAAAGATTTCAAATTTTTCAAAAGACTACTAATTCTTAAACTCTGAAATGGAAGTAGTATGTAATTTAACCAAATAATGTTAATCTGTATTGAATTTTTGTTTAGTTTTTTGTAGTAATTTTTATTTTCTTTTGTTATTTAGTTTTTATGTTGTTTTACCATTATAATTTTTACCTTGAAAAAACGTTATTAAAAAAATAAATAAAGAATTTAAGAAAATTTATAAAAAATTTTTTCCTATTAACCGGACAGTTCCCATAAGCGGACAAAAATTTTAGAACCGTGAGTGTCCGTTTATGAGAGCTTTCACTGTATATATATGTAGATACATATATTATTTTTTTTTTATTAATTCTTGTACTAATGACTATTCGCAATACGGAATAACAGAATAAGTAAATCTGTTCTCAAAATAATATGCAATATATATATATGTATACTCAAGGTATTCAAGTTCATCTAAAAAAAAGAAAATTCAAAACGTGCTTCAAAGACACGCACAGGTGTTTCAAAAAAAAAAATATATATATACATATATTTTAGTACTCAAATCATTTTAGTAATTTAAAAAAAAAAAAAACTAAATTTAGTTAATAGTAATCTATAGATATAATATGTACAGAATATACATAAAAATATACATATATATATCTTAATTTAGAAATATATAGTATAAAAAAGTTTATTAACTTTTATCATTAACTATTTACTTATAGACTATTATAGTCTATACAATACACATATATATATATATATATATATATATATATATATATAAAAATATATATATATATATATAGGCAAATATATTTACTAAATGCATTAAAAAAACTATACTCAAAAAGTATCTGAATCTATTAAATAAAATCTTTAAAAGGTACAAAGACTTTTAAAATGTATCTTAAGATTTATTTTTAACTTTTTATTTTTATAGTTTGAATCAAATGAACTTTTTTAATTCCTTAATTTTTTTTTTTTTCATTTTCTTATTCTTTTTTTTTGTTGTAAAATTGTAAATTTAAAACAAGTTTTAAAATAAACATCATAAATGCACAATTTTATAGTAAAAAAAAATAGTAGAGTGCAGTTTAACAAGAAAATTGTGTTATTTTACCATGTGCTTTGAATAATTTTTTGATTTTTTTTTTTGTTTCTTTTTTTTTTGAGTATAGGTTAATTGTTTTTGCAAAATGCAAAAAAAAGATTTTAATTAAAATATCAAATTTTGATTTTTTTTTTTTAATAATTTGCAAAAAAATGCATTCATTTTAAATTTTATGAATCATATATTAAATGTGTTGCATCATTTCAATTTTTAAAAAAACTTGAAATTGTAAAATATAGTTATAGTAACATTTATTAAATTGAAATGTATCTATAGATACAAATTAAAAAAAAATAATTATGAAGGATAAATTAAATTGTTAAAAGTAAGAAGTAGAATTTAATTCTTAAATTATATTGAATTTTTTTTAAAACTTAAAAAAGGGTGATCAAATTGGTAGCTAGTATAGAATTTTATTTTAAAACATCATAGTGGCAACTCATTGTTTGAGATTCCCTTTAAAATTACAATTTGAATTCAGCTTGGTTTTTTTAAATTACCATGGAAAGATGCACATATCTTATAGAAATTGTTAAAATTGACCAAAATAATAATTAATTATCATAATAAGAATCTATAGAATCACATAGAATTTTTTTCATGGAATAATTAGATTATGTTATATAGCTCCACTGAACTTTTTCCATGAGCTAATGTTATAATAACAAATAAGTAATTTTAATTTAAATCTTTAATTTATTTTAATAAATCATAAAATACTCTCTGACTTAAAAAACCAACATTACTGGAGTTATTTGTGTAATAAACAGAGGTTGAAAAGGTGTAAAGGGAAATTTAAAAAAAAAAAAACTCCAGAAGTGGTCATTTAATCACAAATGTTGCATTAAGCAATTTCTCAAAATTTTTAAAAAAATATATTGATTTTATATTCGGTTTTATAATTATGTCACATTAAAAATATGTTACTCTTATGATCTTATAATATGTTGCTCTGAGCTCTTATGATGATCACCCTTTGTCACTTAGTTAATTGTTAAAATCATGGACAACTGTAAGGTGGACTTAAGTTATTTAGTATCTCACGCGTAAGTATATGGACATTTTACAAACCTCTAATTTAGATATTATTAAACTTTATTTAAATGGAGATATGAAATTTCAATTTGTTCTATAAAATACTACTCCTGTTAAATATTCTGCTTTCCTTCTTTCAAATATTACTTATTAAAATCATGGAAAACTGTAAGGTGGACTTAAGTTAGTCGTTTATTTAGTATCTCACGGATATATAGAGATTTTACAATCTAATTTAGATATTATTAAATTTTATTTATATGGAAATATGAAATTTTAATTTGTTCTATAAAATACTACTCCTGTTAAATATTCTGCCTTCCTTTTAAACAAACCTACAAGTACATTCTAATTCTTTTGAAAAAGTCAACGTAAACCTTCAAAATTTGTAGGTATTTCTATTTTATAAAATTTGATAAATGGTAAGTTAATATACAGTACAATTCATAAATAATATAATAACCGTAATTAGTATATGACATAAGACAATAAACTATAAAATTAATTAAAAATATTTTGAAAATTTAGTAAATATTTAGTAGGTATCTAAATGTAAGTAAAGAAAAATTGAATAAAAAATAGATAATTTTTAAATTATTTATAAACAAAAGAAATTAATAAATAATTTAAATGAATTATTTATATTGTAGTTAATGATTAAAAACAAAAAAAAAATTTTGTTAAATTATAAAACAGACAAAATGCAAATATTATTATTCAACTTAAAATTAATTAATTAAATGTGAAGGTATAGTAGATGACATGATGTAATACTTTGTTTATACGCACAAGTATCTATTTATTTCTATTTCAATATTTTTATAATAAATTTAAAACTGATAAAAATTCAAAAAACAACTGTCAAAATTAAAAAAAATTCAAAATAAAATCCTATATTACCGTTATAAAAAGCTTTGAAATAATTATTATATTTTATGCGATTGTCATGACATCTGTGAACGAATAGAAAACTAATTTTAAAAAAAGTTTAACGGTTTTAGATATTTTTAAAATTTTAATTTGTAGATTATTAGAAATGTTTTTTAGATTTGAGGAAGTGTTTTTAATTGAATTTTTCGCATATCATTCAGAATTTTTCGCAAAAAAGGATTAAAGTTAAAATAAAATTTTAAATATTTTTACATAGATTTACATACATAGATATTTTTACTCATTTTATTACTTAGGTATACACGCCACACGGGTACAATGACATTTATGAGGCATACATATACTGCACCACATTCTTATTGAAATACTTATTTAAATTTAAAATAATATTGAAGATATTTTTAAAAAGTCTCTGGAGGCTGAAACCTAAGAAAATAAGTAAATATCTACATATTTTTTGAATTAAACTTAAAATTTTTAAAATCAACTATAGGTATTACTTTCTTTTACAGATGTTAATTTAAATTACTTATACGTGAGAATCAAAGGAATTTCATCTCATGTGCTTAATCAAAGCATCTCATGTGCTGTAAGAAGTATCGTACAACAACAATAGCGATTAGCAATGAAAATAACAACAGTAGAGATTAAAATAAATTTTATAAAAAAACTGTCAAAGTTGTCCATTTCCACTGTTGCGATTTTTTCGGTCTCTGTTGACAATTTTTTCATGAAAATTAAGTCATGAACAAATAAAATTGAATTAGCTCATATTGTCTAGTTTTGAGTTTTTTAAATATTAAAAATTTAAATATAATTTTAATTTTATTTATATTTGATATTTACCTAAATTAAATAATGACATAATTAAATAACAAGTAGGTAATAAACTGAGAATTTATTTAAGTCGGGACATATATCACTTTAAAATGCAGAAAAATTGCAATATAGAGAGGTTTACTACACCTTATCATATTATAAAACAATTTTTATTTATTTTTATTATTTATGTAACGTATCTTACAGTTAAAAAAATACGATTTGTTTATCTTAAGATTTCTTTTTTTTTTTTGTAATATTTATATTTATTTAATGTGTAAATTATCTGATAGATATTTCATTTTTGTCAAGCTAAGTCTTAAGCTAAAAATATTTTGAAATTTACCCAATATTTTGGAATCTAAACTTCTTTTAATAGGGCTTATTTTGTAATATAGGAGTTAAATAATGCGCGTAGAATTGATACGTGGTTGATGTTAGTTTCTACAAGATATAAAATGTCGATGGATTCGTTAAGATGATATTGGGGTCATTTATAAAACCATTCGATATCTTTGCTAACGAATAAATTTTAAGTACTAAGTGTAAATGTCTTCTCTAAGTACTAAGTGTAAAAATCTTCCAAAATTTACAATTAAATACTTACCAAAACACCTTCTCCTATATTATAAATACACGCATGTTAAAAATTATTAAAAACCTAATTTTAAAATCATAACCTTAAATTTATTTGCATATTTATTATAAAGTATAAATAATTTTCAGATTTAAATAAGTCATTTTTTACTTGTGAAAAATTTAAACAATATAAGGGTTCATTAACAGTTCAAAGTTCGAGACATTAATAGTTTATTTTAAATTTAAAACAGGGTCATAAAAATATTCAATGTTTTTATTATAGTTCTGTAATTCAGTATTACCATATTACGTATATATATATAGTAATCGTTGTACACGTACCTTTCTGACTTTTAAACTTGAAGTTTTAATATACTTCTTACATTTAATAATAGAATAATAAATATTATACACTGAAAGCTATATTAAAAATTTTATAAATATAATATAGCATTGCATATAGGCTAGCCTAGCCTGAAATAAAATAAATTTGTTTCAGAATAGTTTTAAAAGCAATTTAATTTTTCAGAAACTAGTTTTTTGATTTGTAAGAGTAAGTATATATATACTTAGATTATAAGGTTACTAATAGCTTACTTAAAAAATATTTTAATTTAACTGAATATATTAGTACACAGAGAATATAATACAAGTTACAGTTACTTAATGTACAAAGTACATAACTAATTACTTAAATAGATTAAAAAAAGGTGAAACTAAGTACTTTTATATATACATATGTATTTCATTGATTCTTAAATTGTTTTTTAAAAAAGTTCTATTAAAGCTAGATATAATACTTAATATGTTATTGAAATATTTAATACTTAAACATGATTACAAATATTCATTCGGAATTTTTTTCGGAAAAATTAATTATTACAAACTCTACTTCAGAATTGAACTTTCGGTTCCTCTATTCATAAGTTTAGCTAGTTTTAATTTCGATCTAAATAAGTTCAATTTTATTGTTTTCTGAAAATTTCTCCGAATGGTTCCGAATGGAAAATTTGTTATTAAATTTGTTTTTTTATTTCATATATTTATAATAGGGTTCTCTTCTAGTCACTAATATCTAACTAATATTATATGTTCGGAACTATTTTCTTTTCGGAGTACATTAAATAAATGTATACCGAATCCATAAAAAGATTCTTCATCGGAATTAGTAAATAAGGATTTCAATCTTTTTATAAAAAATAAATTTTGCAGTTGCAAAAGATTTTGTAAATTCCCGAACATGTATAGATTTTTTATAAGTATCCATTTATTGCAATGAAGTAACTTATCTCTTAAATTTTGTTTGAATAAGCGCATTTTCCGAAAATAACCTTAAGTTGTAATCAGCAGCTCAACCTCAACTTTTCGAGAGTTTAAAGAAGTTCTATCAGATTTAAAAAAACTTTCAGAACATTTTGTGTTGAAAAGTAAATTTTAATAAGTAAAATAATAAAAAATTACTGAGGAATCAATGAAACACATACACATGCTATATAATATTTTAATAGTAGTTGAGAAAAAAGTGGAAAAAAAATTATGATAGTAAAAAAGAGGGTGTTAGAAAATTTTAGTGATTAAGCATAAAATTGAAAGTGTACAAATTTAGATTGTTAGTTAATTTTACCAATTTGTTAGTGAATTAAAAATTCTAGAAAAAAAGTGTACGAAATATTTTAAAAGTGATTTGATTTCTAAAAATTTATACAGTTTGTTAGTTATTAAAAAAAAATAAGTTTAGAATAATATGAAGTATACATTAGACATAAAATAGTTTTTTATGCATTTATTTTTTTTTCCAAAATTACTTAACATATTTACACATATTAAATTATTAAAATTTATTTGGCCAAAGCTTAAGATTGTGTTAGAATTATATTTTTTTTTAATTTAATTATTAAAGTAATCACAAAAAAAAAACAAGTTGTGAATTCGAAACATTCGAAACAAGAAACGAACAAATACTATTTTTTTTTTTTTTTATAAGACATAACTATTAAACAATCATCATCCAATGGATTAATATAGCAATTAGAGCAAAACTCAAAAAAACAAATTGAAATCTTTTTTTAAATTTTATTTCTTTTGTAGGTACCATATTTGAATGTGAAAATCTTCTCAAATGTTGTGCAAAATTAAATTGACTTAAACGTCTGGTCGGACTTTGTGGTGCATTTGTACTTTCCGAAACAACTGGAGCTGATTGTGTTAAATGTAATGGTATAAATTCATGTTCACTTCTATTGTCTGGATCAGTAACAACAACAACGGGTAATTTTTTTGTACCTAAATTTGTGGCATCACTTTCATCTGATGACACATCATCCGGTGATGTAAATCTTACTTTATGATCTTTTTCTTTTAATGGACGATGTAAATCTTCATGAGAAATTGCTTTTGTATCATGTATTCCTTGCAATAGTGCATTAATATGATCATAACGTTGTCGTTGTTTTGATTGCCTAGGTTTATTAATTGTAATTGGACTAGAAATTGGATGAGTATGTTTTGGTTCTGGTTGTGGTTGTGGTGGCTGTTGTTGCTGTTGTTGTGATTCATTTTCAATATTTTTAATATCAATTGGTATCTCTACTATTGTACTTGAAGGAATATTTGAAATATCTGGTATTGGTGGTGGTTGTAAATTTTGATTATTATTTAATGGAGTTGTCATGATTTTTTTCTTATATTTAAAATAAATTCCAATAAAAGCAACAGATTATGACGATTAATACGACGATGAATACGACGATATTGTATTGTTATTAAATAATTTTCACGAAATTTTGTAATATTGACAAATTCTGTTGTTGCAATTGAGAACATTTATAAAGTACTAATTTTGTAAAATTTACAAGAGTATAGGAAAAAAAAAATATATATGTATATAACTATATTTTATTTAAGATTTTTTGTAATATTGGTTTTTTTTATTAAATGTTTTATTTTATTTTTTCCCTAATTGATCTTGTAATTTGGTTTGGATTTTCATTTGTGATTTAACAAAAAAAAAATACAAAATAATTGAATTGATTTGTTTTGTAATAAAAATGAATTAATTTATTTTCTTAGACAATATTGAATAAATTGATTGATTTTAATTGATAGGCTTTTTTAGTAAGTTTATATATTATATTTATTAATAAAAATTTTAAAAGTGTTTCCCAACAAATATAATATTTTCTATTATTTCAATATAAATATTTATATTCTTTAATATACAGGTTGCTTTATGGCGAGTTACGAGCTTATAAGAGAAAAAGTTTATTTAAAGTTAAAAAAGGATGGAAATAGTATTTATAACGGGAACCCCTTACCAATTTTAAACTTGCTTGCATACGATATTAAAGTTAGGATAATCATACAGTTCGCCAGCATTGTGGATCAAAGTTAGGAGCATGTTGTTGTAAAGTGTAGTGAAACATATAGTTCACAGTCCGAAGCTGAACCAGTACTCTCATCGAAGCAACTTCTAACAGTTATAAAAATATTTTAATTAAAAATCAAAAGCAGATGAAACTTATAGACGAACTAACTTAAAACTATATTCATAAAAGGAATTCTTTGAAGCCTTTAAGTTTATCTAAACCACCCAGTATTATGAGTCAAGACAAAAGGATGAAAACGTTGCCATAAAAGAACTAACATCTTAAAGTCACAACACCGAAATGTAGTGTTACCTGTTTGTTTGTTATCTATCTAAGTATCTCCTAAAGGTCATATTTCAGAAAAAAATGTAGGGTGCCAGAAAGAGATCAAATCAGTAATACTCGTTTAGCAGCTCAATCTCATTTAGATGCAGTAGTCCTCATTCATTCTACTACTCTTAAATATATAGAAAATCAATAGTCACAATTCTAAATTGTGCAATACGTATTACCAACATTTATATTTTCGAATTCTGAATTTAATTTAGAAAACTCCAAGACGGATGTCAACTTATTCATTAAAATACCCAGATCTATTTTTAATATAACGGTTATTGTGCGCAAGTAATTGAAGGATTATTTCCTTGTTCTAGCTTGAAGGGGAGTCAGTTTCAGTTTATGTTATGAGTCCTAAAACTTCCTCTGATTTATCTTTGAAAGGGCGCTGGAAAACCCTTAGGACAAATATTCTTTTATTAATTAAACATAATTCTATATATTTTGTCTCTTCATATTAATCAAGTCGATTAGATAACCTTACTTTAAGTTTCATTTAGGTATGACACCATATACTTATATATATAGCGTGTTCAATTTTTATTGCCGCCCTAAAAATAATTAATAATGTTTTTTTTGGGAAATTTAAAATACAAAATTTGCTTTTTACAACAGGAAATTTAATATATTTTTATTATATATAAAAAATTAATAAAATTTAAATCTATTGTTATATTATATTCATTGTTGTATCTCTAAAATTACTAAATATAATTAACATTTCAATTTAAATTTTACCATATATATATTTTTTTTATAAATATTTAATAAAATAATATTTTCAATATTTTATTACATAGTAATTTTGAATTTTATTTTTATCATTTTAATTATTTAAGCTAATTAAATATGAATAACATTTATTTGAAAATAATTAATAGATATATTTATATTTCCGGATATATATAAGTAAAGTATGTATATAGCATATTGTATTAGTTTTAAATTAGTTACAATAAATATTAAAATACATAGTTATATATATATACAATATTGCATACTCTTAAAATTTTATATGATGTGCAATAAAAATACGAATGAGAATAACTATATATATTATATACAATTAAGTTAGATACAATGTAAGTAATATTAGATTTTTATGAGATAAATAAATTTTTTAAATTAAAAATAAATAATTAGTTATTTTATTGAATATTTTATTATCTTAATCAAAAAATATTTTATTATCAATTTATCATAGAATACCTATTCGAAAATTATGTAAACACTGTATAATATATTCGATAAGATTGTTTTGGGATTTCTAATAACAATTATCTATTAAGATCAAAATTAACATCTGGGCCCTATTGCACCCACTTATCACTAATGAAATAATCAAAAAAATTATTATTTTCATAAGTGCATATTTTTACTAATCAAACCTGTATTGTATGTATGTATAAAATATGGTTTTAATAGAATCAAAATATATCAAAAAATTTATTATTTGATTATTTGACTTGTGATAAGTATTTGATGCAATAGAGCTAAGACTCATAAATATTCCAATTAAATAATATTTTAAAGAATATTCTTGAAAATTAAAATACAAATCCTAAGGATACTTTGCTTTAACCAAGTAGTTAAAGGGTAAAATAAATCATGAAAGATTAGATTATGGAAACCTGCAAATGTTTCAAAGTATATAATGATTTAATTACCAGCCTATATACATATAACACAGATACGTCACATACAGAAGTATGAAGAGCCTAAAAAATCACAAAAAAAACCTGTACATGGTACATGAGTTTATTAAAAATGCTTTTCATCTACTAAATAACTTTTCATTCTACAATTTCCAAAATTTCAAAAATAATTTTTTTAAATTCATTTCCATCTCCAAATTTGCTTAACTTATCCTAATTCCCTTAAAAAAACTAGTTTTCCCTTCCTTCCAACTAAACCTATCAACAATCAACAAAGGATAAAAGGGTACAAAGAAACGAGTCCCAGTTAAATAAAGAAGCAATATAAATTAAAAGTAATTATTCTATAATTATATCAAATGTATTACTTACTGCTGCATTAATTCCAACTCTCAATTTTAAAAGATAACAACTATAAATTGCAGTAATAAGATTATGGATTTAAAAATTTACCTAAACCTAATATCTTATTTACAGATTGAACTTTCAATTGTGCAAAATAAACGGATCAAACACACTTAGCTAATAATTAAGGTAAAGAACAAATAATCACTAATAATCAACAAAATCAGCTTTTAAGCAAGAGAAAGAAAAGCTTGTCATACTTATTTATAACTACTAGTATAATTCCATACACAGCTTAATAATATACTTATATATACCTCAATAAAAAGTGAATACTTATATGCAATTAAACCAGATTTAACTTTTAATACCTTTCCATTTAGTATAGATATATATATATATATAGATATCTATATTAAATAATAAATTATATAAATCACTAACATGTGAACTTGTTCTTTCTATAATACTTATTGGTCACATACTTTTGAAATAAATGATAAATAGAAAGTAAAAATATTGGCGGAGCGAAATAAGGCCATAATGAATTTATTCCACAATTCGCTTTCTTTCCTAAATAAGTACCTATTGATAATTTAATTTTTGTAAGGGGTGTTACGCGTAAATATTATGCGTTTATAACAAAATGAGGGGTTGGATCTGAAATCTCGGTTTAGTAAATCACGTTTTCACAAACTCGTTTTAGAAAATCTCGTTTAGAAAATCTCGTTTTTAGAAAATCTCGTTTTAGAAAATCTTGTTTTTAGAAAATCCCTTTTTTTATTTCTGGAAAAAGCTGATAATTCCGGTTTTGTATACAACTCAAAAATCCTTAAAAACCAGATTTGTCAACTTAAAAAGAGATTTTCTTAAAAAACTAGATTTTTTAATAAAAAACGAGATTTTCTAATACGAAATTTGCTAAAAACGGGATTTAAAAAAAAAGATTTACCAAACCGAGATTATGGGAAATCCTCAAAATGAGATATGAGCAATAAATTGTTTAGTTTGGATCAGCCTCGATTATATGAAACACTTTGTATATGGGTAAAATGTTAGAAGGGGTTTTAGAATTGAATACAAAATCTGGGTTCCAATAATTTGTTAAGAGCGGTATGGGGCGACAGCACCCAACACACTAAATGCTTTGCCTTCAAATAAATCAAAAAAGATAGTAGAATTGCAAGAATTGGATACAAAATCTAAGTTCTGTTATTATGTTTAGGGGGCTTTTTTCACAGTTCTATTAAATTGTATAATCACATATAAAAACATTTTTCAAAATTTAAATTATATACTTCTACAATTGATAAAATAAGATTTAATTTTAAAAAAGGAAATAAAGTTTTTACTTAATTACGAAACAATGTCATAATTATGCATAGATATGGCTTTATTTGTTATTTAAAAGTGAAATATTATGATTTTATTGATTATAACTGTATTGGTTTCGAGTGGAGATTATGGGGTTATTTCACTACACCAAAAATATTATATAAATATTTATGATTTAAATTTAATATACATATAATTAAATTCTATGACACATGTTATTTATTTATTTTATTCACTTATTACTTAATTTTATATAAGTGAGTAAATATAAAATATAAGTATCTAATAATATCATAAGTTTACATTTTTTTAATAAATCTTCGATAAAATTATTAAAATTATACGTAAAAATTTAATGAAATTGGCAAAAATATAAGTTTTTTTTTTTTACCGGATCCAAAATATATATATATATGTATATATTGAATTTTTCAATGTTAAAAATTCTAATACAAAATTTCTGACACTTTAAAATTTTAATGTACACAAGTAAATTTTTTTATCTGGATCATTTCAAATAAAAGTTTTTTCTAAAAATTTTCTACAAATATTTGATTCATTGATTTTTTAATTATTTTCAGTAATTTAAATTGGATCATTATATGAGACATTAAATGAAAATTATTATTAATGTGTTATAAGTATCGATGCTATAAAGAAAATGATCTCATTTTTGGGTATATGTATTTGGTTATAATTGAGGCCTTATGGTGTATGTAAAATTGAAAAATATTTATTTGAAATTTTAATGGAAATTTAATAAAATTTATTTTTTTTTTTAATTTTCAATTAAATTTCAAAAATTACCTGAGTGATTAAAGATTTTTATTATATCACCTGTTTAAATTCAATTATTAATGAGGGATAAACATATATATATATATATATATACAATTATTAATACGTTAATACTATAAATATATCAAATTCTAAATTGTCAATTATATCTTAATCTTATATATATATTTGTAACATGTATATATATATAATTATATATAATTTTAAAATTAATTAACTATTAAGGTATGTTCAGTGGTCTAATAGTAAATTATTAAAATATGTACAAGGCTTAGAAATATCGTTTAATGATAATTGATAACAATATCTATATATTTTAATTCTACTAATTTTTTTTTTTTTAATCCCTTTATTTTTAAATAATCTTTTTTTTTCAAATCAAATACATAATCATTACAATAATTTTCACTCCTTAAAGGAGTATAGGGCATTTACCAAATCTATTTAGACTAGGCTTCAATTTCTTTAATCGTTATATTCACTAAGCCGTTGATTACTCGACTCGTAGCTATTGTACAAGATTAAGAATACACAAGTTTTAATTTTGTGCGCCATCTTTTATCTTACACAAACAACAAAGTTACAATTCAACTTATTATTGTATACATATATTTTAATTAAATCTTATTAGTTATTACGATAAAATTATACAATTTTACGATAATGGTTTTTTTTTTTGTTTTACAATATAAAATTACATAAATTATTTTTAGGTGCCCGATTCGATCTTTTAAAAACTTAGGGCCGTTCATTTATCTAGGCATCAATTTTATGTTGACATCGGTATCAAAAAAATATTTACTATCGATGTTGAGATTTGACACTATACAAGTATGTGGTCGTATAATACCGCTGCAGTTTTATTATAATTCAAATGACACTTGTAACTTGACATATTTCAAAAATTGACGTTTCGTCTCAATAATAAAATTTTATTATAAAAAAAAATAAAAATATTTTTATACAAATATTTATTTTTTGTGTTTTTTTTTTTTTTATTTTAAGAATGAGTATTAAAAAGAGTAGTTTAAATAACTTGTTTTTTTTTTTAACACGAGCTCAATAATTTTGTCATTTTTCCACGTTTTGAAATTAGACATTTTTTTAAAAATATTTGTTGATTTAAATATGTAAAATATATTATCTTTAAAATTAACAATAAAATAACTTTAAGGTAAAATTAAAAAAAAACAAATATTTTGATTTTTGTATTTCAAATTTTGACATTTAGGTAGCAACTAAAAAACAGCTAGTACAAAATGGGTGCGTTTAGTATGTTTTTGTATTCAGTATTATCTCAAAGAAAAAATACGATTTAAGGTTTAAGCCTGATGAAGTCTCAAATGCAATTGATACCAAGATGGTTTTATCTATCTATATGTGAACATGATTTAAAGTATAATATGGATTTGCAATTATCTGACCAATGGCGTAGTCGCAGTCGAAAGACGTCGCCTTTCATGTGGAAGGTCTCGGGTTCAAACCCCGGTCAGATCATATCTAATAAAAAAATATCGTAAAATTGTATAATTATATCGTAATATAAAATAAGATATTAATAAAAATACATAAATAATTCTTGTGTAAGATTATAGATGGCGCACAAAGTTAACATTTGTGCATTCATATTTCATAACCTTATACAATAGCACCGAGCCGAGTAATCAACGGCTTAGATTTATGATTTAGAATATTATGATTAAAGAAACTGAAGCCTAGTATAAAATAAACTTGTTGAATGCCCTATACTCCTTAAAGGAGTGGAAAAGGAATAAAAAAAAAATAAAAAAAAATGGATTTGCAATTGAAAAGTAAACAATTTCTGTGATCTAGATTTCAATACCTGTAAAAGTTAAGCGAGCATTACTAATTTTACAAAACTCTTGTCGAAAAATATTTATACATTACATAATTATTTAATACTTATTATACTTAGTTACTCTGTAAAAAAAATGTCGAAATAAATAATTTTTCTAAATAAAGTAAATTTTTTTAATAATTTCATTTGTTGGTATAATTCAATTAATAATTAACTTATTAAAATTTTTTCAGTACGTAAAAATTTAGTTTAGAGAATTTGATATTAATTTTGAAATTTTTGCAAAAACAAAATTATACATTTATACAAAAAATTGTATGTATTTACAAAAAACTTTAAAAATTGCTTACAAATTATTTTACAAATAAATAATTATAATAATTATAGATTTTTGTTAAAACTATAATTTGAAAATCACGAATTCAAAAAAATTTTGATACTATTAGCAGTTTTTAATAGACTTTAATTGATATTGAAAATAGTTGAAATATTTATACACTCTAAAAAGAATAAAAGAAAGATTTGAATTTCAAATGTTCCTTACATCTTTTTAGCACATATTCAAAAAATTTGCTAAAACGTGCCGATATAGACTCGTTCAACCGTATGTTTACAAAAATTGTTACATTTACCGTATGTTACATTCTTTGAAGATGAATTAAGATGAAGATGTATGTTACATTCAATAGAGTGAAGTTGAAGTACGAGTAGATATTGCAAAAAAAAAGTTATTTTATGGGAAATCTTTCTTCTGTAGCCCTGCCGGTTACGGAGCTTAAGCCCCACAAAGGCTGAAAAAGCTCTTAATTTAAATTGTTATAAAAAGAGTTTTATTTAGGTTTATTTTCAATCTGAAAACGGTAAAAGACGGCTCCTTTTATAAGTTTTATAAATTTTTAAAACGCAAATTTATAGGGTTGCCATACGATACTAATATTTATCGCTATGCAAAACTAAATTTTAAAAAGTATCTTTTTTAGTTTTAACCATTTATTCTTAGGTATATAAAATTCTAAGAAAAGTTCCAAATTTTAGAGGAAGTCACAAAAACCTTAAAATTTTGGAAGGAGGGAGGTGGGGTTTGATCCTTGAGAATCCTCATTAGTTTGCTTAGTAAAATTTTGGGAACCTTTCCCATTGAAGGGCTTTTTGAATTTTCCATTTTTATAAATCAGTAACTTTGTAACCATCAGTATATATATATATAATCCGAAAATTAAACTAAGTATGAAACACTAAATAGTTATGAAAATGTGCTTTTTTAAAAACCCTTGGTTCTTTTCATCACTTGTTTATTTTTCCCATTCAAAAACTTATTTGAAAACAAATTGATCTATTAAAATTTTATTACCAAAACACTTTTTTTTTAAGCGTGTTAATTCTTATCAAAATCAATGCTGAATGACGACATTTATTTTTAGAATTTTTTACGTCAGAAATTGCCTAAAAAAATTATGACCATTTATATACCAAATATATTACATATATATATTATATATGTATATATGTACGCATAAAGAATTTTTGAATTAATTTTAATGTTTTTAAGTTATTAGGTATTCTTATACGATCTTTGATTTAAAACTAAAACTAATATTCTTCCACTAATATTAAAATAAAATTTAATTAAAATAATTTAAACGGATAAAAAAGGTCTAAGGAGGATGGTGGGGACATCAGTATTAATTGACGATTTCATTAAAAATGAATATTAAATCATGTAAACTATGTTATAATTAATTTATTGATTTTATTTTCTAATAGAGGTTCTTAATAATTATCAAATTGGGCTATATATGTATGTATACCAGAGGGTCCTATTGCACGAACCATTTATAACTAATCACATAATAATTTTTAGATAAATTATGATTGTTTACTAATCAAAATTATTAAAAAACTTATTATTTGATTAGTGACAAGTTGTTGGGACATAATAGGACTCATATATGCAATAATCGGGAACACTGTATTGACTAAATGTATATATAGATTATCGTAAAGAGTGTTATATAAATAGTTCCAGATTTTATCAATTAAATAACCTTTAATTAGATTAACTATCCATCTAGTGTAATCATATTATAGGTATAATTTTGACTTAAGTAAAGAATTATTCTAATCACAAGATATATTTGTTCGATTAATTGATTTTATTATCAAAGTCATAAATTAATAAATAAGTAGTAACTACTCTTATAATTTATTGACTAAGTATATTATATTCAAGTATATAACCATTATTATACGATTTTCCATATTTAATTTTAACATAATTTTGAAAATTAACTATAAAAAACTTATAATTAAATTTTAATAAGTACTTATTTTGCAAAATTAAATACCAATATACAAAGTAATTAATAATAAATTTTTTGCAAAATTTTCCACTTATATTTTATATAAGTGTGAAAATTTATTTATAACAATTTAAATTCACCAAAAAAAAATATATATATATATATATTTTTGGAAATAATATATAACCAATTTAACTATAATAGGCAATATATAATTGTAATAAAAAAAATTAAAAATTTTCAAGTGTTTTAAATTGATTTTTAAAAATACAAAATAAAATAATAAAAAAATCATTTAATTTTTTTTAACTATTTTTCTCAGTAAATTAAAAATACTTTAAATTATAATTATAATAACATATCTTTTTTCCTAAGAAAATTATTTTAAAGTTTTTTTCTTAAAATTAATCTTTTGTATAGTACACCAAGTAATGAACAATGAAAACTATATGTAAGTACTTATTACAAAGAATACAAAAAAAAAAACACATTAGTACTTACTTATTCTTATTTTAATTTTCAAATAAATACTTAAAATTTGTAATTACATTTAATTTTAAATTTAATTGTTTTAAGTAGGTAATTGTTTCATAATATATAAATAACTATTTTTGGTTAAAATAGAAAAGTTTATTTTGAGGATTTAATTAAAATTATACGAGTACTTATATATATATACAAAATAAAACTCTAACAGGTTTGTCAAACAAATTAATTAGTTATTAGAACATGGACAATATATGAACTATTTTATAATTTATAGTTATTTAAGGAATTAAAATTAGAACGATTACTTTTAAAAAAATAAGGAATTTTTAAAACAACAAACAATTCATTTATTTTTAAAGTAAAAAACAGTACAATGATTATTATTATATATAAGTACTTCACAAACCTCATTATCAGATGAACCAGATTTATGATGATGATGTAAACGTCCCTTAAACATGTTCATATGCATATATATATATAATTGTATTCACTATATAGTTTATAATTTTTTTTTCAAGTAATACTTATTATACAATTAAAATTCATAAAATACAGGATAATAATATTAAAGAATAAGTAATTATTATTAAGTACTTGTAATTAATGCGGTAATTAAATGATAATTAATTAACAAATTTTAAGTCACATTTAAAGAAAATGAGTACTTTTGTACTACAATTAGTTATCATGTATAGAATAAATAAAAAAAGTACTGGTAATTTCTTGGTTTAAGTACTTATATGGAAACACGACCGTTAATTACAAAATAACATCACTATAATGAAATACTTTTTCTACTAAAATTATTTTTTATTAAAACAATTACTTAAATAGTAATTCAAATTTTGAAATTTACATTTAATTACACTTTTTTTTTGTATTCATCTTTTCTTTTTTTTATGTAAAAAAATTATTTAAATATTTAACTTTAATAAAAAATCTTAAAATGAGATAACGAGTACAAGAAAATTATTAGATCAATATTTGACCGAGTTTTAATAATAATAATAATTTGTTTTTTTTTTTTTTAATTATTAAGAATTTATTCTTTAATTAAAAAATAATTTAAAAAACTTTGTTTTCACGGATATCGCAAGATTTTTTCCTCTTTTTTTTTTTTTCTTTTTTTTCTAATAGATTTTTTTTTTTTTTTTTTTTAATAATACTTATTGCACAATTTACTTAATATTTTGTTTTTTATTTAATTTCATATAATAACTGTATTCGCTTTGGAATAAAATCTATAGATAAATATCATCGCGTACATTATTAAAACAAATTAAACTTTCGCGATAACAATTAAAAAAAAATAACACAAAAAAAAATTTTAAATAAATATTAAAGTTTAAAACAAATAAAAAACAAAAAAAAAACAAATTTAATAATTAATTAAAAAAAGAACATAATTACTAAAATTGCTAAGTACTATAAAATAGTATCTTAAAGATACTATTCACAGCGCCACGCTCGTTAATAAACTGAGAATATTGAAAAAGTGAAATACTTATTTCCGATTAGAATTTATTTTCTTTCATATACACAAAAAAATAAAAAAAAACTCTTTATACTTAATTTTAATTTATAATTTTCATATTTTTGTTTTTTTTTTGGTGTTCATCTGTTTTTTTTTTTTTAATTTAGAAAAAAAAAACAATTTTTTAATAGTGTTGCCCAATTGCTTTTGAATTAAGTTAATTATTATAATAACATGAATAACTAATACAATTCTAAGTATTACATTGTAGTTTAAGTATTTGTAGTCTGTGGGTTTCAGTATTTTTAGCACATTTTGAAAAAAACAATTTTTTTATATAGTTTCAGTCCGTCTGTCTGTATGTTTATAAATCTTCTAAATTGTTTGAAATAAAAAATGAAATTTTAAATGCGGATTGATAATCGCAAAAGAATTAATTTCAAGGAACAACCCTTTCTCTAGTCTAACCACTTACGGAGCTACAGCCCCCCTATTTTAGTTTCACTGTGTCCGTCCCTGCTCGATTTGACAAATCTATACGGTTTGAAATGAAGAAATGTAATTTTAAATACGGATAGATAACGCAAACAAATTTATTTAATTGAACAAATTTTTTCTCCAGCCTTTACCGTTACCGATTTAAAGCCCCCAAATTTAAGAAAAGTTCTGTATTTAAATTGTTATAACAAGAGCCTAAAGGTATATTTTCAATCTGAAAACTGTAAAATACAGCTGATGTTATAAGATTCATAAATATATGTAAATGAATATTTGAAAGAAAGATATTTAGAACTATTTATGGTCCAATACGAAATGAAAACGGCGAATACCGTAGAAGGCACAATTCAGAATTATATGCGTTAGCAGAGAACGAGGACATTGTAAAACATATAAAGTCCAGTAGATTAAGTTGGGCGGGGCATGTCATCAGAATGGCGGAAAATAGAGCACAGTACAAAATTTACAATGCTAGACCATTGCTTAACAGAGCAAGAGGTAGGCCTAGAAGCAGATGGGAAAATAACATTAAAGACGATACCAGAAAACTAGGGGAAATAAACTGGAAAACCACAGCGGGAAACAGAGATGAATGGAGGAAGATAGTGAAGAAGGCTAAAACTCACCAGGAGTTGTAACGCTAAAAGATGATGATGATGATGTAAATGAATATTTAGAGTCTTCCACATACGGTACTTTGAATTTATAGTTATGCGAAACACTCTGGTTTTGTATTATTGAGAATCAGCATAAGTTTTCTCACAAAAAGATTTTAAAGTCTTCCGAATTCGAGGGCTTATAAAATTTAAAAATTTCCAATTCAGTAATTTAGTAATCAGTAACTTAGGTAACTGTGTGTATACTGCCAAGGTTAAAAATTAACATTGAAGCTCTAACATTATATTTCTATATCTGTGTTAAAAGGCCTTCTAGTTTATTTGGGCATAAGTATATTCTAAATATGGATTGCATTATTAAGTATTCATTTAATAACTAATTGATTAAATAAAGAAATAATAATACGTATTTATCAAATTTATTTTTGATATATACATGAGTAAAATATATATTACTCAAAACTCAGATGTTTCAACATTGTTTAGTTTTGGAAATGTGCTTTTTTCAAATACTTGGTTTTTTTCTTATAACTTGTTTTTTTTTTAATTAGTAAAATTATTTTCTATTGTTTATAAAAGCTTCTGTTGATTTTTTTTTTGTTTTTATTTTTTATTTCAAAGTTTTTTTTTTGCTTGTGACTTCACAGTTCACACCAAATATTGTGGAAGGAAACCCTTTAGCTATTAAATAAAGCGTGTTCTTTTAAATAATTACTTTTTTTTTTTATTTGTTTTGTGCTTTTTTTTCCCGTCTAGAATTGCGAGTTTTTTCCTTTTAAGTATTAATAATAATAATATTTTGTAGTTCTAGCTTCCGTGGTTCGGAATTTAGATTAATCGAATTTAGATATTAATTAAAATAATTGATTCTAAATAAATTGAATAAATGGCAATAAATTAAAATTATTTTGAGAAAACTGATTTGTTAAATGTTCTAATTCAATCTAATTAATTAAATTTTAATTTGTTAATTATTGTGCAATTACTTAAACGTGCAATTTTTTTAAGTTAATCAAAGTCTAAAAATTTTTCTCCCCCTCCCATTTTTTTTTAAATATTTCTCAAAATAAATTAAATTTTCAAAAATTACATTTTTTAAGTGATTAATCACTATAATGTGTTGCTCAGGTTAAAAGCAATATTAATTTAAAATTAAAATTAAACAAATTTACATATTAAAAATTTTAATTAAAAACATATTTTTAAAATTAATTAATTGCATTATTGGCGAATTTCCCAGTTCCGCTAACAATTTGTTAAGTAAAAAAAAAACAAAAAATAATTGATTACAATAATATAAATTATACAATTGGACTTGGTTATATTAAATGTGTTTTAAGCACAATGCAATAATAAAAGGTGTTCGAAATATTTAATGAAATTTTTATATCAAATTTAATATAAAAGTTTATTGTATTTTAGACACATTAGCAATTACTTGCCAAAAATAATTACAAATGTTTTTTTTTTATTAAATACCATTTGATATACTAGATACTTGTTTGACAGCGACAGATTACAATTTGTCTGGTTTAACATAAAATCGTTTTTTTTTTTTTTTTAATTATTTCATTTAAAAATTAATTTAAAATTAGTGATGTTCACAGACTAATAATGTTCATTAAACTTATAAATTATAGTTTTAAAAATATACTTGTAATAAAATTATTTACAAAAGTTTAAGTTCTTATACAACGTAAGTAATTAATATAAATTTTACTAAAAGTGATTACAAGTAATTGTAATTAAATAAAAAACAATTACTGTACATTGTATGGGAAATTTAAATAATCTAGATTTCAAGTATAAAGTACTTGAATTGAAATGATGGCTTAAAAACACATTAATCAAATGTAAGTACTTATAATATTCTTTCATTTTAATATTTTAAGTACCTATCTATAAATTTATTAGAAATCAATTCTCAAATTTAATCAAGTACGCTTGGACGTAAAACCATGGGTCGTCATAATCCGAGCTTCCGATCAGGCCAGGTTGCTCTTTGGTTCTCAAGAACTAAAAATATATATTATTTTCTGTTTTAAATAAATAAAAAAAGTATTTTCCTTTCTATTTAAATACATTTCAAATTATAATTAATTACTCAAACTCCAAATTTAATGATTACTTTTTCAATTAATTTTTTAAATTACTAGTAATTTTCGTGTAATTTACATGAAAATTTTTTTTAAATTAACTGTAATTAAAATTTTATAAATTACCGTAACAGTTATCAAGAAATTTTCAATTACATACAAATTTCTTCATAAATTTTTTAATAAGTAAGTACTTACGTAATTAATTACAGAATTTAATTATGTAATTACTTTAAGGTATGAAATTATTTATAAAAATAATTAGGTGGAGTTTTTTAATAAAATTCAGTACAAAATTATGATTACGAGTTATTAATAAAAAAGAGAAAAACGTATTTTAATGTAATAAGAATTAAGTAATTATTATGTATGTAGCAGAATTGAATCTGTAATAATTTAAGAGTAAAAATTGCAATTTTTAATTTAAGTACTTGCATGTAATTACTTAAGTAATATTTGTAAAAGGAATATAACAAAAGAAAATTATTCACCAATGAAATTCGGAAATTTTTTTTAATTTGACCATGATGGGGGATATACCAAATTCTATAACCTATAAATTCCCAACCCAAAACAATTGATTATGAATATAATTATGCATATTTGATAAAAGTGATAAAAACACTTTGTATTTTGTTTGCACTTGAAAATACTTAAGTATTTTTATTTTTATCGTACATTTTTAATTAGACTTTGCAAATTCAGCACATTTATATATATATATGTATATATATAATCTAAACATTTATTATATTTAAGTATATATTATATATTTTAATCTAAATATTTATTTGTTGAATTCAATTTTAATTTTTCCTTTTGTTATTGTTTGTATAAATAATTCGGAAATGCAATTAAATTTGGCAAACATTTGTTAATAGTTTGTAAATACTGATGAAAAGTTCAAAATACCGCCACAACTTGTTACAAAAAAAAAAAACTATACAATATAACTAGATGTTTATTTGTTTTAGAATAACTTAGAATATAAGTTTATTTAGTATTGAACAGGTGTTAACAACAAGTGATCTGGGTATAATGTACTTGAAATTTTTAGATTTTATATTTCAATTGAAATGAAAACATTATTTTATTACTATATACTTATATGCTTATTTATATTTAATAATAATAGAATTAATTAACACTATATTAGCAATCTAATATACTTAATATAAAATTTGAATATACCTATAAAGAAATTTTTAAATTGAAGATCACATATTTTGATTAAATAATATAAGGAAAAGAGTTTTATTCAATACAGGAAACCCCCCTACAACGCGGTTCGCAAAATGCAGAATTTTTTCCATAATACGATGACAAACGAAATACGAGTACATATTATCGATTGGAGATAGCTCTGACGATCATTCCGATGTAAAAAATAAAAGAATCAATAAAAAGTATCGAGAAAGTTTTCAAATATGGCGAAGCAGTTGGAAGAATACATTTTAGAGAACGATCCTCTAAGAAATAGAGAAAAAATATTTGTGAAGAAATCTTAAAAAGCCTATCTCCCTATCAAGAATTTTATAAAGATTTACGATTCAAGAGCACAAACAAACTTCAATAAAAGATTTTTTTAAAAAACCTGATAGTAGATAAGTCAGATTTTAAATTAGCACGGCCACAAACAAAATGTTCGAGACAGACTCAAATCATACATACTTATATACAGCGATTTGGAACTAAAATTTGATTTTTGTATGGAGTTAATGTCTCCTACAACACGATTTTTTATAACGCAGCTTTTTTTAGGAACCTATCTACCGCATTGTAGGAGGGTTACCTGTATATATACGAATATGATGTATTATAGAAAAGTGATGAGGTAATTTTTTAATATTATCTTTATATTTATTAAGTATATCTAACAACATTTTGCATATCGTTGCATTTCTTTTATTTTATTTTTTATTTTTAAGCAATTTAATAAAGTTAATAAGGTGTCAAAATGTCTCTTTAAAATATGTTTAAAAATAAAAAATATTTAAAATAACACGATAAGTAAAAAAAACAAAACTTAAAGTGAAATTGTGCTGACAGTTATAAAATTCTTTTAAAATTCTTTATATTTTAAATTGAAAATATAATATATATACAAATATAATTAGAAATATTTTATATATATAAACAGAGTGTTCAGGAATTAAAAAGACAGCGATAAATATCAGCTAATAAGATATCAACCTTATAATAGAGTAATTCTTGTTCTAAAGAGTCTGAGTTAAGACTTTTGTATAATTTCCTTAAAAGATCTTACATAAAAAAAAATTAAAAGAAACTTTGAGCGCCAAACTACATTTTACAGAATTTGTAATCTAGAAGCGGTGTTAGACGATCATAACTTAATTAGAGCAGATAAAAAAAATATGAATATTTCAATTTAGTCAAGAAAAGTCGTGACTCAAGCCCCACCCCCAAAATACCTATTCATAAAGGTCAATGTAGCGGTACATAGCAGTTTAGTTGTGCAATATGTACCACCCTGTATACTATATACCTATATACATTGTAATTTTCTTTGGAAGAAAATATTTTTAAGGTTAAATTTAAAGTACTTATTTAAAAATGATATGGTGCCCTCGATAAAGGTTAAAGGTACGTAATTTGGGTGATAATAAAAGAAATTTATTTGTTACATTTCAGTACACGTGCGGCAGCAAATTTTTGTTAAAATATAAGATACTTTTTTATTATAATTAAAAAAAAAAATCAATTAAAAAAGTAATAATTATTTTAATTAGTGCGATTGTATTAATTTTGTATTATTCAATAAATTCAAATAAATAATTAAAGTTAACCTGAATATTACTTAAGGTAGATTATTAGTATAGTAGATTTTATTTTATAAAAACAAAAACAAATTAATTAAAATTAGTCATAAGACTGGGAATTACTAATTATTTTATTGATGTAATTTTTCAAAAAAATAAAAACAGTTTTTTCCAACTTTCTTTGATGCTTATGTACTTAAACACTGAATAGAAATTAATTAATTATATAAATATTTATAACTATATATAAATTGAATATAGATATTAATTAATTACTTTTGTTCTACTTAAATCATTCTTAATTTAAATACCTACTATTTTTTTTTAATTAAGTAATGTGAGAGAAAATTTTTGAATTAGATTTCTATATCTGAATTTTTTAATTTAAAACAATCAGAACTCGTAATTCGATTTTTTTTTTAAATTAGAGAGCGTTAATGCGTATACAAATATATTGAGAGCCCAATATAGATCTTAGATATAGACACTTTGACATTTAATTGCTAAAATTAATCTATATTTGATATAACACTCTCTAAGTTACTTAATATATAAATCTTAATATACAGGGTGTCCGGGACTCAAGTACGCGCACTACAACTTACTCTACAAAATGGATTTTTTTTTTATCTCTCTACAAGCTGTTCAAAAGTTATTGATTTTTATTTATTTTCCTTAAATCTTTAATCCCTCATACCTCGGAAAGGGTCCACAATAGACCCCCTCCCCCTCCAGTACAATTTTTGGTTTGTTTTAATGCCCCTAATCACTGAGTGTAGTGCGCGTATTTAAGTCCCGGACACCCTGTATAGTTTATCAATTCAAATCGCATTTTTTGTAATTTGAAACCTTAAGAAGTTAATAATTGTTGATTCTTAATCTTTTTTTTTTGTTAAATTTTAAGGTTCTAAGGTTTCGTTTATCACAACTCCAATATAACTATAAGTGATTAGAGAATCGATAAGAGTATAGCGTAGAAAACTATATACATGATATAGGTTTTTATATTGGAGCATCGCTTTGATCATCGATAAACAATATAAATTTTCCACGCTATGCTCTTATCGACGTTCTTATCACTTATAATTATGTTGGAGTTGTAATAAACGCACCCTTAGAACCTTAAAATTTACAAAAAAAAAACTATATTCACTTATCGCAGCTCCAACATAAACGCACCCTTAGAGCAATTTGTGCATACTGTGCTTAGAGCGTTTTCTAAACTATTCTCTAAGTAAAAAAGGTCGCTTATAAAGTTTATCTTCTATTTCTTAATTGTCATGATTTATTTAACTATTAGTTATTATTTATAATTAGTTAAGTACCTAAATATTTTTAAATATTTTAATTACCAAATTGCTATTATTAAAAATAAAATTACAAAGTTAAGAACTAATTAATTTAATATACTTAATTAGTTGGGATATCTTTTTGTTGGCAATTTTAATTTCACATTTTGTTTAATTAATATTAATTAATTTTAAATATTTTTAGTAAAATAAGTAAAATCAAAATGTTTTTTCTATAATTAGAAATTATTAAATGATACTATTATTAAAAATCTAATGATATATTTGGTATATATACTTAGTTACTAAGGGTTAACTATAGATTATTAATTTTTGCAAATTTAATACAAATTGTACAAACTTAAAACTGAACTTTAGGAAAAAATTATGTAACAACTTGTAAAATAATTTTAAATGAAATAATAAAGGTTTTTTTGAGGTAGTACTTAATATTTTACTAATGTTTACTAAATTTAAGTAAGACATCTTAGGGGCTTTCTAATGAATGGGTTTGCTTTTGAATTCTAATTAGAAGGAAAATCGGTAAAAGTATATAGGTACTTTACGTGCTTAAAAGATTTAATATAAATCATAATCGAATTATTCTTATATAAGATATTAATGGAATGGAACTTTGATCAAGTATTTATGTATATATCATAATCGTGGATAACATGGCAATAACTTCATAATCGTGTAATATAGTCAACAAACTAAATGTGATTGCACTGTGCTCGTTATAGAGTTGAGAACTGAGCAACAAAACGTTATATTCACAATCTAATGCTATGCTATTTATTTGGCATTTGGAATATGTACGTATAAGTAAAAATTAAATAAAAAGCTTGTATAAAAAAAAAAGATAAGTACTTATCTACTTTGAAGCATGTGCTTTACGTTTTTCTCTTACGGTAAATTTGCAATTTTATTTTAGCAAAATTAAACCTTCTTAGAAAATTGATTATCAAAATTTTATAACTGTAAATTATATAAAATCTGTTTATTTACTCGAGTAAAAATCATGAACATTTTGTTTATGATATATTTAAGTACTTATGACTTATATTAAAACTTAAGATGGGATTTCATAAAATAAATTGTTGTAACTATATCCGAATAAAAGTTTTTTAATTCCGAAAAAAATGGTTGTGTCCAGAAAAAAAGTAACTATTTAATAACGTTTGTATTTTTGATGTTTTTATATGTTTATATTTTTTTAAATTACACTGAGGCACGAAATGGTTTTGAGATATATTAAATATTATGTAGTTAAAAATTTCGGAATGTCAAAATATTCCGAAAATTAATATTGTATCTTTTTTTTTGTATTCTATATAAGTTACATTCTGTCTCTTTTAATTTTGTTGAGAAAAACTCATTAATACTATTAATAGTTTTAAAAAAGACGGTAAGGTGAAGCACGGTCGAGATTATTTTCAAAATTTTAAGCTTAATATTATTAAAAAATTGAAATGTAAAAAGTAAAATTACTTTATAACCTAAAAATGTTCGATTACTTAAAGAAATTTTGATCTAGGACAGAAAATAAGCAAAATATAGGTTTAAATTACTTCGATCACCTACTATTGATTACTTGTACTTACTAAATATTTATTAAAAAGTAGTTACTTACTTAAAAGTATATTTTTTTCATAAACACATTTTTATTACTTTTTTTAATATTCAGAAGTTGAATACTATTTTTATAGTATATTTATATAGTATCCTTAAGTAAATAAGTAATTACAATAGTAAATTTAAAGAGTAAATTTATTAAAATTATGTGAAATGCATAAACAACAGTTTTTTTTTTAACTTTTATTATGTATAAAAAGAATATTAAAAAATAAATTACTAATTTGTAGATTAAATAATTAAATAAAGCATACAATAAAGTAACCTTGAATTTTTATTTTTGATATTGAATTAAGTATAAAATAAAAATAAATTTGAGTCAAGTAAGAAATGTTGTGAGTACAGTTGAATCTTCATTAATTTATACTTTTATAAAACGCTAATAAAATATTTAATAAATTTAATAAATATTTTTTAAGGAGGACGGTTAATAAAGGTAATATTTAAAAATTCGTTTCTTCAAACATTTATTACTAAATAACTTAACTAATGAGTTTTTTAAGTACTTAGTAATCATATCATTATCATTATATATTTAATCGGCTTATTCGGTAACAAAGTCGCCGGATGCGGTTCAATTATTTGTTTAAAAATGTAAATAATAATTTGCTTGCGAAAATCGCCCAAATTTTGAGCGCTTCGCGGCGCTTTTTATTATTAACTAAACTTATTTAAGTACATTTCCTTTCTGACTACTTATAATTGAATACACCACATTAAGTTAATAAATAATAACTAATACTGTAATCAAATTTATTTACAAACCTGTAATGATGCTGTTTTCCATAATGAATTTTTTAAAAATCCAAAATAAGGTAAAAAACTAACATTATTTGGACTTGCTGGACGAATTTCAATTTGACAATTTGAAGTTTCTGGATTTAATGGTGATGTTTCAGATAAAGTTCTACCAATTCTTTGTAAATGTGGATGTTTTTTCATATTTTTATTATTATTTTTATATATATATTTAATATAAATTTCAAAATAATATTATTTCACTATCAACAAAACATTTGTTTAATTTATATTTATTTTTTTTTTTTTGCAAATTTAATCACAAAAATTTTTAATAAGTAATTATATATCAATTAATCTAATTAGATTTATTTTTTTTTGCACGAAAGTACATACATATGCATTTGTATATATATATATAACATGGAAAAGATTTTGTATAAAATGTAATACAAAAAACAAAAATAATAAAAAAATTAGATTTCAACCTTCATTAAGTTCACTAGCTTTTCTTTATTGTTATCTTATCATACCATATATTTAAGTAATCAAATATAATAAAGTAAGTACAAAAATGAATTGTCAAAATTTTTCATAAATATAAATATATGTAATTAATTTAAATATATTAATAAATCAAACTATAAATTAATTATTTATAAGTAATTAATTAGATATAATTGTACACAAAGGAAATAAATAACATTTAATTAATAGTAACTATAATACTTAATTAACTATAATAAACTATAAGTACTTTTCAATAGAATAAGTAATCATTTTTTTATATTTTCTTTTATGACACTATTTTAATTTAATATTTTTAAAAATGATTTATATATATAAATATGATTTAATTAATTTTAAAACATCACAATTATTATTTTTTAAACAATCACTTAAGTACATCACACATTTAATAATATTATAGTAAGTACTTATTAATATTCTTATTTTATTTTAAATATAAATTTTAAATTTTTCCGCGCGATATTCAATTTAAAACTAGAAAAAACTGTAAATTACTTATATAGTAAAAGTAAAATAGGTAGGTATATAAGTACGGAAATATTCTAGATTTTTATTTGAGAATGAAATTCGAAATGAAAGACAAAATTAGAAGAACCATGCCATTCACATGGGTTGTCTATATTTGACTAACAATCTTATCTAAATTGATGAAACAAAAGTATAAATAAAAATTTATGAAAAAAAAAATATAGGGATCTCTTCAATTCTCTCATTTCAGTTTTTTGTCTTTTATTTTATATTTTATAATATATTTTTTTATTAAGTGTATATTTTGTATAAGTATTTGATCTTAATTCTTTTGTTTTGTTGTTTATTTCTTTATTTCAGCCTGACTTTAAACGATTTTACGATCGTTTCAAAAAAAAATAAAAATTAATAAAAAAAATAGAGAGTTTAAAAACTGAGTAATAAAAAAATTGATTTGAGAAAATAAAATAAATACACATATATATACATATATTTAAGTACTTATATACTGAATACTGATACAATAATAAACAAAACAATTGATCCTACTAGTTTTAGGATACCTGAATGAAAAGAGAATTGAAAAAAGGTATTAATGATTTATTGATTTAGCTGTTATTAGAAATTTGTAGTATTTTATTCGAAATTGATGGAAAAATTCGAACTTATAACTTGTTATTATTTAATACCATGTTTTGTACAAAAATTTTGAATGTATATTTTGTAGATATTTCAAAGGTAAATCTATTAATAATATATTGATGTCATAACTAATTTAAAACTGGAGTTTCATTTCGCATAAAAAAAAAACAATAAGTACTTAATTAAGGAATCATTTCGTTTTTGAAGAATAAACTTGAATTAAAAATCAACATTAACGAAATGATTACTATTAAACTAAGAGGAATAAGGGGTTTGGAAAGTTGAGAATTTGGATTATAATAGCCAATAATAGCCAATAACAGCCATTACGCTTTAGAAAAAAATTTATAATTGTAGTAAAAGGACTTATTATTAACATTACTAAAGTACTTTATATTAAAGTGACACTAAGTACTTAATTAATGGCATTTCAAATTTTATCCAAATTGTCGAATAAAAAATTTTATGGAAATTAACTACTTATGTATTATGATTATGTATATGTATATGTATATGTAGAGTACTATACTATATGTAAAGTACTTATATATGCTCAAATTATTAATTGTCATAAGTAATTAATTCATAAACAGAATAATTATAAAGTTTAAAATTTTCTATTATCAATTGACGCTGACGTCGTAAAAATTTTATTTCTAATGACTCGATTTTGTTGCTATGATCTGCCTTATTACGCATTAGAAAAGTTGCGACTTAATGCGCAAAATAAATTTAGGGAATTAAATTTTTATTAATATTTTTTTAAACGTAAGTAAGTAAGTATTATTACTTTTTAAATTAACTCTTTAAAATTCCTAAATGTTATTGACAGATTAAAAAAACTGACGCCGAACTCAATGACATTTTGTCATCAACAAATTTTGTTTCTGAAACATTAGCTCTGTGTCATAGCATGATACATAAATTTCCCTATGTTTACATACGGACAAACTTTTGTATTTTAATTGACATTTAAATCATTTTGACAGAATATTGATTCCCATTTAAGTTTTCCATTAATTTCATTAAATTATTAATAATTTTATAGAATTTATTTAAATTTATTATGACTAATAAATTTATTTTAAATAATTTATATCGGCATTCAAAACGAATTAAAAATTATAATAACATTTTAGAAAATTCAATTAAAGTTTTTTAAGTTGACAACAAAATATTGTATTAAAATAAAATTGATTAAAACTTGTTGTATTATTACTATTTTATAATTTACAACATTTGAAATAATTTTGCTTTGTTTAGAATATTTTTAAATTATTTATAAAGAATATAAAAAAAAAGTATTGAGTTTGAGTGTTTTTATTTTAATTAGTTATTTAGTTACTAATTTTTTCAATTTGTAATTAAGTATGTAATATTATATACTTTGTAATTTCATTTTTAAATACTGCAATTACCATTGGACAAATGGTAAAACTTACACAACTTTACTTAAGTATTTAAATATTTTTAAAACTAGAATATTATAATTGGTACAAGTTCTGAAAAAAAATTAAAAAACATGTGGTTTTTTATAATGGGGATTTTTGAAGTTGATTTAGAATTTGTTGATGTTTTAAGAAATTACAACATAAACAAAGAGATGAATTTTATAATCAGTTAACAATAATTGTTAATAAGTAATCGATTACTTATTTAATAATAATTTGTCTAGGTGCTTAATTTAATATAAAAATAAATATTAATCTTAAATACACAAAATTCGTTTTGAGAAATAAATATTGATAATTTTTGCATTACTTAATTAAATTTATAAATTTAATTGTCTTACATAATTTTTTAAGAAATTTAGTATTCAAGAACTTTAGGCACTTACTCGTAATTACTTAGGTACTTATACATATTCTTTTAATAAATAAGTTTTTATTTTTGAATCATAGGTATAGTACTCGTAGAGTACTTCGCAACCCCTTGTTTATTAATGAAATATGATTTCTGTAATTAATTTAGGTCATAAATACCGTGTCATTTTAAATTAAGTAATTAATGATTACAAATTAATTCGTTTTGAAATTTTTTAATAAACGAAAAAGTAAGTCAAATTAAGTAAATATTAATAAGTAATTCTAAGATTACATAAGTTAATCAGAGTATTTTACAATACATAAGTATAGTGTCATATGTGATTATATCAGGTACAAAATATTTTCCAGGAAATTCTTATATCAAGTATGTCATGAATGAATATAATCTTTAGTGTGATTTATGGTTTTTTATTTAATTATACTTATGTAAGTGGTGTAAATTAAAAATTAGTTCTTTAAGTATATATATTTTGAAATTATTTGTCAATAGCCGAAATAATTATGTACTTAAGTATTAAAATTAAGAATTCTTAATTACTTTTTTAATTATCTACATTAACTATAATTTATATTCATGTCATATACTCTAATATACTTAGTTATGTAAGTACTTATGTACTTCTTATAGTGATACTATACTTATCAATTAAAAAGACAATATAAAATTAACTTGTATGTCTACACATAAAATAATTTTGTGTTATAAAAACTGTCAATTAATAAAAAAAAAAAACGATTAGAATAATAATAAATAATAAAAGTTTTTTTTTTTAAGTAACAAACTAAAATAAATAAGGAAAGAGAAAAAAAATAAACTTTTCAAGATTAAAATGTGTTAATGTAATTTTCATTGATTACAATTTTTTTTTATTTTTGCTATTTTTTAAATTGCAATGTTTATAATTATTGTTCATGTTAAATTAAAAGTTTTAAATAACATATTTCATTACTACTTATATGCTAACTATAAGTACTTATAAGATATATACTATTTACTTACATGATAACACAATTTATTACTATATAAATAAAACACTGTCTATAGATAACTTTTAATTTTTTATGATTTCATACCAAGAAACAGATAGATTTACTGTTCTGTTCTGTTATCTACAATTTTGGATATTTCATACGTTTTATAAAATTGTAATCATTACAGTATGGCAAATTAAGAAACCCTAAGTATGAATACTGATTACTTATAGGTATACTAATACACAATGAAAGTTTCTTAAGTATCTCTACCAAAAATTTATTTGTAGACTAAATTGAACATTAAAATTACATCTACGGTAACATAAGATAATTCAAGTACATTTTGTACCATTATTGTACTTATTTGTACCCGTTTCTACAGTTAAAATAAACAAAGGCTTATATTTAACCAATTAACCGGCTTTTCACTGGTTAGCTCCTAACAAAATTATTAAAGAAAACTCGTATTTGAATTGGAAAACAACACCTTTAATAGTTATTTTTTAATACTATTTTAGACTGAAAAAAAATAAGTAATTACTTACTTATGTAGTTTAGTTTTTTTCTCCATACTTATAAGTAAGTACTCGAAGTAACTACTTATTTTAATTAATTTTTTTTTTGAGGGAAATCCGTGTTGGATTTGGCATATTATAATTAACCCTCAAAATAATTCTGAGTTTTTTTTTTCTACCTAAATACTTTGATGTGGGATCTGAAACCTCATAACCACATTTCTTCAAAATACGAAATAACAATTAGAAACATAATTGACAAATATAGTTATTCCTATAAGGTTTAATTAAATCGAGTCACCACAGGAGTTAAAAAATAATTGCGGTTATAAGTACATACAAGTATTTATTATAAAAAGGAACTAAATTTTAATTGAACAAAATTTAAAAGCAAACGACTATAGCTGCCAAGTAAAAGTTTATCATACTTTATATATCATTATTTTGGCTTCTGAGTTAAATTTAAGATATTTTTGAAATAAATTAAAATAAGAAAGTAGTATATCCTAAGATAATATCACCTGGGTTTCATATTTATGTCATTTTCCTGTCATTTTAGTCGTTTAAATTTATATGTCTGTTCAAAATTGGAGAATATACTAACAGATTTAATACATCATAAAGGAAGTTTAGTTAGTTTAAAAATTTAAAAAAGTACTTAAAGTAAATGAGTTTAAAGGAGTAATTATAATATATTTATAATATCAGAAGTTAAGTACTTTTATAAGTACTTAACTTCTGATATTATAAATATATTATAATTACTCCTTTAAACTCATTTACTTTAAGTACTTTTTTAAATTTTTAAACTAACTAAACTTCCTTTATGATGTATTAAATCTGTTAGTATATTCTCCAATTTTGAACAGACATATAAATTTAAACGACTAAAATGACTAAATGTTTAAGTATATCAATTAAAACTATAATTAAATACAATTAAAGCTTTATATATTTAACAACAAAGTAATAGTTATTAAATATAACATAAAAATCTTTAATATAAAATAAGTATATACTTAAAAACTTACTAACTAAAAATTCTTTAAATAGATTTAAAAAATTAATTCTTAAGTATATTCACTAAAATAATTATCATTCATATATAAATTATACCATAACCTCACAAAAAATTAAAAAAATAATAATAATAATAATAATAAAAATAATAATATAAAAACAATATACTTAATTCTATAATATCAAATCACATCCACCATTTATCCATTGGGTAATATACTCAATTATTAAATGCCTAACAATACTAAGTATATAATATAATTAATTTATGACTATACTTATGGCTACTCATGTGTATTTGTGCGGGAAATTTTTTTTCCCACTCATGACTCAATTATAGAAGAAAAAAAAAACAAAAAAAAAAAAATAAAATAAAATAGAATTTTTAAAAAAGAGTTGACTTTTATGAATGAAATATTTTATATAAAAGTTCTATTCTTCTATTGTTAATGTATCAACAGGTGTTCTCAGTATTTAATATAATTGAATATGTATATATATATATATATATATATATATATATATATATATTTATAACAATATTTAGTTAAATAAATCATACAATATATTTTAAAGTATTATTAGTAGATTAGTATATCTATTAATAAATTTATTTTTTTTTTTTTTAAATTCTCTTTAGAATTTTTGGTACATTTTCCCCTTACCACAATGTCACCAGTTGAAGAGCAAGGGTATTAGAAATTTTTTTTTAAATTTATCACACCATGTATTAAAAATGATAACGGGTATTTTATATAACGGTAGTTCAGAAAAAAAAGGACAGAATTATGATTGAAAAATAAAAATCTAAAAATTTGTGTGATTGCTTATACGTTTATAAGTACTTAATTAAGATAGAGGAATTAAATAGATATAAGTACTACAAGTACTCAAGTTTAGTTATTACATTTAGTGAAATATTCAAAAAAATATAAAGACATGTTTTATTTAATAAATACGTTATAAAAATTTTTTTCTTTTCCTAATTTCCTAATAGTATTTGGAATCAAAGTTTATAAGTTTCAATGATTATGACGTAATTTTAAAAATTAATCATTTTTTAAGTGTTACCATACTTAATATATTTATGTGATACTGAAGTATTAATCTAAATTTGACCAATGGCATAGTGGTAAAAACGCCATTACTCATGTGGAAAGTCTTGGATTCAAACGGGGTGAGATCATATGATTATATTGTATAAGTATATCGTAATAGTTAATATCGTAATATAAGATAAGATTTAATATAAATAGCTTTTGTGTAGTATAAATTATAATAGATGGCGCACAAAATGTAAATTTGTGTTTATTTTAATCTTATACACCAGCTATAGCCGAGTATTCAATGGTTTTTTATAACGTTTAAAGATATTGAAGCCTAATCTAAATAGACTTGGTGATAACGTTTAAAGAAATTGAAGCCTAATCTAAATAGACTTGGTGAATGCTCTATACTTCTTAAAGGAGTAGAAAAGGAACAAAAAAAAAGCAAAAGAGGTCGCAAAATAAATTAGCAATAAAATCGCTCACTTCCTCGGTGATCGGAGTCTATATTATGAATTAAAATGAGAAGTTAAGTAATCTTTTTAATATTTAAATAAACCATACATTATTAGTTCAGTCCTCAGTTTTGCGTTTCGATGATGTTTTAACTACACGCGCTCTGAGCAGAGCATGAACAGAGTATGCTCAAAGCGTTCAGATTTAATAAAAAAAGACAATTTGAAAAAACTGTCATTTTTATTTTAGTTACGTTTTTAATTGTCAAGAAATTAAATTAAATTAAATAATTAAATTAAACTCAATATAACTTAAAATAAACAAAACATTTAGACTTTTATTTTACAATAAAAATCTTAAACAAACGTCAAAATGTCTTTGTATTATATTTTGCTCAGCCCATACTTCCACTGAGCACGTAGAACACGCTCTTTTTTGACAGTTCATGCTTTGCTCAAATTTAAAAAAAAACACCTATGTGTCCTAACATATGTGTATATATAATCGAAGATTTGGCAACTGAATTGATAAATGTATAAAGTATTAAATGATAATATGTTATCATAAAATCATTTCAACTGAACAACAATGCTATAAACTTTTGATAACTGACAGTTGAACAATCGACGTCGTAACTGCGCTAAGTTTATATCCTACATTAGTAAGTATTACAAAGGTCGACAAATATTTTAATAGTTCGTAATTAGAGTTATATATATAACTTAAATTATAACTATTCTAGAGACTAGAAATTATAATTTTATTAAAACCAATTATAGTTAAAAAAAAAATAATTTTTGAAAATATTATTATTAGATACAAAATTTTATACTTAGAAAATTTTAAAATAAATTATTTTTTTTAAAAGTTATTATTAATTGTCTAAACATTTTTCTTGTGGTTTAAATAAGCTTTTGTTAAATGGCATAATGCCAATTATTATTATTTTTTTTTTTTGCATTATTTTCATTTTAATTTTTCTCTATTTAATTAAATAAACTTTTGTTAAATATTTTGTTAGAAATTACTCGTACTTGATTAGTCTAGACAATAGACTTTCCATCAAAAATATGAAATAAATATTGATTGGGAAATAAAAAGAAAGTTCAGTAAAGTGAATGAACAATATGTAGGTAGTTCATGTTTTTCATTATTAAAAATATACCGTACTTACAAATAAAAAAAATTTATTAATTTAAAGAACATTGTACAACAATTCAATTATTTAAATTAAAAGAAATCAATATGAATTTGTTATAAAAAAGTTATGACATTTTCTAATACAATTTCATTTTATATTGACATTTAAATTAAATTTTATTAAAATTTTTAATGTTTTAAATGTCGATTTTGATGTGGATTATGATTTGTTTACATTAATATTAAGTGGAAATTGATTAATATAAAACTAGTATCTGCGAAGTACCTCGAAATTCGAGCAAATAAGATAAAGAATCGACATGTATATATTTTAATATGATCAAAATGAAAATTGAAAAATTATGAATGAAAAGTGGAAAATTTCGGAAAAAAATTTAAATTAACCTGGTGTACACAATTTTTTTGATTTACAGATTAAATATTTTGACAATATGATGATGACGAAGAAGCTATATAATGGATATATTTTGAAAGAAAATTTTGATTTAAAAACAAAAGAGATACCCATTAGGTGTTGAAGTGGTGAAACGACATATAAAAGTTCTTAAATTATACTGTGCTTTAATTAGGATTCAGGAAACATATTGAAAATTAAATCTAATAACTGTATATATATTTATATACTTATATATTTACTTAGGAATATGTTTTTATGTTAAATATGAATTTAATAAATCTTACTTGGACAAACACTGTGAAAATATGTAAGTACTTATTAAGTTGCACTTAAGTACTTATGTTAGAAAGTCGAATGCTAATAAAATAATAACAAGCGGAAGTAAAACAACAAGTAAAGAAACAGTAAGTTGGCACAACCGACATATTAATAATACCGTATTATTACTGAAACTACGTTAGTTTTAATTTTAATTTAATTAAAAAAATATGCTTTAAGATCTTGGGAGATGTATGGTTGGTACCTGAACCAGTACTCCAATTTGTCCGAAATTTCAAGAACACGAAGGAAATAGGAAGAAACACCCTTGTACCAAATTTGAAGGTTCTGTCATCATTTTTTTCGGAAGTAGGTTCGTTTGACCCCAAATTCGATCAAAAGCTTCTAGAATCCATCGTACTTTCATCAATGATAACCTGCAGTATAAATTGTATCGAGATATCAGCATTACTTTTTAAGTAATCGTTTTTTCGGATATAGTTATGCTTGTTTGTCCTTAAACCGATCAGCAGCTTTTACAATCCGAACCTATTATCCGAACCTATAATGTATCTACTTAACTACTTATTTATTTAATATTTTTAAGATTCTTGTCAAAGGTTTGTTTCTTTTCTTCCAATACATTAAATAAAAATTTATTATAAATAAGTACTTATTAAAAAAATTATTAAATAAAAAGTTTTACAGCTTTCTTTAACACCATTTCTTTTTATTGAAACGATTAACTATAATTAAAAGTAACATAATGCCATTTTTATAGATTTTTTTTGTAACTTGAAGGTCAAGAAAAAAAAAAACATTGACTTCTTTTTAATACCTATATAAAAAGAGACACAAGTTACAATATGTAGGTTCATTGAGGGTTAAAAATTTCCCTACATAAACTATGAGTAATTTATTATCATAGCATATAATAAAACTTTGAAAGTTAAGGTCATTTATATTATAATATTAGATATATTTGTACAAAGGTATATATATATATATTTTCTTTGATTTAAGTCTTATAAAATTAGGTAATATAGATATAATATTTAAGATTTATTATCAGATAAAAAATAAAATGCGTATCGAATTAATATTTATTATAAACGTATACACGTTTAGTAATTGTATAACCGATTTTAATATAAATATATATATATATACCTATATTTATTAACTTATACTTATATTATTATATTATAGTTAGAGAGATATTTCTATATTATATTATATGTACATACACATATATATATATATATATAAGTATATAATGATATATTTATATATATATATATATAAGTATATAATGATATATTTATATATATATACCTACACTAATATATTTTAATAACTTTATTTCAAGAATAATTTAATTTTTATTGGTTGAAGTGATTTATTCTTTATTCTATTATTAATGTGATCATATATCTACTAAATATAATCGTATAACATTATTACTTTACACTTTTTTATTTAATAGATTAATTAATTATCAATATACTTAATAAAATTAACTAAGTAGTTAATAATAATACAAATTTTTAACTATAAAATAAAAAAAATGGAAAAAAGATAAAGTTTTTATTACTTATACTTAATTTAACTTAATTCCTAACTACTTTAATTCGAAAAAAAATAAAACTAATTAACTCATTAATTTTATTATAAAAAAATTTGTTTTTATAAGGGTTCAATTATTTTGAGAAAAAATACAAAAATATAAAATAAAATAAGATGATAACTACTTTCAACTGGATTTGTAGAAGAAGAACCATACCTATACAGTTACTTAATCACAATGTATTTAAGTTGATTTACTTATTTTTTATTTAAAATTCCTGAACCATCATTTTAACAGCTCAATCACAAATATATATGTATAGTGCAGAGCTTTTTTCAAAACTAGAACTCTAAAATATAGAAACTCTTTTATAAATCGCACCTCCAAATTGCGGAACGCATTACCTTATATGTTTCTCAATAGTTAGTTATGATTTAAAAAATCCAAAAGAGAAATAAATTTATTCCTCCCATTAATTTAATACTTAACTTAAAAAATGTTACCTTTGATCATTCAATATTGAATAATTTTTTTAGAAAAACTAGAACTACTTAAAAGACTTTGACATAAATCTTCGAACATTATCAGTAAGTATTATAATATTAAAGTTAATATAATATATTAAAGTTATAATATTAAAGTTATTTAAACTCAATTTTGAAGGCTTTAGAAGCGTCCTAGAGCAATTCTAGCAATATTTCGTAATCACTACTAAAATTTCGGAATTTTCATGTAAACCCAAATTTTTTATTATTTTTTATAATTTTTGATAATTTTTGTCTTTGAAAACTTTAAACTCAATTTTGAAGGCTTTAGAAGCTTCGTAGAGCTATTCTAGCTATAATTCGTGATCACTACTAAAATTTCGGAACAAAATATTAATATTTTATTTAAATAAAATATAAGTATAAGAAAGGTAAGTAAAAGAAAAGAACAATCTGACCGATAGTTCAGTGGTAAAGTGGCGTCTTTTCAATCAAAAAGTCTTGGGCTTCGGCTCGTCTGGTCGGATCATATCTAATTAAAAAATATAGTGTATATTAAAATATTTTAATAAGAAGTTCATCAGGCAAAATTTACAATTGTCTGGTACTACAAATAAGTAAATAAATAAATAAATATATAAGAACAAAAATGACAAGTCAATAATAAGATTTCAATTGTTAATAACCAACATGATTTGTTTCAACAAAATGAGAAGTTATTGTTATAAAATTCAATTGGAAGTCACTTCGAAAAAGGTCCTGTTAAAAATCTGTAAAATTAAGGGCAAATATTTATTAAAATTTTTAAAAGAACCAAGTAGGATCTCAGAGTTGACTTTAATTAATCTGTACGACCTAAAGGAAAATTAATAATAAAATTTCTTCAATCAAATGATATTAAAATATTTAGTTGATTATTAGTATTAAGATAAACTTACTTATCATAAACTGATAAGAACAAATCCTTTAAAATAAAAGCTCCAAAAAATTTAGTTAACAGTTTTTTATTGTTTTTTTTTTTTTAATGTAAGCACAATATAATTAAGTATTGTGGTACATAAAAAATGTTTAAACTCATATACTTATAAGTATGTATTTAATTATTTTTTAATTTAAGTTTGTTAACAAATTTTAATAAAATTTTCTAAATTAAAAATCCAAACCAAATTACAATTTTTGTATTTCTTATTCCTAAATAATTTTTATAGTAAAAAAATAGTCCTAAAAATATGTTAATTAGATATTAAAAAATACTTATATATACTAAGAAGTAATTAAGTAGAAATTATGTTTTATGGTTAATAAGTTATTTAAAATTTTATATTCTAAAAGTATATAATAGAATAATAAAAAATATAAAAATACAGAATATTAAAAAAATGTTCACAAGATTTTCTTAAAATATTTATATTTATAGAATTATATTTTATTTTTATTTTTGATAAATTTCATTTTTATGTTTTAAATTTAATTTAGAAAATAATTTGAACAGAAGAAGTAAAAAAAATATGAAATAATTCTTTTTTTATATATATATATATATAAGATATATATAACTATATGTCCAAATACTTAAGTATAATTGCTTAATAAGTAGAAATGAATGGTTGACCTTATTTTCATTCAAATATAACTAAAATACATTAATGTAAAAAAAATATAAAATTGAAAAAAAAAAACAAAATACAAAGTATTCTATAAATATACGCAAATTATTTTCAAAATTAAAATTTGGCTTTCACTTAAATTTTTGACCAAAAATGTGGTAATATTTGAAAACTAAAATATGATTTGTATGAATATAATTTGTTTGATAAAAGATAAGAAGAACCTACAATGATATTTAATGAACAAAGGAATAATGAATAAGATTATTTAGAAATAACGTTCTTTGTAAATTCATTTATGCTTGAATATTGTACTTTGATAGTAAAATTTTTTAAGAAAACAATTTTTAGGAATCTCAGTAATCTAACATCACAATTGTTTAAAAAATCCAACTGAACATAAGTAAAATGTGTTTCCGTAGGAAACCATGGATGAGGGATCTTATCTTGCATAACCATTAACTTATAAACTAAATATATCTAATGCTTGCATTTTTAAAAATATTGTAAAAAGTATATTGTAAATATTGTATAGATATAAATAGTTAAATATATGATATTAAAAAACTTATCATTAAATAATTTATTTATATTTAAATTTCGAAAATGTCGTTGGAACACAGTAAAGATAAGATTAAAATTGTATTTTCAAATTTTTTTTTTTTTTGCCTAAGTACTTAATGTTCTTTTTTTTCAAGTACTTAAGTACTAGTGAAAATGTATAAATTAGGTACTTATTATTAAATAAGAAAGAGAATATTTTTTTATTAAAATAGTTGTTATTGTTTTTACTTTTTGTATACTAATCTTAGATTATAGTATAGTATACTATCTTATAGTTTGATTTTAAATTTTTAATAGCTTTCTATACAGCAACTTTTAAAACAGAATCATTAATTTTAAACTATAACTACTTATTCAGTGGATACTACCTTTGTAAGTCCCTCATAGAAAGTATTTGTTATTTTATAGTTAAGTAGCCAATAAATCTAACTAGGTACTTATATAATTCATCGTTTCATTCTCATTTCATAAAAATTTTAAACTAATCGAGTCTACTAACTATGTATTTTGAATATTTTAAAATACTTCAGTTTTCTTGAAAATAGTTATAGGAACCTAACCTAATTAAAACTGTTAAGAAATATTTCATTAAATTTTATATTCTTTTACTAAATAATTCCAGAATACGTTATTTTTAAATAATCTTATTTTGAATTAAATAATTTTCCATTACCTAATTAAATAATAAAAAAAAAAAATATATGCTTACTTACACCTGTAATTTAAAACCAAAATGAAATCACCAAGCAACAGAAATAAATTATAAAAATGATAAGAAAAACTTAAATGCAGATAGATATTTCTGAGCATTAATACCTACATTCCCCTCATTTTTCACCATTTAACTAAATGTAAAATAATATTTTCTTTAAACCAAAAAAAAAAAAAAAAATTGTAATGGTGATGAATTAAAATGATGGCGCTTGAACTAAAACCAAAAGAAATAAATTCCGATTTCTGTTTTGAAGCAAAACAAAAAAAAAAAATAGAATTTTTAAACAAGGCGAAACCTACTTAACTATTCATACATAATTAATCAATATTTACATTTTAATAAAACTACTTAAGTAGTAAATAAGTTTATTAAAAATCATTTAAAAAAGTTTAATATTGCGCCATTACTACTCTTCATATAACTAACTCTCGCATTTTACGTTTTATAGTCATTTGAGTAGGTATTTAAAAAAGTTTCCTACTCAAACTATTTATAGAAGAATTTAAAAAATATACAATTAGCACTTGTTACAGTTAATTTAATTGGCGCTAAAAAAAAAATACATGTTAATTAAATGCTATTTTAGCCTAATAAAGTTTATTTACCTTGAAACTTGAAAAATTTATTACTTTTGATTTTATTTCTGAGCACCATTAAATACTTTGTGTTCTTTAAATAGAATTAAAATGTAAATGTAAATAAAATAGATAAAGTAATATTATCAGCTGTTGTCTAACTTTTGTTTTTTTAATTCTACAAGAAAATAAATATATAAAAAAAAAAAACAATTTATTTTCATAGTTTTTGTATTAAAGCCAAAATGTTTTCCAAGATTTTCTAGGTCAGCAATATATTTATTTATATTTGCTTATCTACTTAATGATGGATAATTTCATATTGAAAACTAAATACTTATGTAGTCTAAAGAATAAATCTAATATGAAATAAATTTTCAATTCATATAAAATGGAAATTATATTATGAAATTGAATGAGATTTTCTATTTTTATATTTAATTAAAATATGAGAATTTAAACAATATTTAATTAGTTAATTAAATTTTTAATAAATAAAAAGCAAATTTTTTTATTATTACTCATGTATTTTTCATAATAAATTATATTTACGTTTTGTTTTTTTTTTTTTTTTTTTTATATTTTTCATTTGAAATTTGACTTTGAACTTACCGATGGCAATAGAATTGTAAAACATTCAATGAGGTTCTTTGATTATGTAAAAACAAAATTAAATTGTTTAATACAATAAAAAACTTGAATATTGTAGTTGAATCCCTGCTATACTTCCTTTAAATTAAGATTATTTTGTATTTAAAAAAAAAAAAACAATTTTATTTTTTTTTTTTGGTAGATTTTTACTTTGGTAATAAAATTTTTATCATGAAAATACTTTAAATTTTCTTTTTTCTTTACTTTTATTTCAATAAAATTTTTAATTAAATATAAAATGCAATAAAAATTTCCAGTAATATTTTGTTATTGAATGACATCTGCTTTTTTTTTCTGGATCTTTTATTTTTTTTCCCACAAGAAATTTTCTGATTTTTTTCTTTTCTTTCTAAATATTTGTTTTATTTTGAAACTTATTATGTAACAAATATAACATTTTATTTATATATATATATTTAAAAAACAATTTCTTTTATTCTTTTATATAATATCTAACTTATCACTAATATTTTAATTTTATATTCACAATTTAAAAAAAAAAAAATATATGGTAAAAATTTTTTTTATGACCATCACGAAACTACACAAAAAACGAAACGAAAGAAATGTCTTTTCTTTTTTTTTTTTATTTGATTGACCGATTGTCAAATTTGTCTATTTTTGTTTTTGTATTATGGCATATGTTTTTGACATTTACCGTATAGATAAAAAGTTTATTGGGTTATTTTGATTTGATTTGATGTTTTTTTTGTTGTATTGTTATTTAAATAAATTTCTATTAATTGAAATGAGCGGCTCCAAGCGGTAAATAATTGAACATTTAAAATATTATGTGAATATATGTTGTAAAATTCAATTAATTTAAATTATTTTATTTATTTATTTTGGAATTTGTATAGATTTTTTTGAATTAACTGGTGAAACATATTAAATATATGATACAAAAATAATAAATTAATATTACTTATAAAATATAAATAAAAAATAAATATTATATCTGCCACACAATGAAAGGTGATAGAGTGATAGAGTGATAGAGTTTCCAAACAAAATTATCTATACCAACGAAAGATATGTGGTATTGCATTAATTATATTTACATCACTTGTTTGTCACGCATTAGTATCTAAACCACAATATTTACCGTGGTGTAAGCAAAGTTTCAAATAACTTGACTTTCCTTATTGTATTAATGGAGTATTTGTATTTGTATCAGATTCCTTTGTTTTTGTAATCTTTTCTTAACGTTATGTAATTCTTCAACAATTTGAGTATTTTTTAATATTAATAAACATAAGAATTTTTTAAAGTCATTTTGAAATTTGACAGCTAATAAAAAATGTCTTTAGTATTATTTGAATTTGTATTTTTATTCTGGGGTAGATAAATCATTTTCTTGGTTAATTTTTTTAAAACAGATAATTAAATATTTAAATGTTTTGTGCTAATTTCAAAAAATTATTATAAGAAACGTCGGGGGGTAAATGTATTAGACCAATATTAAGTTATGTTGGGTTTACAAATTTAATTCTTCTTCCTGTATATACTTATATATTAATTATATTTATTAAACAAAAATAAACGTCTTCGTTATTAGAAAACGCTTGAAGATGACTGGAAATTTTCTTCTAAAATATTTTTGATTACCAGAACAAATTTTAGAATTTAAAACTGTAAAAAAAAAAAACTTTAGTAAAATTTCCTTACAAAAAAAGGTCTACACCTCAAAAGATGGCGCTAAACACATTTAATATTATTTTATTTAAAAAATTTCAAATTTGAATTTTCGTTATATTTTTATTTTGATTTTTCAAAATTCATTTTATTTTTATTCATTGTTATTTGTTAATCCAAAAACAATAGTTATATATTTTAATAATCATATCTATATAAAATAATTTAATAAAAAAAAAAAAAATATTATAAAAAAAATAAAAAAAAAAATATAAAGAAAAAAAAAATAAGTTATAATTTATTTTTAAATTACTTTTATAATTTAAAAAAAAATTCAAGAAAAAATTTGTTAACGCAACAAATAACAAAGAGGAGAAATAAAAATGAAATTTAAACTAAACCAAACAATTGATGTAAAATAAATTTTTACAATTTATATACTATATGTAAAATTACTCAATTTTTTAATTTAATAGGATCTAGATAAAAGAGATGCACGCGGTCTGTTAGAAGAATTTGATAGGAGTTCAGATTTTTATATTGGATATCATAAAATTTTAGCAGCATATAGTTTGAAACCTTTTAAATACAAAATTGCTGACACGTAAGAATAGTTGTATATAGTTATTTAATATTGCTAACAAATATTAATTTTTAACAAATATAATTTTTAGCACATCTTGGCTTATTCACTCTGTTCTTTCGGCGTAACATTTTGAAACTTCATATAAGTGCTCGATTCATTATATAACTAACCGTGTGTAATTTTCATTCTCGTAGTATAATTAGTTTTGAAGAAATTCATATTGGTGTAAAAAAGTTGTATGACAGCTCTCCGAAACCTTGGTCCGATTTTAACTAAAAATAATAGGGAACCTAGAAATTGTCCAAAATGACTTTGTGGGCATTTCAAAACTCTAGTCCTTTTAGTTTTTCAGTTATCGTGCTGACACAAGGACGAACGGACAGACACACATAGCTATATCGACTTAGTTTTCGTCGATACGTACCCTTGACTCGGTCGTTTAGATAAATGCGTTACAAACGTAGGAGCAATTTTAATATACCCGATGTCATATATGTATGCACGGGTATAAAAAGAGCAACATTATTTTTTAACATGTGTTAACATTTAATTTTTAAGGGTTTTTCTAAAAATTGAAGAAAGTGTCTCTGGATTTTTTACAATTTTTCATAATTCAAAATTTCTCATAATTTTTTCAATACACAGTTTACTCAAAATTTATTATGAAATATTGTATAGGTATCTAATATTAAAAATATGCTTCTTTAAAAACCTTTTTCATTACTTTGTTAATGACATTATAGATATGAAATGATTTAATAAAAAACTCTAATTTCAGAACAACAGAAAAGGAATTAATGCCATTGAATGTGGCGGTACATTACACACCTGATGGACAACATATTTCAAAATTGCTACATGAAACTGGACATATAATGAAAATTCAACACGATAGTTTAGGTAATTTTTTTTTGATATTAATAAATATAAATTTTTAAAATTAAAAATGTAATTTTAAAATTACATTTATTTATAATACAAAAAGTATGTTGGAATTATTAATTGTTTATAACTTTTTAACTTTTAGGTTATGTTATCTATTTACTAGATGGATCTAAAAGTAATCTTTTTATATGTCCCGAAGATGAAGATGATTTTTTTATGAGACGTTTTAATTTTAGTATTGGTAAGAAATTAAAAACAATAAAAAAAAAACAACCAAATTAAACAATTACTTTTGTATTTTCTTTAAAAAAATCCACCAATTAATAAAATAGAGCTTAGAAGAACAGTTGCCATACATGTTTATAGAACTAATGTACCATTAAATATTTCTACAACAAAATCTGATATGAGATTTCCAGATTTTCAAGAAATACCTGAAATTTATGCAACAAATATTTCAACAGTCCCAATGACCGATTTTCAAAATCATAATGTTGGAATTTTCGAAATGTTTCGAGATGGTTCCATAGATTATGGTGAAGTAAATTAATACAATATGATTTTTATTTCTAGTTACAATTTAATTTTGTTTTCAAGCTTGAATTTGAAAGATTCCAATTTTTGGCTTCATGGATGGCAGAAGGTATCCAAAAAAATAAAGATTCAGTTGTTTATGATAGATTTAATAAAACTATTAATATTTTATCAACAAATTTGATTGAAAATTTTGGCACAAAATTGCAATTGCACAATGATAGCTTTCTTAATAGTCTTGTGGTAAGTTAAATAAAATTAATACTTGGTAATTGGTTTTGATTGTTTTCTAAATAACTAAAAATTAATGTGCAGGTATCTGCAAAAATAACTTTTGATGCTGAAAGTGCAACAGTGTTTTTAAAAAACATTGAAGGGGAATTATATAAAGAAGTTACTACAGAAAGTTTATCAGAACTGAGATCTTCAAAACTTAATTTAAGGTAAGAAGCCGTTGCTTTTTGTCTTTTTGTAATCATTTAATATTTAAATCCTTACGAAATATGGTATACGTTTCTAAAAATTAATTATATTTAAAACGAGGAAGAGTGTAGTAGAGTAGACTGTGTCAACTCTGGGATACCCGTATGACCGTAACATATACATTATATCATCCGGTTGGTTACTTTTGGCAACATTTCAAACATACAGCTTTATTAAGTGTAGTGTAATGCTCATATAAAAGAAGAAGCTGTATGGTAGCTACTCGAACCCTCTACAGTAGACCAACCAAATTCTGCTGTAACTTTGGCCATTACACTAAACTATTTTTAGCAAAAATTCAGACACCCAGCTTCAATAGGTATAGAGTAATGCTTATATAAAATAAGAAGTTGTATGGCAGCTACTCGATCCCATGGACCAAAATGGCTGGATTTAAATAGCGATGACGGCTATTGCAAAAAAATGTTTCTGATCCGATCCATACACTTGAGTCTATATCTACCCCCCCTCCTTCTCTGCGTCACAAACGTAATGGCAAATTTATTATACCCTTTGACTATATAGTCATACGGGTATAATAATAAAATAATTCGTAATTGATATAAACGATTACAAAATTTTTTCCAACCCTTTTATTAATAATTTTATTCAATTCAATAATTTAAATAAAAAACAGTTTTTATTTTTACTAACAATTAGATTAAAAAAAGAATTACAATTAGCAAATATAACATCTGATTCAAATGTTATAATTAATTATAAAGATGTATATAATGATGCAAGATTTGATAATGCAATTGATAAAAAAACTGGAAAAATTATTCGTAGTGTATTGGCAACACCAATCAGAATTGATTCTAAACAAAAATTTGGTACAATTCAAGTGATAAATAAATTAAATGATGAATATTTTACAAATATTGATGAAGAATTTATGAGAACATTTGATGAATATTCAAGTTTATGGTTACATTATAGATGGGCTCGTAAAGAAATCAATCATCTTGTTAGTTTATAATAAAAAAAAAAAATTTTAATTTAAAAAAGTTAAAATTATTAATAATTAATTTATATTTTTTAAGAGACTTTTAAGCGATATTACAAATGAAATGATTGTTCAACAATGGGAAACAATTGATGATAAAAAACAAACATTTAGTATCGATGAAACAATTTATATGCCTAATAATTTTCTAAGGTTTGAATCAAAGTTTTTGTTATTGAAGGTATACTAAGTATATAGTTAATGTTTGGTTTATTTTTTTTAGCTTTGAATTTCATCCCTTTCCTGATCATATATTAGAAATACCAAAATTTATTTATTATATGATATTAATAACATGTAAAGAAACTCTCACAAATAATCGATTACCATTATACTGTTTTGTAGATATTGTAAAAAAATGCTATATTGGTAAAGAAAATTCATATTTTTTTGAAAATGCATTTTTGGCTGTTCATTTTATTTTTGTTTTTCTTAAACGTTGTGAAATCGAAAATCCAAGTATGATTTTAACCGAATCTGAGGTGAGATATAAAATTAATTAAAAAAACAGGTCAAACGTGAGTGACAACTATCACAAGTTATTTATTACAATTTGTGATATCACTTTTGATTCATATGGAATGATATCATAATTTGTGATAATTTTCAAAAAAAATTTATTAACTAAAACTCCATTGTCAAATTTATGAAAAATTTCATATCTATTGTGAATTTAATCAAATGTCATGTGATCATTTTAGTATCGTGAATGTTCCAATATTATGTGATATTTTATCCGTTTAATTTATCAACGGTTATTTTTTGAATATAAAGTAAATAAATAATTTGTTGAAACAAAGTAGTTAGCAAAATATTATTTAATTAAATTTAATTTGATTGAATTTAGAGTTTTTTTTTTAAAATATTGATTTTCTTAAAAAAATTCTTAAAGTTTGATAGGTGGGTAAAATTTCTTAAGGCAGCTGCAATTTTAAAATTATTTGGCATAGATTGTTGCTTTATATGAAGCATTAGTTTATCTGAAATTCCCTCCAATACGTCTTGTTCATATTTGTTCAATTGAAAGTATTTAATAAAAAGTTAACATACAGTTCATCAAAATTTAATTTATTTAATTTTCTTTTTTTTTCAATTCTTTCAATTTTTACTTCAAGATTTATATATTTATCCAATATTTATATTAAACATTAATTACAATTCACATAAATAAAATTTTTTCATAAAATTTATCAGTTGCTCTTTACGATATTGTTTTTGATCAATTTTATCAATTATCACATATGTGATAGTTGACATTCGCGATAGGCCTGTAAATCATAGTGTCGAAATTTAATACCTTGAATTATTTTTTTAATTTTTATTTATTAATAAAAAAAATAGTCATATATATAAAAAAAAAATTAAGATATTAAATTGGAAAAAAATTAATAATATTTTATTTTATTAAAATAATTTTCCTAATTTTTTTTTGATAATTAATATTCTTTTTTAAGAAATTAGCATTATTGGTGGCTGCTTTCTGTTCTTTCATTGATTGTGAAACAAAATTACTTGAACATGTTGACAAAAAACAAATCAGCCTTATAGAAATATATGAAAAACATGCAATAGAGAGGCATCAATTTTGGTTAATAAAAATATTGATTGAGGTGAACTGATTTGTCTATAAAACTTTTTAAAATTTTTCAATGGATTTTATATATGGTTCTATGCTTTTTTAGATATTTCTGGAATTATATATATATACTTATATATTTTTTTAATTTTATGATATTCGCCATTAATCTAATTGAGATCAATTTTAAAAAATATTAATATAGTAGTTTGTTTTTAGCATTCGTTTGTTAAGAGACTGTCGTAATTTTATGTGTCAAATAAATTTGACTGTACTTTTAAAAATTATTATGATTAAAGAAACTGAAGCCTAGTTTAAAATAAACTTGGTGAATGCCCTATACTCCTTAAAGGAGTGGAAAAGGAATAAAAAAATACTTTTAAAGAATTATGAAAATATGATTGGAATATTTGTTCGCAGATTCATTTCAATTTTCAAGTTTCTCTTTTCTTTCAATCTTATCCAAATTGTGGAACGACAGTAATGTTTACACACTATTTTAAACAATTTCATATCCTTTAAAGATACAATTTAAGCTCTAAGATTTATATTTTAACTTCTGTTAACAGTAAGTTTTTCTTGATTGAAAATCGCTTCTATAAAATTGAATAAAGTCATTTGATTTTTCACAAGAATTTAACTTAAACAATTAATTTCTAAAAGTTCTAAATTTGGATAAAACTCTTAATTTCAATTCCTATAATCTGGACTTTTTGGAAGACAATTGATCTTTAAAAGTCAACATATACGTTTTCTAGAAAAAATTTTTAGCCCTATTCAAGTGCTTGTAAATGTGTTTTTTAATACTTTTGGTTTGTTTTTTATTGATTTTTTTTTGATTTCATATAATAATTTGTAATTATTGACATTTAATTTATAGTCATCTGGACTAATTGATCATTTTCCATTAAAAGAACAAACCGATATATTAAGAATGATTGAAGAATTTTTATTGTCTTTGAATTATCAATCAGTTATACACCAAGTTCTTAAAAATAAAATTATGTCTGAAGTTAATATTCAAGAAAAGAAAAGTAAACAATGTATTAAGACTTATTTAGTTCGGGCTTCATTGTGTGCAGTTATCATTAAAAAATATCCAATTTCTATTCAAACCTATCGTATTATGACGAAACAGCTGCATCGAAGAAGAGTTCGTCTTAGCTCTACCAAAGAATATGATGAAAAAAATTCTTTAGAATTATGTTATTCTACAATAACACTTGTATGGGGTGCATGCTTGGTAATATTATGTAAATATTTTAATTTTCTTGAATCGGTTTTAAAATCTTATAAGTAAGTTACAAAAAAAAAAGTTATTATGTATCATAAAATAGAATATAAAAACTCTAATTTTAGATATTTTACTGAGAATGCTAGAAACCTAACAACACAAGATGTATTCGACGATTATTTTTAGCTTGAAAAGGAATATTTAAAAAAAAAATTTAAAAAAAAATAAAATATAAACAATTAATAAACTCTAATTCTAATATTAAATAATAATTTTCATTTATATAATTGAAAAATATTTACATGATTTAAATTTGATAATATGTATTAAAAAATTAATAAAATAAATATTAAAAAACTTTTAGTTATAGATTGTTTAATTTCTATTAAAATTCGATTCGAGTATAGGGTAATTATATATACAGGGTGGCGCAAAACTACCGATATGGTTTGAATGTTTAATAACATTTTTATTTCATGGTTAATTATTATTATTATTTTATTGTTATCCAATATATTAATGGGGAATATTTTTAGCTTAAGTAGAAAAATTATATCCCGCAAGTGTTGACCATTTTCGGCTTTACACATTCGTGCTTTTTCCAGTACATTTTTCATAACTTTTCGTAATTTTTTATCGCTGTTCTGTTGTGAACTGTTCCATTTCCAATTCCCCAAGTTTGTTTTCTTCACAAAATTCTAAAATAAAAATAAAAATATAAATAAATTTAAAAAGTTATTAAACATTCAAACCATATAGGTTGTTTTGCGCCACCCTGTATTTATAGTTATTTAAAAACTTAAATAATAAGTTAATAAATTTTTATTAAACTATAATCTAGTTATACCCGTGCATACATATATGACATCGGGTATATTAGATTTGCTCCTCCGTTTGTAACGCATCGATCTAGACGAGCTAGATATAGTGTCAAGGGTACGTATCGGCTCAGAATCGAAAAATTAGTCGATCTAGCTATGTGTGTCTGTCCGTCCGTCCGTCCGTCCGTGTGTCAGCACGATAACTCAAAAACTAAAAGGGCTAGAGTCTTGAAATTCACACAAAGTCATTTTTAGACAATTTCTAGGTTCCCTATTGTTTTTGGTTAAAATCGGACCAAGGCTTCGGGGAGCTGCCATACAACTTTTTTGCACCAATATGAATTTCTTCAAAACTAATTATACTACGGGGATAAAAATTACACACGGTTAGTTTTATAATGACTTCGGCACTTATAAGAAATTTCAAAATGTTAGGGCCCCATTTTCGGGGGGCTGCCATACAACTTCTTTGCACTAATATGAATTTCTTCAAAAATAATTATACTACGCGGATGAAAATTACACATGGTTAGTTATATAATGAATCGAGCACTTATATGAAGTTTCAAAATGTTAGGGCCCCATTTTCGGGGGGCTGCCATACAACTTCTTTGCACCAATATGAATTTCTGCAAAACTAATTATACTACGAGGCTGAAAATTACACACGGTTAGTTATATAATGAATCGAGCACTTATATGAAGTTTCAAAATGTTAGGGCCCCATTTTCGGGGGGCCGCCATACAACTTATTTGCACCAATATGAATTTCTGCAAAACTAATTATACTACGAGGCTGAAAATTACACACGGTTAGTTGCTGCCATACAAAGCTTTCGATTCAATAACTGCGAATCTAATGAAGCTACAAGGTTCAAATTAAAATTGGGCAGGTAAAGTAATAGGGCAAGTTAGTTGGCAAAGTCGGACATCACTCGGACCATCGGAATTTTAGGGTGGGCCATTTTTTTTTTTTTTGTTTTTGTTTTTTTTTTGTTTTTTTTTTTTTTTTTTTTTAAGCTAAAGTTATGGGACAATGAATGAAAATTTTGTTTTATGTTTTGTGATTTTTTTTTTTTGTTTTACGTCAAAATTATGGAGTAATGAGTTAAATGTATAAGGGAAGTATATTACGGTTTATTTTATACACCATAGTGGGTATGCACGGGTATCTAAAAGTTGACAAGGGCAACTATAATCTTCCTCGTTTTTAATTTGTATATATGTATATTTTTTTACATTCTAACTGTTAAACTTTTAGGCTAACAAGCTTTTCTATATCATAGGTTGCATATTAGAGCAAAAGCAAAGGTACTGAACATTTATATTTATCTCAATTTATTGAGACTATTAGAAATTTTTAAAAATGTTTCGTAATTTTTTTATTTCTATCTAAAAGACATTTAAAAATGTTTGGAGGACGGAGATTTAAGGTAGTAAATGGAGGATTGCTATCCCTAAAGAAAAGCTAGGATGTAAAACGGTGTATTGCCTTATGTTTGCCAATATCTTTCAGATATTATACACTTACGAAAAAAAGTGTATAAAAGTATGCATTAACAAACAACGAAAGCCTGAAACCGACTACAAGCATTTTTATTGCAATAAATGTTCAAGGAATCCAAAATCATAAGTATACGAGATCATTATGCTAGCGCACTATTAACTCCAAAAAATCGTTTAATATCACATATATTTTACCACAGTAAGGATTCGATTAAAAAGACTTTGCTCACTGGCTTTATAGCCCCCGAGCATTTGGCATTAGGGCCACATGCAAAAAATTGAATACAATCCAGGCAACATTAACGAAGATAATTTAAAATATGACATGTTCATACCGGACAAAGACAAATTTATTAAAAACGAGGAAGAGTGTAGTAGAGTAGACTGTGTCAACTCTGGGATACCCGTATGACCGTTATATAAACATTATATCATTATAATTATAAACATTAATTACTTTTGGCAAAATTTCAAACATACCAGCTTTATTAGGTGAAATATAATGCTCATATAAAAGAAGGAGTTGTATGGCAGCTACTCGAACCCTCTGCAGTAGACCACCCAAATTTTGCAGTAACTTTGGCCATTATACTAAATTATTTTTGGCAAAATTTCAGACACCCAACTTTAATAGGTATAGAGTAATGCTCATATAAAATAAGAAGTTGTATGGCAACTACTCGAACCCTTTGCAGTAGACCAACCAAATTTTGCAGTAACTTTGGCCATTACACTAAACTATTTTTGGCAAAATTTCAGACACCCACCTTTAATAGGTATAGAGTAATGCTCATATAAAAGAAGGAGTTGTATGGCAGCTACTCGAACTCACTGCAACAGACCAACCAAATTTTGCAGAAACTTTGGCCATAAAACTAAACTACTTTTGCCAAAATTTCAGTCACGTAGCTGTAATAGGTACAGAGAAATACTCATATAAAAAAAGAAGTTGTATGGCAGCTACCCGAACCCATGGACCAAAATGGCTGGATTTAAATAGCGATGACGGCTATTGCAAAAAAACTAATTCGCGAAAGTTTCAAGATCCTTGCTCCTTTAGTTTTTGAGTTATCGTGCGGACGGACGGACGGACGGACGGACGGACAGACGGACGGACATACATAGCTAAATCGATTTTTTTTTCGATTCTGATCCGATCCATACACTTGAGTCTATATCTACCCCCCCTCCTTCTGTGCGTTACAAACGTAATGGCAAATTTATTATACCCTTTGACTATATAGTCATACGGGTATAAAAATTATTGGTGAACGAGAATGGTGATTTTTGACATTGAGAAATTGCTAATTTAGGTTTTAACTATAGGTTAAGCAGGTTAAATTAAGTTAAGGCAATTTTAAATAAAACAAGCACATGTAATAATAATTTTTTAATACTTTTTGCATTATGTTCTTTTGATATAGTAAACTATGGAATTTAAATACAAAGATAAGGTTAAAATAAATTTACATATAAATGTTAATATTAATTGAAGTAACACCATTTTTTTTAAGGTTAAGTTTGAATTAAAATAACACAAAACATAAATAAAAGTTTAAAATAAAAAACAAAACAAAAAGAGTCGATAAAGTTTTATCAATTCTTTACATTTATCAGTATTTTATTCGTATTATATGAGTACATAATACATATATAATATAATTATGAATAAGTACATATATGATCTTTAAGATAATGAGATCTCGAGAAGTGAACTTAAACTTAAGCTGTCTCTTATCAAATCTCTCTCTCAAATCTGCTATCAGACCGGTGTTATGCTACGGCAGTTAAACATCGACGACCATGCAAGCAACGGCAAGCCTACTTTCCCGTTTCTAGTAAAATTATCGACGCAACGTTATACAATGTATAACCGACAACGATATTGTGACATACATCAAGATACAACGCCTTAGGTAAGCCGGTCTTATGCCAGAACATATGCCAGATTCCCAAGAAAGTATTGAATGGAAAAATAGATAGAAAACAAGGAAGAGTGTAGTAGAGTAGACTGTGTCAACTCTGGGATACCCGTATGACCGTAACATATACATTATATCATCCGGTTAATTACTTTTGGCAAAATTTCAAACATACAGCTTTATTAAATGTAGTGGAATACTCATATAAAAGAAGGAGTTGTATGGCAGCTACTCGAACCCATGGACCAAAATGGCTGGATTTAAATAAGACTAATAAATAAATAAAAGACTAATAGAAAACCGAGAAATCGATAAATTAATACCGTCGAGTTAGATGCTGTATCAATGCTCCAAGAGCAAAATTGGATAACTGCTGCTCAAGTTCGAGTGAACTGGAAAATGATGATTAAGGAGGCCGGGGTTCGACGAAGAAGAAGAACAAGAGGAATATATAATCAATATTAATATTATAAAGCTTATTTATAAACAAAAAATCAAAATCTTTAAATAAAAAATATTTATAAATTCTATAAATCCATAGATGGTGCTATATATACCTTACATATTAAATTGTTTCAATTTCAAAATTTCAAATTTCAAATAACGTTCTAATTAAATTTTTTTCGAATTTATTTAAGTCATCGAATTTACTTAAGTCTCATTAATGAGAGAAGGAAATTTTCTTTTTTAAAATAATTTTTATAAAAATTTTTTTTTATATTACTTTTATTACGTTTTTTTATATTTTTATTCTCGTATTTAAGAAAATTTATTTTTTTTTTTTAAAATACAAATTATAAAAAACATCAAAATAAAAAAAAGATAACAAAATGAAAATTAAAAGAATCAAAACAATTTCAGTATAAATTAAATTGATTACTTATGAAAAATTGAAATCTTAAATTTTGTTTTTATTATATAGGATATTGATTTTATAGACAAGGACCGTTTAATTGGAGAATTTGATAAAGATTCAGATTTTATACTTGGATTGTACGCACTTTTAGATGCATTTTCTGTAAAATCCTTTCAAGGTGCTCTTGCTGAAACGTAAGTATATACGAATAATCATTTATTATACAAGTATACCTTCTAATCTTCCTTGTTAAAAAAAACAAGGAAGAGTGTAGTAGAGTAGATTGTGTCAACTCTGGGATACATTCAGCTTTATTATGTAAAAAGTAATGCTCATGTGAAATATGAAGTTGTATGGTAACTACTCGAACTTACTGCAGTAGACCAACCAAATTTTGCAGAAACTTTGGCCATATAACTAAACTATTTTTGGCAAAATTTTAAATATTCAGCTTCATTAGGTGGAGAGTAATTCTTATATAAGAGAAGAAGTTGTATGGCAGCTAACCGAACCCACTACTGTAGACGAACCAAACTTTGCAGAAACTTTGACCATTACACTAAACTATTTTTGGAAAAATTTCAGATATAAAAAAAGAAGTTGTATTGCAGGTACTCGAACCCGTTAACCAAGATGGCTGGCTTTCAATAGTGATGACGGCTATTGCATAAAAACGAGTTTTTGAGTAATCGTGCGGACTGGCGGACGGACTCACGGACGGACATACAGAGCTAAATCGATTTTTTTTTCGATTTTGGGCCGATCCATACCTTTGAGTCTATATATATACCCCACTTTCTGGGTCATAAACGTAACGGCAAATTTATTATTCCCTTTATCCTATAGTCATACGGGTATACAAATTAATTAAAGTACATATAGGTATATCTTATGTGAAATTTTTTTATTTTTTAAATTAGATTAAATAAAATATAAAAAATTGTAATTTTTAGGTACGAAGAATTTATGCCTTTAAGTAAGGCTGTCAATTATAGACCTAATGGAGAACATATTGTAGGTATATTGCATGAAACTGGTAAAGTAATGAGAAATCAAACTGAAAGTATAGGTATCTTATTTTTTTTATATTTTAATTAATTAATTTTTTTTAATTTGACGTGAGTCTTTTATTACTATATATAGGAAATTTTGAATGAGCATCTCCTTCTATTTATAAGATGTGAACTAAAATTTATTTGTTCCGTAAAAGGGAAACAAATAAATTTTAATAAAATTAGTTTTAAATTGAAATTAAATATTATCTCAGTATCTACATCTCAATTTTATTCTACAATAAATAGAAACAAGTAATGAAAAAACCATGGGTTTTTATTTACAGATTCTTAAAGGAAAGCCATACCAAAAAAAGGTTAATACTAAGTTCTTCATCCCTTACTTCCCTTAAATTGTTTTAATGGATTTAACACGACTTCTCAAAATTTTGAGATTTGCAAGTCAAACTGTTTGGAAGATATAAGGGGATTTGGGCTCTTCCGGATTTTAAAAAAAATCTTCCTATTACTTTTCTTTATTTCAAACGTTGTAAAAGGTTTGTAAACACGCGGACGGACAGAGTTAAAATGCATAATTCATTATTACAATCCAAACTCCCCTTTCCTAATTCCCACCTTCAAAACCAAATTCTACATTTGTATCAAATGCTTTATTATTTATTTTGGTTTTAAAAGGCTGCGGTTTAAGTGTGTTAAAGCCATACAATACAGGTCTAATGGGTGGCTTTCGATGCTTTCCATGACCCTCGTAAAAAAAAAAAAATTTTTGATAAAAATCCATGATATACAATATGCTATTTAATATTTGTTTCGATTAATAGTTATTGTCATATTTTAAAAAACATATGTATAAAATTTTGAATTTTTAGGTTTTGTTGTCTATTTAGTTGATCAAAATAGAAATAATATTTTTATATGTCCAGAAGATGAGGAATATTTTTATCTCAGACGTTTTCATTATAACATTGGTAAAAAATTAAAAATTATAATTCAGAATATAGAAATACATATAAAATAATTACATTTTATATTTTTTTAAAAAAATAAATTATGTTAATAAAATAGAGCTTCGAAGAACAATTGCTATACATGTTTATAGAACTAATGTACCACTAAACATTACAACATCTGAACCAGATATGAGATTTCCAGATTTTCAAGAAATTCCTGAAATTATTGCAACAAATATTATCACAGTACCAATGACAGATTTTCAAGGTTCAATTATTGGAGTTTTTGAAATGTTTCGAGATAATTCTGTAGCATATACTGATGTAAATTTATGCAATATGATTTTTATTTGTACTATTTAATTTTTTTTTTTTTTTAAGCTTGAGCTTCAAAGATTCCAATTTTTGGCTAAATGGATGGCAGAAGGTATAGAACGAAACAAAGTAGAAGTTACTTATGAAAGATTTAATAAAATAACAGATATTTTATCAACAAATTTACAAAATAATTTTTCTAAAAAATATCGAAAACATCACGATGATTTCCTCAATGTTCTTGTAGTAAGTTTTTATTTTTTTATTTTTATGCCGGCACCTTTTTACTATGAAAGGCTAAACTGCCTGACTATATAAGTGCATGTCAGAACAGTGGGACATATATTCATATATTAGAACTGATCAAATGTTATAAATTCCACATACAATTTACAACATGAGATAGTACTAAGCTTTATAATATGTAGAAATGTCTTAGATTTTTAATAGAAACAATTCTATTTTTGTTTATATTATCATATTTTGTATTTGAGTTGCATGGTATTATTCTATATCTGTGGATTATATTATTCAATTCAATTATTTGTTTATATTTTGTATTTGTTTATTTTGTTATATTAATGTATTTTTTATTATAGGTATATAATTATTAATTAAGCTACTCATTTGAAGCCAATGGCGAATGGTAGCTGAGTCGAGTCGAAAACCAGACGAAAAGTTTTTTTTTACTTTCACTGGGAATCGAACATGAAAGCTCGACACTCTAACCATTCGGCCACCCAGCCGATAAGTAAAATTAATGTAAAGTAAAGCCCATTTTTATTTGTATGACTTTAGTTCAAAGGGTATAATAAATTTTCCATTACGTTTGTAACGCAGAAAAATAGGGGGGGTAGATATAGACACAAGTGTATGGATCGGATCAAAATCGTAAAAAAATTGATTTAGCTGTGTATGTCTGTCCGTCCGCACGATAACTTAAAAACTAAAAGAGCTAGGATCTTAAATTTTCGCAAATTCGTTTGTTTGCAATAGCCGTATCATCCAAATGCTATTTAAATCCAGCCATTTTGGTTCATGGGTTCGGGTAGCTGCCATACAACTTCTTTTTATATATGAGCATTTCTCTGTACCTATTACAGCTGCGTGTCTGAAATTTTGTCAAAAATAGTTTAGTGTAATGACCAAAGTTACTGCAAAATTTGGTTGGTCTACTGCAGAGGGTTCGAGTAGCTGCCATGCAACTCCTCTTTTTATATGAGTATTACACTACACCTAATAAAGCTGACATGTTTGAAATTTTGCCAAAAGTAATTAATGTTCATAATAATAATGATATAATTTTTATGTAACGGTCATACGGGTGTCCTAGAGTTGACACAGTCTACTCTACCACACTCTTCTACAGAAAAACGTTTAGGATGTTTTTTAAAACTCTGTGATAGAAAACGTGTGTTTTTCATCTGACCGAGAGCTCAGTGGTAAAATTGCGGCTTTTCAATTGAAAAGTCTCGGGTTCAAATCCTGATATTACAATAATTTAATAATAAGTCGAAATGTCAAATCGGCAAAGGATTAATATTATCAGGCAATATTTCTATTGTCTGGTGTACTACAAATAAATAAATAAACGTTTGTATTGTCTCAAGACATTCAACTTAAATTTCTATCTTACACGTGTCATATAATTTGAAATTTTTATTAAATTTACATTACTATTAATTTTTAATTTTCTTTTTTTTTTTTAAACATGTAGAAAACAGCAAAATTAACTTTCGATGCTGAAAGCGCATCTGTTTTTTTAAAAAATATTGATAATGAATTGTATAAAGAAGTAACAACAGATAATTTATCAGATTTGGCACTTTCAAAACTTAAATCAAGGTATGTGTATATAATTGCAGTTTAATAAATTTTTGTTGGCAGACTGGAATTTTAGTTTTTTTTTTACCTGTGCGAACAATAATCACGGATTTCTGTATTAAAATTACTCCTTTGTTTGTAATGCATATTATCGACATGATTGATATAGACTCATGGTTTATGGATCGGAAAACTATCGAAAATTAAATTGATTTAGCTAGGGCTACCATCTATCATGTGTCTATCAGTTTCTTAGTTATTATGGCAACTTAAAAACCAAAAGTTTTTTTTTTACATTAATTCTTGCACCATTCACTAGTGAAATATCAGTAATTAAATACCGAATGAGAAACATAATACAATTTTTTTTTTGAAAAGTATAATTTTAATGCTATAGGCGTCTATTTTGTTTTTAAAATCTTATAATATTAGAAAATATTACAGTATATTGAATTGATGGTTGGTTTTTAAATTCACCATAGTGCCTACTCAATTATTACTTTTTAAAAATTTCTTTTCATGCATTAGACTATGTTATAGATTTGATGCGCTTGAAGTGTGCACACGCTTTTAAGCTTTTCTGGATAATGGACAAAATCTCTCTCTCTCACAAAATCTCTCTTCTTCTGCATTAGCATCACTGAACGGTTTCAATTAATATTCTTTTAGTGGGTATGCATCATCTCCAAATAAAAAAAAAAAGCAATGACATCTGTATCTAGTAAAGCGGCTGGATCCTTTACATTAAATTTATTATTCTCTAATAATTAATACAGATGAACTAGATGAAGTAAAAATCCTGAAACTACTAAAGATATAAAGTAAAGTACAATAAAATAAAGCTTTAATTAAAAACACATCGCAAGCTACAATCTACAAGCGTAAAAAAGATCAAAAACTTGTACATGCTAAAACCGCAAACAAGTAATTATCTATAACGCAGCCTAATGCATAAACAAGTGATGAAAAAAAACAAGGTATTTTAAAAAAGCACATTTTCAAAATTAGTATTTTATGCTGAGTAAAAAAATATATATAAAAATAAATGATAGGTATCGGACTGATAGCTCAATGGTAAAGTGGCGGCTTTTCAATCGAAGTACAAATAAATAAATAGATAAATGATATGTATTACAATTTAGTTATTTAATCAATTCATCATTAATTATGAAAAATAGTGAAATCAATATTTAGAATATTCCAATGTATACAATAACATTTACACCATTTTTGTACCTGTATGACTCTAGGTCAAAGGTTATAATAAATTTGCCATTACGTTTGTGACGCAGAGAAAGAGAGATTTAAATTCAGCCATTATGGTCCATGGGTTCGGGTAGCTGCCATACAATTTCTTTTTTTATATGAGCATTACACTACACCAAATAAAGCTGTATGTTTGAAATTATGCCAAAAGTAAATAACCGGATGATATAATGTTTATATTACGGTCATACGTGTATTCCAGAGTTGACACAGTATACTCTAACTACACTCTTCCTCGTTAGTCTTAATTTTACAAAAACCCAAAAATGTGTTGTGCTTATAAGGAAAAAGATAATCTCTCTCTTTCTGTTTATATTCACAAATTATTTTGTGAAAATTTTTTAATAAAATTCTATAAATACAATATTGATAATTGATAATTATTGATTTAAAATATTTGCTAATTTGTATCTAAACCATTTAAAAATTTTTTTTATTTTACTAACAATTAGATTAGGAAAAGAATTACAATTAGCAAAAATAGCAGCTGATTCAAATGTTATAATTAATTTTAAAGATGTATATAATGATGACAGATTTGATTGTAAAATTGATATAAAAACTGGAAAAATTATACGTTCTGTAATGGCAACATCAATCAGAATTGATTATAAACATAAATTTGGTGTAATACAAGTAATTAATAAATTACACGATGATTATTTTACAAATGTTGATGAAGATTTAATGAAAACATTTGATGAATATTCAAGTTTATGGTTATTTTTCAGATGGGCATGTAAAGAAATCTATAATATGGTTAAAATTAATATTAAAAAAAAATAAAACAAAAAAATATTAATAAGCTTATATATTTTTTAGAGGATATTAAGCGATATGTTAAAAGAAATGACTTTTAAACAATGGAAGTCAATAGATACAAGAGCAACATTTAGTGTCGATGAAACAATTTATATGCCTAATAATTTTCTAAGGTTGGTTTGAATTAAAATTTTTGTAAACTGATCTTGAAAGTATTTTTAAATTAAGTACAGTTGTTAATTTTTTTTTTTTTTTTTTTTTTTTATTATTTTAGTTTTGAATATCATCCATATCCTGATCATATGATGGATATTCAGAAGTTCATTTATTATATGATACTTGTATCATGTAAAGAAACATTTTCAAATAGTCGAGCACAATTATACTGTTTTGTAAATATAGTAAAAAGATGCTATGCAAGTCAAAATGATCTTTATAATATTGAAACAGCTTTTATGACTGCTCATTTTGTTTTTGTTTTCTTTAAACGTTATGAATATGAAAATTTATATGAGCCGTTATCTGAAGCAGAGGTATATTGTTTTTCTATATTTTTTTTTTTTTTTAATTCCTTTTCCACTCCTTTAAGAAGTATAGGGCATTCACCAAGTTTATTTTAAACTAGGCTTCAGTTTCTCTAATTCACTAAGCCGTTGATTACTCGGCTGTAGCTATTGTATAAGGTTATGAAATGTGAATGCACAAATGTTTACTTTGTGCGCCATCTATAATCTTACACAAGAATTATTTATATATTTTTATTAATATCTTATTTTGTATTAGGATATAAGCTATTACGATATAATTATACAATTTTACGATATTTTTTTTATTAGTTATGATCTGACCGGGGTTTAAGCCCGAGACCATCCACATGAAAGGCGGCGTCTTTACCACTACGCCATTGGTCAGATATAAAGTAGTTTTTCTATATAAAGTAGCGTAATTTAAGATTTGATGAGTATTATGACTTTTTTTATTCTGAAACTACACTGATTTTCAATATTGAAATTTCCTCCACTCTGGTTATGAAGATCTGATTTATATGATTTTTCATAACACAAGTTCTAATACTCGATACACTATATCTTCAATCTAGATATGCCAAACATATAATTCAATAAATATTAATAAATCTCTATATATAAAAGCGAAAGTTTGTTTATTTGTTTGTTTGTTTGTATGTTTGTTTGTTTGTTTGTAGCGAATAGACTCCTAAACTGGCCAGTCGATTTTCATGAAAATTTGTATATAGGGGTTTTTGGGTAAGGAAAGAAATCGTGGCCCAAAAATTTTGCTCTAACGGACCGCCAAGTTGGGGCTGTGGTGCAAGTATTTAAACTTTTTTGTTCTAAAATGAAAACGGTTTGACCGATTGACTTCAAATTTTGTATACGTGATGCTCTTTGAGAATTGAGTAGACGCTATTAACAGTTTTGGAATTTGTTAACCCATGTCAGGCCGACGGGTGGTCAAAAAAAATTTTGGTTCCAAATTTTGTCCGATTTTATGAAATTCTGCTTTGGCTTTAAAGAAAGCCCCAAAAAAAATTTTGTTGAGTTCCATTAACCCATTGCGGCCCAACAGCTTTTTATAGGTTTTTTCAATACTTTACTCTAAATTCGAAACGGTTTGACCAATTGATTTCAAATTTTGTATACGTGATGCTCCTTGAGAATTGACTTGACACTTTTAACAGTTTTGGAATTTATTAACCCATGTCGGGCCGACGGGTGGTCAAAAAAAAATTTGGGTTCAAATTTTGTCCGATTTTATGAAATTCTGCTTTGGCTAAAAAGAAAACCCACAAAAAAATTTTATTGACTTGCATTAACCCATTGGGGCCCAACAGCTTTTTATAGGTTTTTTCAATACCTAACTCTAAATTAAAAACGGTTTGATCGATTTTCTTCAAATTTTGTATACGTTCTCCTCTGTGAGAATGAGTTGACACTATTAACAGATTTGGAATTTGTTAACCCGTGTCGGCCCGACGGTTGGTCAAAATAATTTTGGAAGATAATATTGTCAAAATTTGCGAAGTACTGCTTTGCCTAAAAAGAAAGCCTCAAAAAATTTTGTTAAGTGATTTGGAAGCAAATTACGTCTAATTTTGCGCAATACTGCTTTGCCCAAAGAGAAAGTGTAGTTCCGTTAACCCAGTCGGGCACAGTGGCTTTTAATAGATTTTTGCGTTACTTAACTCTAAATTAGAAACGATTTGACCGGTTTACCTCAAATTTTATATGTGTGAAGCAACTTGAAAATAGAGTTGAGTCTGTTAACAGTCGGTCGTACGATTTTTCAAAAAAAATTTTTTGTAAGTAAATTTGGAAAGTAGTTTGTACTGCTTTGAATTACAGAAAGTTTCAAAAATTACTAGAACAATCCTAGAAAAATGGTTTTAAAATTTGCATGTGTAAACCGAGTGTAATTTTTGTGTTAACTTTTTGCAGTAACATTAACTTCAATTAAAACTCCATTATATAATAAATATACTAATATAAATACTAATATACGGTATTTAAATTTATATTTTACAAAAAAAAAATTGAACCCTTCCATCTTCTAAATGGTTTAAGTTAGAAATTTTAAGGATATTTAGATTTTTAGGAATAAGAAAATAATTATTTTTTCTCCGATTAGGACTAAGTTGGCTGAAAAAACGAGAATTGACTATTGCTTTCAAGAAATATACAAAAATTTAAGCTTCAATTTATTTTTAAATCTTTGTTGAAAAGTTATTTTTTAAAAAGTTTTTTTTTTTTTTTATTTAAAGAAGTGCCTCTTAATCTCTTTTACAAATTTTGCTTATAAAATAAAATTTTATTTTTTTTTTTTAATTACTCTTTATTCAAAACTTAAAACGGACCCATGCTTTTTTTTTAATTACTTGTTTAAACTGCCATGGTTTCATCTATTAGGCATAATTTCTTCAGGCATATTCATAAAAAATTTGAAAAGTAACGGTAGATATTATGTGATCTAACAAAAACTGAATTTATGAACATTCCGGGGTTTAAAATTGTTGCTTCTTACTACTTTATTTTTCCGGGGCTTTGAAAAGTAGTTTGTTTGCTAGATGTATATTTTAATTTTCAGTCTATTTTGCTATGACATGGACTTTGTGTTTGCCATTAGTTTTACCATATAATAAGATGAGCTTTTAATAACAATTAAATTTTTTTTAATATTACCAGTCCATCAATTTACGATTTAGTTTTTGTATAAAAAAAATTTTGATAAATCTATTTTTTTTTAAGAAATTGGCTATACTGGTGAGCGCTTTATGTTGTTTCACGGATTGTGATACAAAATTAGTGCTACATGTAATTAAAAAACGATACCATCTTATAGAGCTATATGAACAATATGCAATAGAAAAGCATCAAGTTTGGGTAATAAAACTATTAATTACGGTAAGTTATTTAATTTTGATCTTACTATTTAAAACTTTTTAATTAATTTGAACATTTTTTTTGATTTCTATGATTCTGTACTTTACTATCCCTACAACCTAAATACGTACAGGATGTATTTTAACTTTGGTATATAGGGTTTGTAACCACGTTAGATATAGAAGAGTCAATATATTCAGGATAAGTGTTATATCCTTAGTCAATATAACGATGTCCTTTGTCCGTTTGCGTTAATTCTTAAAATAATACATATATCTGGTGTAATTTGTAGGTTAACGACAGAGTTATATTCTACAATATTGTAAAATATTACGTTTTTAATTAAAATTGTAAAACAAAATCTTATAAAAACTTTGTAATCCATGCACTGACATCAATGACACATATATTCGTAAACTTCAAAATATAAATTCCCGTTATTTGATGACATCATCTTAATAATGCGTTGTTTTCGAAACTTATACGGATATTTACTGTTATATTTAATCAACTTGTTGTCAACTGTACATCTTTTAAATGATTTGCAGAAGTAAAACCACCTAGAAAAAAAATTTTTAATAGTTTTATGGCATTAAATTTGAGATATTTAGACATCTGCGGATCTATAACTTCGATATTCCCGACAAAGTAGAGTAGTAGAGTTTTATAGAGATAAACGAAGGCTTCGTATTTATTTAATACAATTTTACGTACACACATGTTTATATTAATGTTATCTATATACATGTATATGATAAATGTTTAGTAGGTACATTAAAAAATGTTGGCAAAAAATATTTTGATTTGAATCTAAACAAAGGTTGTTAAACAATAAACATAGCTTAGCAACATTTTTTTAAAACATGTATGAAAGGTGAGAGAAATAGATCGTTATTAATATAATATAAACCTATAAATAATTTTAAATAGTTTATTAACAAACAAACATTGATTTATTACCTATAACAAATAGGTTCTTTAATAAAAAAACATTTTATTAATGTGCGCATGCATTTTGATTATGGTTTATGTGTAAAAAAAAAGAACTTTGATGAACATTTTCATTAATTATAATAATATTTGCAATTAGATTTCCTACCATGTAATTGTCATATTACTATGAGTATGTATGTATGTGAAAAATTATATGTAATCTTAAATTTTTAATATTCAATAAAACACAATAAAATTATTTCACTTTAGATATTTACAATTTTTATTAAATTAACAAAAGATGTTATCATTTACATCGACTCCAACAAACTGACCTCTCCTCTTTTTTTTCCTATTTATTCATTAATTCTATTCACAATAGTCATATCATAATTAAACTGGTATAATTATTATATTGTTACAATATTGCCATATGACATAAAATATCTGACATATAAAACATCATAAACAAAGAACTAGGTATATATATCGTTTAACTATTAGAAATTGTCATAAGAATTAATTTCAAATAAAATTTAAATATTTACATAGATACCTATAACAAGTTTCTTTAAAAACGTAAATATATGTTCAAAGCCGTAATTAAAGAATTTTGACACTGAAAATTTAAATAAGTTTTGAAAATTTTGAGAAAAAAAATAAATTCGTAACATTTTTGAAAACATATTACATAGGTATTAAAAGCGTAGACTGTAGAGGTAGGTACGTATCTGTTAGAAAATAAAATTAATGGTAGATCTTGGGAATTCATTACTGTTTTAATATAAAAGTAAATTTCTGGTATACTGGTATACAGTTCTTTTAATGCTTGTAAACTTCAATGCTTAAAATATTGAAAATTTTCATTAACCAAAAATTTATGGAACATCTTTTACATTTGAAAGTTTTTTAGTAAATTGCTGAACTAAGGTTAATAGAAAGAATTATTACTTCTCTTATTAGCAATTTACTTTTATATTAAAACGCTTTTAAATGCAAATTATTTTACTTTTTTATCATTGTAGTTAACTTTTATAAGTTATATTTATCTTGTAATAAAATATTTTTGATTATTCTTTAATTATAGTCATCTGGAATTTTACAAAATTATTCAAAAAAGGAGCAAAATGAATTTTTTAAAATTGTTGAAGAATGTGTGAAGACTTTAAATGTTCAAAGTACTGTACATTTAATACTTAATAGTCGAATATTAAGTCAAAGCAATATTTCAGAAAAACCATCAAAACAGTTTTTGAAAACTTATTTACTTCGTTCTGCACTTCTTGCTTCGTTTTTAAAAAAACGTCCAGGCGCTCTTGAAGTTTTTCGCTCTACGACTAAAATGAGACACCAAATAATGAATGCGCTAGGTAACAAAGAAGTTAGTATGAAAGATTCATTAAAATTATCTTTGGCAATTTGGAATTTATTTGGAGCATGCTTAGAAAAGTTATGTAAAACTTATAAGTTTCTTAATCAAATTTTAATAATATATAAGTAATTTTATTAAATTCATAATGTAAAAATTATTGCTTATCAAAAAATAATTTTAGAACATATTTGGACACTTTGTCAAAAATGACGGAAGCAGACATATTTTATTGATTAAATGATTAAGAATTAACTGGAAGAAATATTATAACAAAAATTAAGAAAATAAATTAAAAATGTTCTAAAAATCATTACATAAAAAAAATATATAATTAAATATTCAATATTTGAATTGCTTACTTTTATTAAATGGCGCCGTGAAATAACGCCATACGAAATGAAGCCATAATGGCTTCGAATGAAAAATAAAGCCATATCGCAAAATTTTTTCGCGTATGACTTTATTTCCAATTCAAATGCGAAATAAAACCGTATCATTTTCTAAAATTTTACGAAATAAAACCATATAGTAAAATTGATACAAATTCTAGTTTTATAGTAAGGAAAGTGAAAGAAAATAGAAATTGATAAATAAGTGTAATTAGCAAGTTTCTAATTTTTTTAATAAACTGAAATAAAATATGTTAAAAAATATTATATTTTTATTACGAAACTGCCACCGCCCACCGCCGAACCCCCGCTAACTCAATTATTGAAGCTAGATTTTGCATTCATACCTATTTTATTTGTAAAATAATACCAATCATTATCTCACACACCCACATGTAATAAATATTCTGTAAAAGGGAGCAATCCCAATTTCGAATTCCACTCTAAAGCCCTCCTAATTCAGAATGTCACATAAACATATATATAAATATTCTGGAGAAAGCGTTATTTTTAATCCAATTCTAAAACTCCTTCCTAACTATTTGAATAACAAAGTGATTAAAATAGTGAGACCTGCCGCTTCCCAACTCCCTCTAAACATATATTGAAACACTGATTTTATATTAAAATACTGAATTTGTAGCTAATATTGTAAAAACAACCTCCAAAAATTTAATTTTTCTAAATAATATACATCTAAACAATAAAGTAATGAATTTGGATTTTTTTTTTTTGATTTTAAGCGAAATCCGTTGGTTTCAAAATCTGAGTTTTAATAACTTGTTTAACGGGGTTTAGCGGCGGCAGCCTCCGCTATCTTAAAAACTTTGAAGCGAAAATATTTATATAAGAATAATAATTAGAAGGGATTTTAGAGTTGGTTTCAAAAGCAGGGAAATACGCCATTTCTAGAATATTTATATATATACCTGATATATGAGATTCTGTATATATGTATATGTCAGAGTCTCAATTAGGAGGGTTTTCGGAGTTGGATTCAAAATCAGCATTGCCGCTTTTTTCAGAATATTTATACCTATATATTAAATTTTAAATGCGGGTTTTTTTGGAATTTTAAATTTTTTTGGAATTTTAATTTATAATTTGTTTTTTTTTTGGAAAATTAAATTGCTGTTATTTTCACAAATAAAATTACATTTTTAAAAAGGAAATAAAGCCATATGACTTTATTTCGCAATTATATACAAAAGAAAAACCATACGCGAAAAAATTGACGATATGGTTTTATTACTCATTCAATAGCGTATGGCGTTATTTCACGGCCCCTTGTTAAATATCTATGATCTAAAAATATATTACATAAAAAAAAAATAAATATGTAGTGAATATTTTTAAATTCACCCTTATTCTAAATTCCTAGTAGATGAAGGAATTTCGAATAGGTATGAATTGTTTATTTTAATTCATCTTAAATTTGATTCCACTGGCAGAGAGTATTATTCTACTTAAAAAACATTTTAATTGTACTGTAATACTAAAAATTAAGTTTAATATTCGATTTTATCTTCACTTATAATATATAGCTAATCTGTTTCTAATAATTTTAATAATTTCATAATTAATAAAGATATACACGTACATATGATTTTTACCCAACACGTAAACATCTTAGGCCGAATCTACATTTTTATTTATGACTCAAAATAGATAGATTCAATGTGTCCGTGGCAATTATTTTATTGATTTTATTGTTTTATTTTTAAAAAAAAAATTACCGTAAACTGTGGGCTAAAGATATAAATTTTTTTGTCAAAGTTTGTTAGATAAAATATGGTTATCTTTATTATTAGATTTTATGAATTTTTACAGAATGAACATTGAAACATTTGAAGAATTGTTAATTATGATTAAACCATTTATTCAAAAATCGAATTCAATTATCCAAGTTTAAGATTTTTAGCATGTTTACGTTTCTTGGCAAGTGGTCGAACGTATGAGAGCTTAAAATTTTTAACCGTTATAGCATCCCCAGTCGTTAAAAATTAAATTTTTTAATTTTAATCGACAGTTTTTTCAAAGCTTTCAATTTGATATTTTTATTTTGGTATTAGTCAATTTTGACTTTCCACAGAACTTCCAGATTCTTAAATAATAACACTTACAAAATACCAACAGTTAAACAGCAAGGCAGCATAACCAAAACAGGGAATAAAGTAATCTAAAATGGTATATCAGCCAGAATTTATTTTTCAATACAATTACATTTGACTTTAACTTACGGGACCAAATACTAACTATAATATATCAAGTATTTGCAATAAAAACGGGAACCTTTTTCAATATTTTTCAAATGTATTGTGCCAATTCCTGGCTTTTAAATAAAAATTTTTAAAAATTTAATTTCAAACATTATTGAATGAAATTTTAACTCAAAAATTTTCATTTAAGCTCCTTTACTATGAAAATACCGTTATATTTTATAATTGATGTAAAAATGTAAAAATGAATGAAAATATTTGAATTATGAATGTATAGTTGAATAAGTATTATAAATTTGCCATTTCGTTTTTTATAATTATTTTAAGATTTGCACATTTTGCATCGTTAAAAATCCAAGTAAACTTTAAATCATTTTAGAACAATTATTTGGCGTTTAATATTTATTATGATTTTTTTTTTCAATTATAATTTTTTTTTGTAATTTTTTTTTTTTTTTTGAAAGTTTTTATTTTTTATTTTTTTTTTTTTTACATATTTTTCAATTTAATTTCGAATGGTAAGCATAAAACGGGAAATGGGAAATATATCTGGAAAATTATCAAATATTCCTGGTTTTGGCATTGGTACTAGAAAACGAAAACGTGAAGATGATGAATTAAATGATGAAATAAAAAATGATAAAAATAATAATGTAAATTATGTAAATTCATCATTATCTACATTAATTTCATCTTCATCATCAGTATCATCATCAACATCATTATTATCATTATCATCATCAAATAAAAAATTAAAGAAAAATGAATCGATTAATGAACAGATATTTTTACATATAAATGATTTTCCCGATGATATATTATTTGAAATTTTTAAATTTTTAACACCATCTGAATTGATGATAACCGGTCAAGTATCACAAAAATTTGAATATATTAGTATGCATGCTGTTTTTTGGAGGGAATTAAAATTTGGCATATTAAATGTATCATTATTTATAATCATTATGTTGATATGCTTATGGAGAAGATGTTCAAAAATAATTTTCTTTTACAGGGAACTGATGAAGAGTCAACAGAAAAAATTAAAAAATTATTAAAATTCGCTGGTCTAAAATTAAGAACATTAGACTTAACTGAGAGAAGCGATTGTGATGCTATTTTAGCTGTGGTATGTAGTTGATTCCAAAAAATTAAAGTATAAGTTGTATTTAAGTATATTAGTTGTGTATATCTGAAGTATATTTAGAGAGGGTTTTTTTTTTTTATATAATGAAGATGTATATATAGAACTTAAATGTATATGGAAACTAATTTTAATATATCTTTAATATCCCATGTAACTCTGGTTGAGGGTAAAATTCTTATAAATCGTATATCTTTAAATAATGTTTGAAATTGACAGAAAATTTTGTACATTGTTTCAATACAATTTTTGTTAATGGTAAATTCTACACGAATATTTAAAATTGATAGAGAAACCTTTCTATTGCTCCAACTAAATTTTTACAAATGGTAAATCCATAAATAATATTCAAAATTAATAAAAGATTTTTTCTTATTTAACACAATTTTTGTTAACGGTAAATGCTACACAAATATTTGAAACTGGATAGACATTGCTTCAATAAAATTCTTTTAAACGGTAAACCCTTAAATAATATCAAAACCATATTAGAAAAATGCCGTGAAGCCACATGATGAATATGGGCAAAAGTTGCATTGACGTAATTTTCCAACGCAAGTGAATATTACTCAATCCCACACGAGTGTAGTTTTAAGTGTTGTCAGTTGTCACCAATTTATGAACTTATGAATGTATGTGTAAAATTTAGTTCATTCGAAGTTAGTTATCGTCGGAGTGTTTAGCCAACTGATTTTTCAAAAGTGGAAAGTTTTTGTAATTTTTTATTCATATAAAAAAAAAGTTTTGTAGCTACCTAAATAAAAAAATGGATTTGTAGATAATATAAGAAATTTAATTTTTTATTTACATTGAGTAAGTAGGTAATTTTATTTTACTTATATCATATCTAGGTCATTTAAAAATGGATTATTATTTTAATTAACATCTGTAAGACTGAGCAAACATTCATAATTATACAATTTTAAAATTAGGTTCTAAATCTGTTCCTTAAACTAATTGTCTTTTATATCATTAATTATTTTTTGTTAACTAAATTCATTATTAACTAAATTTTATATTTTATCAATCAAAATATATTTATATAATATAATACAAATATATTTGTTCATTTTTGTTTTTTTTTAGTATGTAGTTTGAAAAATAAAAAATAACAAATAGAAATAAAACCTAATATGGTAATCTTATATTGATTTTTATCAATTTCCAATACCAGAAATATTTTATATTTTGTCCGGTCTCAAATTTTTTTTATTTAAGATGCGCACAGTTCAAAAATGTTTAAATAATACAAAAAAAAAAAAGAAAAAAAAAATCATTTTTTTGTTTGTATTGGTTAGTGCATCGAGTCTTACTAGTAAAATTTGGTTGCAACGACACCGGTTTTTTGTAAATACAAGAATTACGAAACCGGTTTTGGTGTATACAGAATTTTCACCGATTACGTCAACATTACGTCAAAACAACCTCAATGCAACTGATGATACTACCCATGCGGCTTGGCTGATTACATTTTATCAAATTTTTATTAACGGTAAATCCTAAAATGTTGCTTAACAATTTCTAGATCTTTACTCCACTAGATTGGCTAAGAGGCTGTGGTTTGACCACATAATTTTTGTAATTTCCCTAATCATAAATATGCAACGGACATATTCTTATAAAATTTTATAGTTAACCATCTAAGATAAGTTTAAATTAATTGTCATTCATTATATTAATATAAAAATATAAATTAAATTATATTTACCACATTAAATTTTATTTTATTAATTTTTTTAATAAGAATTAAAATTAAAAAAAAAAAAAATTCTTTATTGTTTTAAAGGTAACACAACATAATAAAAATTTGGAAACTTTATCAATGACTAGATGTCGTGGAAAATTATCTTGCGGATTTATAAATGCAACAATTATTGTGAATGTTTTATTAAAATTACGTAAACTTAAATCTCTTAGAATGTTTAATACAAATTTTCGATCAGTTAAATTTTTTAAAATATTTGGTAGTCGACAATTTATGTCGTTAAGAAATAAAAGTAATTTGTTTTTTTTTTTTTATTTTAATTTCTATTCATTCGAGAATAAAATTTTTTTGAAAAATTTTGTATACATATTTTTCTTTTTTAAAGAGTTTGGTAAAAATTTGTCTATTTTGAAACCACAATCAATTACTTATACAGGTGTGTTAACATTTAAACAATTAGAAGCTTATACAAAACATGCTAATACAAATGGAAGAATAACATTACATAGTGGTCAGGAATATTCTGTTAGAGGTATATTTTTTTATTCATATATATGTATCTATATAATATACATTTGTACTTTATATATATTTTTTTATTGTAGAAATTAGAGATATGTTAGAAAATACAACATTCGAACCAAATTCTATAGTTCGAACTTTAAATTGAAAAATCAAAAATTATGTTATGAAAATGGTATGTTATATGAAAACAAAGCAAAAAGTCAAGTCAATCGTTCATTCGATGACTTCTAAAAACTTTTATTATTTTTATTTAACAGCTCCAGTAAAAAAAAAAAAAAGTTGTTTTATTATTTATTTACAAAATATACTTGTTATTTTTTTTAGTATAAATATAATAATTATATAATAAAAACATATTATATATAAATGAAGATTTTATTGTCAAAATACCTATATATATATATTTAATATATTGACAAGTAAAATTTAATTTATTCTAAAAAAAAAAAAAATTTAAATAAAATTTAAATAAAATTTGTGTATAAATTTATATAATTAATAAAAGAAAAACAAAAAATTGTTTTAAGAAAACTGAAATTGTTAATTTATTATACGAATTTAATTTACATGTAAGTAATATTACGGTTTATTAATGTTTTTGTACCATACCTATACTGAGGCCATAACAGAGGGTGGGCCATGAGGGCCATTTGGCTCAGGCCCCGAGTTGTGAAGGGCCCCTATTTATTTCCTAATTTGGTCACAGTAGGTGCGGAAAAATTAAGTTGAAATATTATTTTGAGTATTAATTTATTTTATTTTAACCAAAGATTTATAAAATATATCGATACAAAAGTTATAGTAAAAATTTCAAGTTATTGTTATATGTATGTATAAAACTTTTTTACGGGGTAGGCCAATTGCATAAAAAAGAATATTTAATTTTCAATTATTAAAAATTTAACTATATTTCCTATTCAGTACAGTTTTAATTTTCCTATTGAGTATAGCTTTTGGTTCCGTACTATAAATTTTAGTGATTTTAGCCAGACTTTTGGATTCCTTTGGACTTTTTAAACTTCATCAGATGAGGAAATAAAATCGAGGGCAAAAAATATGCACTTAAAATATCCAAAGGAAATTTCAAATGAAATATGTGATGAAATGATATTTTTAAAAAATATTTTTGAAGTAAACTTTGATATAGAATCATCTCCAGCTAAGTTGCTACTAAACATTTTAGAAAAAAACCTAATTGGATTGTTTCCAAATATATTAACTGCTTTAAGAATATTTTTAAGTTTACCTGCCTCCGTTGCTTCAGCGGAACGCAGTTTCAGTGTGTTGAAAAGGGTTAAAAATTTTAACAGATCTGCAATGAGCCAAGAACGGTTGAATGGGCTATCAATTTTACATATAAATTCAGATATTGCACAAAATATTGATTTTTCAACTATTATAAAAGATTTTGCTACAACGTGAACATGCGAAAGGGCCCGGGTTCGATTTCTAGTGAAAGTGAAAAAACTTTTCTGGTTTTCGAATCGACTCAGCTACCATTCGCCATTGGGTTCAAATTAATGGCATAATCAATAATTAATAATTATATATCATTAATAAAAAATAATACTTAAATATAACAATGTAAACAAATGCTAAATATATACAAATAATTTAATTGAATAATATAACTCGCAGATATAGAATACCATATAACTCAAATACAAATTATTACAATATAAACAAAAAATAGAATTGTTAATATTGAAAATCTAAGACGTTTCTACATGTTATAAGGCCTAGTACTATCTCATGTTTAAATTGTACGTGGAATTCAATAAGACCAATTCTAATAACACGAATATAATATGACCCCCTGTTCCAACATGTACCTATGGTATAGACAGGCTTATTAGCCTAACAGTTGAACAGTTAGCGCTTAAAAAAAAAAAAAAAAAAAAAAAAAAAAAAACTAAAGCTCGAAAAGCTTATTTGTAATTTAATTATTAATTTCATACTTTTTAAATAAATTAAAAATAATAAAAGAGCTATGTAAATTTGTTTTTTTTTACTCAAACAAGAGGCCCCATATTTTTTATTGGCCTGGGCCCCCTCTCAGCTCTGCAAGGCCCTGCCTATACATATATATATACACCCCTATTCTGAATTCCTGCGTAGATTTTGTACGTAAAATTAGCTACGTTAAGTCGGATTTTTTTTCAGTTATTCTGAATTACGCCGGAGAAAATAATTAATGTCAATGGCAATACTTTTTTTCGAAGTTTCAAAATTTGACATTTTGGTTTGAAATTTTATTGAAAAATTTAAAGCAACAAGTTAAAAAAAAATTATTTTATAAACAATAACAAAAATAATTGAAAAAATATGAATTCAATTGCATTTGCATTGATTGCCTTAGAAGAAGAAGAAACCAATCAAAGGATTCTTAGATCAGAAAGGAGAATTCTTAGAGATTCTTATAATCCTTTCGGCTTGAGTGAGAAATCGTAAGTATTTATACCTACATATTTCAATTTGAAAATTTATCTAAGCATTTTGTGGATTAAACATGTCCATTGTGGATTAAACATGAAATGACACCAGAAGAACAACAAAAGTCTAAAATGGATTTTCATGCAAAAATGGAAGTCCAATTAGGAGTTATTAAAAAAGGGAACAAAAAAAAATACTTATATTTTTAAAATTTTTATTCAAATTTTTGTAAATAATAAACAAAACTGCAAACAAAGGAATTCAAAGCACTACTACGTATGAATATTTCTTGCGTAGATTTTTCACATTTAATTTACGCTACGTAGGAATTCAGAATTGCCATTTTATGAATTTCGAAAAAAAAGTATAGTACGTAGGAATTTAGAATCAAGTTTGCGTAGATTTTACGCAAATTAGTGTTACGTAGTAATTCAGAATAGGGGTTAATAAAAATTCTGCGATTTGGTTTTGGAGTAAAAATTGAATCGCCTGTCAAAAAAAAAATGACTGCAACATTTTGACATTAGCTAGGATTATTGTGACATAACTTTTAAAAAATTTTGCGCATTCACAATGGGCATTTTTCTTTTTCTCATCAGAGCAGTCAAGTTAAAAAAATGTGTTTCTTTTTGTGCTTAGATTATCCAGATTATCCATTTTGTGTTTCTTTTTTAACTCGCAGAGTGCTCAGTGCGCGATCTGTGAGCTCGTAAAAGTTTCACAGAGTTGTCAAACATCAAATTCAAGGGTCAAATTAAGAATAAAATAATAAAAACGCCATTGAAAAAAATATCTCGTATATCAATTGACATTTTGTTTTTAAGTTTTTTTTTTTTTAATATTTTGAATAAAATATAAAATAAAATAAATTTTAAAGCAATCAAACAATAATGACGTTAGAAAATAATTTAGATAAAAATTGACAATTTGTACTCTGAGCATTTATTTTTTAACTATGATCGTCAGAGTTCGGATAAAATTTTAATCTGAGCATAGTTTGCTCTGAGCGCTCGACATTTGTTCTGACCACTGATTTGAAAAAGAAAAACGCCCATTAACTTTACAATTTATATGAAATTGACAAATACCTATATATGCTCCTAAATTTGAACCACAATCACTTTAAAATTATTAAATCGTTTAAATCAATGGGTTATAGCAGAGTAAGTTAACATGGATTGTATGCATCAGGAAGTTTTGAAGTGAATGCTTTTAATTTAATTTTACGATGCACAATAAACGATTATGCAATTTTTTAAATTCATCGGTTACTGAAACCGTTATAGATTTGGATACTATTATTAGATTTTATTTATACCACTTATTAAATTTATTTAATTATATTATACTATTATTATAGTTGATCCTAATGGGAATTTTTATGAATATTATTTTTTTCCAATAATTTTTCTCGAAAAAAACTCACGATCTGTGTAATACAATATCTGCACAACGGTAACACAGATATTAAATAACCTAAATTTTTTACAGATTGTTGTACTAGATAAATTTATCTAGTACATAGGTACTAGATAAATTTATTCTCTGATAGATGAATAGATATAACGTTTTATATTCAAAAGCACTAAAACAACAATGACGCTTTCAAATGTTCTCTTCGTCCTTAAAGGATAATATGCACCATTACATATTTTTGGAAAGTTTGAAATTCCAAGTATCCGTGAATATTAGTAATTTAGACAAATAAAATTTAGAAAAATTAATTTTCTCAAACCTCCAAAAAAAGTGCACTGCAACAGGTTCTGTTTCAATTATTCACTAATTATACAAGAATTCATTTTTAATGAACGGGCGCATTGCCCTGTATAATAAACAGGCCGGTACTATATACTGTTTTGACAAGTAAATAAATGATTCTCAATTAAATTTAATTTGAGTTTTGTTTGTCAATAAACATTTTTTATTTTTGTTTTGATTTTTTAATTTTATGAAATTATGAATAAAAACAATAATGTTTTCGATAATGATGTAATCTTGATATTTAATAATAATGTAATCATAATCAATCGTAATGATAAAAATGTAATCTAGATATTTATAGATTAGAGCTTAGGTAATTCTGAATGGAAAAGCTCTATAATAGTCGTAATTAATTTTTAAAAGTGTCGTTGAAACGAAATCCAAGCCCAAAAATATCGCAAATACAAAACTATGTATATATTTTCCACTAGTGTTCTTTGGGCTTGTTCAAATTAAATTAAATAATTTCGATAAAATTGCAAAATATTAAAATAAAATATAAAAATAAATAGGTTCTTTTTTGGTTTCCTATTTTGTTTTATTTAATAAGATTTATTAACAAGTAATAAAAGAAAATCAAGGTTTTTAAAAAAGCAAATTTTCCAAAATATCAAGTCTCGGACTTAAATGCGTTGGAAAATATAAGTGATGAAAAATTTAGAAAAAGTTCGGTTACGTTAAAAAAATATTTTGGGAGTTTCAAGGTTGAAAATATATCTTTTAAAACTCTTGTTAACTAAAGTTCCGTGAAAGGTCCTTCCCTGCACTGCAGTTTCGTAAAGGATGGGGGCAACATAATCCACGAATTTATTTTTTTATTTCTATGCATAACGGTAGTTAAAATTTTCTTTATTTATTTCAAATAGTGTTGAAATTTTCTGAACACCCACCCGACAGGCACCAGACATATTTTTACTAAAATATATTTTTGAGACATATTTTTACAAATGCTTTTTTACAAAAACATTCTTGTTTTTATCAAATGATAAATTCTGGTATATTTGTACATATGTACACACTTGTATGTTTGATAAAACGAAATTTATTTAATGATAAGAAATGATTAATACTCTCTCAATTAAAAACTTTAATAAATAAAATAAAATTCAAATGGGAAGTAGTATACTCTGGTCAAAAAATATCATAATTTCTTTAACAAATGTTAATACAATTAGATTCCGATTTAAAACTTGTAAAATTCTTGAAACTAGCCCTTGGTACAACTATTGAATACTCGGTTAGTTTTTACCTTAAGTAAATTAAAATTTGCTATCTCAAATTCTTAACTTTTATTAGTATATATGTACTCTGCTTGATAGTAGTACTTATTTTTAATATTTCTAGAATTTTAGACAGTTTTAAAAAATTTAAAAAAAAATTTCTCTTAAATAGTTTTTTAAGAGGGTGAAAGATTTCAATGCATGTATTATTAAAATAATTGAGTATATTGTAAATAAAAATTAATTAAAAACGAGTAAGAGCTTAAGGTAGACTGTGCCAACTCTAGGATACCAGCATGAATGTAATATAAAAATTATATCATACTGCTTAATTACTTTTTTCATGATTCAAAATACATAATTTCTTAGACTGTGAGTTATGTATACAATGTATAAGGCTAGTTATTCGAACCTCATGCACTACAACAACAATATTTTGTGCAGGTGTTGGCCATTTAAGTTAACTATTTTTGGTATAATTTCTGTAACTCAGCTTCATTAAATATTAAGTTATGCTGAAATATTAAAAAAAGAAGTTGTATAGCACCTAATTCGAACATGGAAAATCTCACAAATATATTTGCAAATTTAGTATACTCTTTGAACTACTACCTATATAAAAAATTTATTTTTAGAGCTGCCATGTTTTAAAATTTTTCAAACATTTTTTTGAAATCTATTCGTAAACATCTAGGTGTAAGTAACAATTCCACAGCATTCTGATTTTGTGTTTTTTTTTTAAGACAAGTTTATTCACAATTAATCATTAGTTAATAGAATCGTTTATATAGCCCTGAAAATTTTTAAGGGAATTTTTAGTTAATATTAAAAATTAAAAAATTTTTTTTTAAAGTAAACACAATTATTAAAATTTCTATTTTTACTTTTAATACAGTAATAACTTTGCAAAAAAAAAACCATATATATATATACATATATACAAAAAAAAATGAAAAACATGGTATCTACTAAACCTAGCGCAACTAATAACCGCAACAAAATAGAACAAAAATAAAACCATTTTAGTCGTATACACGCAAATTAATTTAAAATGGTGCAAATTTTTATAACACCCTAACAACTATTAATTCATTAAATATTCTAAACTAGATTGAAAAAAAAAAGTTATTAATTTATTACTTAAGTAGGTATTTTATAATTAATTTTTTATTTTTTGGGTAAATTCCCAAAACATTTTATTAATACAAATTTATTTTAATGTAGTAATTGTAAATTTACATACATATTTAGTTATTAATATATATATATATATATATGAATTTTTATATCTAAAGATGCCCAAATAAATTTAAAGAGTTTGTATTTGTTTTTAAATTTAGAATCAATTGTATAATAAAGTGCAAGTAATTAACGCATAATTTAAACTTTTTTACTATGTATATACCGGAAGGGGTTCACCAAGTTATATTATATCATATCATATTTGTTTTTTATATAGTCAAAGAGCTAATTGTCAAAAATAATATGAGAATCATATTCGATATAATTTTTCATTGTATAGTAGGTATTATAGGAAATAATATTTTAAATATTTAATAATAAATAAAAATAATTTAAATTAATATAATAATAATAAATTTATTTTTTAAATTAATTGTATTAATTGTATGGTTATTTATTATTTTTTTTTTTTTTCCTCTTACTCCTCGTGGGAGCATACGGCATCAACTAGCCTCCTCCATTGCTCTCTATTATTTGCGCTCGCCTTCATTTCTTCCCAAGTTAGTCCATGCTTGGTTAATTCAGCTATTGCTGTTCGACGCCAGGTGTTATTGGGTCGACCTCGTCTCCGACTGCCTTGGGGATTCCATTCTAGGGCCATTCTCGTTATGGTGGGTTCTTTCATCAGAGTGTGGACTATCCATCACCATTTCCTACGTTTTATCTGCTTCTCTATTGTTTCTTCACCCGTGAGCTGCCATAGGTTTTTGTTAGTTATGGTGTTGGGCCAGAATATTCCGCATATTCTTAGGCATTTGTTCGCAAATACTTGGAGCAGACACAGTGCCGGCGCTACGCTTTTTGGCGCCCTGTGCACTTTTTGAAAACGCCGCCCTGGAAAAGTTCGTTTCCACATCATCCTTGAGGTAGAACTTTCAATGCATTTTTTTTAAAGAGGTGTCCCACGGGGCACGGAGGTATAATCCTCAATAACAAAAATTTTAACCGATAACAAATTATTAAAAAAGTTAAAATTAATTAAAACATTATGAAAAAATTTAAAATACTAAAATTTAATTCTACACGCTTTTATTTTTGCAAAGTCGTTAACTAATTCTTCGTAGTCCAAATTTTCAAGAAGTTCGCTTTCAATTGATATAGTTGCTAATCCTACTAATCTATCTTGAGTCATTGTTGTTCTCAAATAATTTTTTATAATTTTTAATTTTGAAAAACTACGTTCTGCTGAAACTACTGTAATAGGTATTGTTGAATTTTTAAAGCTATAACTAAATTGGGAAATAATATTTCTAATTTTTTTTCAAATATAAATTCTAATGTTTCAATAGTGGAGAAAGTAGGTTTTTCTTACAAATTACAATCAGTGCTGTGACCCAGCAAATACTAAAAAGTAGTAAAAAATTTTTGAAAAAGTAGTAAAAAGTAGTAGGTTATCTAAAAAGCAAAGAATCTTATTTTTTATTAGGTTTACATACATATTTATTAAGAAAAAGAAATATATTTGATATTACAAAAGAAATACATAGATTATAAAAAAGATATTAGACGTAAATATTAAATTGAATATCATATTAAAGATTAAATTATAAAAAAGATACATAATTTTAATTAGAAAATCAAAAATTCATTTATTTTCTCATATATTTTCAAATATTTCCTTTGAAAAAAACTTTGCAATTAAATAAGGTAAATATTATTTATTTTATTGATGTTAAATAATTATTAAGAAAAAGTAATGTATTTGAGATTACAAAAGTAATACATAGATTATAAAAAAGATATTAGATATAAATAAGTATAATATAATAAACAAAACTATAAATCTAAATTCTAATTACAAAAATTATAAAACCTTATTGCAATTGAATCAGAATTTAAACACAACGAATCACATATAACACAAATGACAAAATTCAAAAATTGACAATTAAAAATATTGACATTTGGAAAGTATTAAATTTGAAAAATAGTGTGTACATCACGATAGCGGCGAGCGGACAGCAACAGTAATTTGAAATTAAGGTGGATTTTGTTGAAAAATTTTGTGCTGTGTAAAATATTGATACAAATTTATTGAAAGGTACTAAAATATTAATTTTTTTTTAAATGGTAGTAGATTTAGTTTCTATGGTAGTAAATTTTAAGGAAAGGAAAAATGTAGTAGATCTACTACTTATGTAGTAGGGGTCACAGCACTGATTACAATATCTTTAAGCTTTACTGCACTAAATTTAAAAAAAAAAACAATCAAACAATAAAATTTTTATAACTTTTAAAAAATGAGAATTTAGATATTTAAATTTTTCAAATGTTTTAATTAATATGTATTATATGTATTTAATTAATAATATTTGAAAAATAATTTGATTTGACATTAAAAAGGCAGTTTAAATAAAAAATGCATTAAAAAAAATTAACATGCTAATCTAGTAGGTAGGTACTATAAAACTTTTTTTTTATTATTTCTATACTCTATAGATTATAAATATAATTATTTATAATTCAGTGTTTTTTTTGTGTTCTTCCATATAAAAATATTTCATGTACGTACCTACTAAAAATAATAACATTTTTTAAGAAAATAACACACAGAACAGTGTTTTTTTTTTGTTCCACCATATAAAAATATTTCATGTACCTACTAAAAATAATAACATTTAACATTTTTTAAGAATTAATAATGTTTTTTGTTCTAATTCTCTAATCATGGACCATGGTATTTGTATATTTATACAAATATATGTAGTATTAGTATAGTATTATATTTATATGTATTATATATACACATTACACACAGCTATTATTATAATGTTCTCAAATCTCAATTAATAAAGTAAGAATCAAAAGAATAAGAATACAACATAATCAAAGAAAAATTTAAGAGAATAATGAATAAGAAAGAAAAGAATAAAAGATAAAGAATAAAAATAAATTGCTCTTATTTCAATAATTTATATTGAAATTTGAAAGAGTAGTATGTTATTTACTTATTTTATTTTCTCATTTCTGATTCTGTAATAAAATAAGCCATATGAACATCAAAAAATCACTGTTCCTTAAATTAGAAAATGTAGTACAAAAATAAAAATGTTATTTTTTGGTCTTATAGATTTTGTTGTTGTATAAGGTGCACTTTTTTTAAATTGATAATTTTGTTCAATAGCTTGTTGATATGAATGTTAGGAGGAATGTTATTACTTATTAGAAGAATTTAGAAAAGAGAAAAATAAATTACTCTTTCAATATTTTTATGATAGCTGCTGTTGAAAGAAAACTTATATTATTTTCTTATTCTATGGAAAGAGTTTGATAACCACAATAAGCCATATTAACACCAAAAAATCACTGTTCCTTAAATTAGAAAATGTAGTACAAAAATAAAAATGTTATTTTTTGGTCTTATAGATTTTGTTGTTGTATAAGGTGCACTTTTTTTAAATTGATAATTTTGTTCAATAGCTTGTTGATATGAATGTTAGGAGGAATGTTATTACTTATTAGAAGAATTTAGAAAAGAGAAAAATAAATTACTCTTTCAATATTTTTATGATAGCTTCTGTGAAAGAGAACTTATATTATTTTATTTTCTTATTCTCTAATCTATGGAAAAAATTTGATAACCACAATAAATACAAATGAACACCAAAAAATCGCTGTTCCTTAAATTATAAAATGTAGATAGGTAAAAAATAAAACATGCTTTATTTTATATGATATTGAAAAAACAAATTTCGAATACATTTTTTCAATACTTATTTTATTATTATATAATTTTTTGTTAGATAAAAATTTTTTTTTTTTTAATTTCAATTGAAAATTTGCCGCCCTTAAATTCTGGCGCCCTGTTTTACTGTGCATACTGTGCATATGAAAGCGCCGGCCCTGAGCAGACAGACTATATGGTTATTTATTATAATTGCTTATTATTAGTTGTATTTTATTATTATTAATCATAATATAAATATATAAATAACTCTTGTGTAAGATGATAGATGTGCACACAAAATTAACATTTGTGTATTTATAATCTTATACAATTGCTATAGCTGAGTAATCAACGGCTTAGTGAATATAACGATTAAAGAAACTGAAGCCTAGTTTAAATAGACTTGGTTAATGCCCTATACTTCTTAAAAGAGTATATGCCCTATACTCCACGTCTGTTAAATGCGTAGCATTATAAAGACATTATTTTGCTTACGAATCTATTACACTAACATTCGATGTTTGATTATTAGTTATTACATACGTAATAATTTTAATCAAAGCAATAAAACGTTTAATAATAAATTATAAATTTGTTTATCATACATAAGTTTATCTTAAGCTATTTATTAAGATAAAGTAATTTGTTAATATGTGTTAATTTGATTTTTGAAAAATTCCAATACATACACACAAAAATTTTATTATCTAATGAATTTTGCAATTAGTCATCAACAAGAGCAAATATAAAAATTTGGCCTTATTTTTCTAACTCACAAAATTTTTTTAAATTTAATTAAGTGGATTCTAAGGTTTATCAGCTCCATAAACTTTCTATGGCAAAATTGTAGCTCTTTATTTGTGTAACAACTTTTATATAATAAGTTTTTATGTGCTAAATCTACAAATTACCCTGCAGAAGTGTCTCAATGGAGTTGCTCAATTTTCTTCAAAAGCTTATCAATTCAAGATATTAACATCAAATCCTAATATATAAAATTTGAAAACATTTCGCTAAGCGGCTTACGTGTATACACAGATAGACGCACAGCTTCACATACACAAAGTAATTCCCACAGACATCACAAAAAAATACGTTTTATGGGTTTCTGCACACAGGGTAAAACATATATGCAAAAATATCAGGTTCCAATTTTTGGCCCGAAAACAATACTTATATACTACATATATCTATCGTGGTTGGGGAAAAACTGGCCCACAAAAATTAAGTTCCCATTTTTAAAGACTTTATTTTGGAACCAAATGATAGATAATTTTTAGATTACAACAATTTTTTTTATACCCGTGCATACATATATGACATCGGGTATATTAGATTTGCTCCTCCGTTTGTAACGCATCGATCTAGACGAGCTAGATATAGTGCCAAGGGTACGTATCGGCTCAGAATCGAAAAATTAGTCGATCTAGCTATGTGTGTCTGTCCGTCCGTCCGTCCGTCCGTCCGTGTGTCAGCACGATAACTCAAAAACTAAAAGGGCTAGAGTCTTCAAATTCACACAAAGTGATTTTTAGACAATTTCTAGGTTCCCTATTGTTTTTGGTTAAAATCGGACCAAGTCTTCGGGGAGCTGCCATACAACTTTTTTGCACCAATATGAATTTCTTCAAAAGTAATTATACTACGAGAATGAAAATTACACACGGTTAGTTTTATAATGACTCCGGCACTTATATAAAGTTTCAAAATGTTAGGGCCCCATTTTCGGGGAGCTGCCATACAACTTTTTTGCACCAATATGAATTTCTTCAAAACTATTTATACTACGGGGATGAAAATTACACACGGTTAGTTTTATAATGACTCCGGCACTTATATGAAGTTTCAAAATGTTAGGGCCCCATTTTCGGGGGACTGCCATACAACTTCCTTGCACCAATATGAATTTCTTCAAAACTATTTATACTACGCGGATGAAAATTACACACGGTTAGTTATATAATGAATCGAGCACTTATATGAAGTTTCAAAATGTTAGGGCCCCATTTTCGGGGGGCTGCCATACAACTTCTTTGCACCAATATGAATTTCTTCAAAACTTATTATACTACGAGGCTGAAAATTACACACGGTTAGTTATATAATGAATCGAGCACTTATATGAAGTTTCAAAATTTTAGGGCCCCATTTTCGGGGGGCTGCCATACAAAGTTTTCGATTCAAAACTTTGAATCTAATGAAGCTACAAGGTTAAAATTAAAATTGGGCAGGTAAATTAATAGGGCAAGTTACTTGGCAAAGTTGGACATCACTCGGACCTTCGGACTTTTAGGGTGGGCCAATTTTTTTTTTTTTTGTTTTTTTTTTTTTTTAGTTTTTTTTTTTTTTTTAAGCTAAAGTTATGGGACAATGAATGAAAATTTTGTTTATTTTTTTTGTGATTATTTTTTTTTTGTTAATTTTTTTTTTTTTTTTTTTTAAGCTAAAGTTATGGGACAATGAATGAAAATTTTTTTTATGATTTTTTTTTTTTTTTTGTTAATTTTTTTTTTTTTTTTTACGTCAAAATTATGGGGTAATGAGTTAAATGTATAAGGGAAGTAAATTACGGTTTATTTTATACACCATAGTGGGTATGCACGGGTATCTAAAAGTTGACAAGGGCAACTATAATCTTCCTCGTTTTATTTGCGGAAACTTTTGGACAATTTGATATATTCAATATATTTATTTATATACGCATAGTATAAGAACAATAATTTGAAACAAGCTCTTATACTATGCTGCCTATGATTAATATGTATATAATTATTATCATTATTTGGTATTTAAAAATTATTTCAAGTGATATAAATTAAAGAGGAATCGAAACTAAAATCAGTTCACTTCCAGTCTTTGTTTTGGAAAGTACATACAAAATGGAAAAATTAATAATTTTAACTATAGTGGCTTTTGCAGTAAGTTTTTATACTTAAAAAAATAATCTTTAATCCATTGAATTGATTATTTTTATATTTATTTTTTATATGTATTTAGGCTGCTATCGAAATGGATCCAAAATGTTTTGTAAAACCGCCATATGTTGTAAGTTTGTATTGTTTAAAAAAAATTTAAAAAAATACTAAAATATACAACGATGATTCATTGAACTGTGGAATTTTATTTTGGTTATATTTTTAGAATCCTCGTACATGTTGTTTGGATCCATCAATTGTTAAAGATGATTTACATGAAATGTGTATGCGTAAAGTATTTAATCCACCAAAATTTTATGAAATTAATACTGAATATGATCATTCAGAAGCCAATTTAATTCCAATTGAAAATAAACTAAAAGAAAATGTTGAAAGAAAGAAGAGATCAATTGATGAATTACCATCATCCATTGATGTATCAATTGAAAAGGAATTCAATACACATCAAAATGAGAATGATAGTGGTAGTGACAGTGATTCTGATTCTAATTCGGAATCAAAAGAAAGACGACCATTTAAACATTATCGTCATCATGGTAAACATCATCATGGAAAAAATCATCATGGTAAACATCATCATGGTAAACATCATCATGGTAGACATCATCATGGACGTCATCATCATGGTAAACATCATCATCATCATCCTCATCATGTTCAATATGTTGATGATAGATATCATGAAAGACCAAGTGAATATGATGATACTTATCAACCAGTATTTCATCGTGATTTTGCAAAATGGACAACAGTTTCAGCTAGATTTCAAAAATTATCTGTAAGTATAAACATAATTTAATCGTATTTTATCATTTTGTTTTTCGGTTTGGATTAAATCTTTTGGAAATTCTGTTGATATACGGATAAGTACTGTTAAAACGATTTTTAATTGAAATTTATTTCCACAGTGAATTTGGTCGACATCTTATTATTCTAATCAGATTTGTACAATACTGACTAAAGTGACACTTCAGTACAGTTCTAAGTACGATTACCTTATATTCGTTACTTTGTACAAGTATTACTTAGATTTTGATATATGTACTTAAAAAATGTATAAGTATAAGTAAAAGAATGTAATTCCCACAAAGTAATTAAATTTTGATTATAATTACTTTTGTAATTATATTTTGATACTTAAGTATTTTCGAGTAATTAATTACCAAGAAATACTTAGTAATCAAGTATTCAAATATTTTGCAAATATTTTCATTCACATTAAAATATTATATTCAATATTAACATGGGTTTGAATTGAAATTTATAAGATTTTCAATTCCAGTAGTATTGAACTTTGTCAGTAATGAGTACTAAGTAATGGTACTGGTACTTGAAATATACAGCTGTGCTTTTAATTATTATAATTTAATGTATTATGATTACTTAAAAAAAAATGGCAATTCTGTTTCTATATACTCGTATATATTATATATATATGTATTTGTTTATAAATGGTTTCACATGATGAATTTTATTGTTAACAATTTTAATTTAATTAAGTAATTAATACTTTATTTTCGATGTTCTATTTTGTTCGAATTTTTTTTTAAACAATAAATTAATTATACATTTTATTAATTTAATTTTAAAAATAATGACATTTGTAGGACAAATTTAATTGAAAATTTTGTTAACATTTTTGCAAACAAATAACAATTTTTTTAATTTAAACGTTTTTTTTTTTTAAAAAAGATGACTATTATAATTAGTAATACAATAAATAATAATTATTAAAATTAGAGCTATAATAAAAAACGTTTGTTGATATTTTCCCTTTCCCTGATAAGAATCACTAAGACTATTAAAGCCACGCTCAATTGACTACCCCCAGATTTTTACCCAACCACTATGGGATATATAAATTTAAACAATATTTTCAAAAATTAATATTAAATTTTATTTTAACAGATTTATTGGAATTGTATATTCAATGAAACTGGCATTATGGATTCAGAATTAAATGTTGATATGTCAAATGTTAAAACATATTTAGATTCAGTATTAGAAGAACATAATCCATTTTTACCAATAATGGAAGATGCTTTTGAAACATGCAGTATTAAACGTTAGTATAATTTATTAAATTTTTTAATTACTAAAAGTTTTTTTTTTTTATATTAATTTTTATTAGAAAAAGAATTTATTGAAGATTTAAAATTAGCTAAAGAACATTATATATTAGATAGTACACCATTGGAAAGACAAATCTATAGAAAAGGTCATCCTAACTATAATTTGAATTCAAATAAATATAATATGAAAGGTCGTGCTTATTTCTTGATCAGATGTGTTAAAAGAGTAGCATATAAAAATTGTCCAGATGAAAAATTCCGTATTGATGATAAATTATGTAATAAATCACGTGCATATTTAAAAAATTGTCCATACAGTGCTAGACAATATTATCAAAGAAATTAAAACTCTGTGTTATTTTTTTGTGTAATTTTATTTGAAAGTTTTTAAAAAAAAAAAAAAGATTAAAATTACAAAAAGATGGTATTAATTAATTAAAAATAATTACTTATGTTAAAAATAAAAATATTGTAAAAATTGTCAAGTTAATTTTACAAAATAAAATTTAAATAAAAATTAATAAAGTAATTTTTCAAGTATTTTTGTTAATTTTTTATTTATACTCTGCAGAACCTTTTGTACTATGGCGGGTGTATAAAACAACAATTTTTTATTTATTTATTTTTAATCTAATATTAATACAATAAATTGTAAGAGCATCAGTAAGGTCTTAGGCATTTTTATTTCAGTTTTATATTTAACATGTACAATAAAACGTTCACTTTATTCGTATTAATTTAAACACCCATATGAATACAACAGCTCTTAGGATTTGAAAAAAATTGATAAAAATCAGTATTAATTTTCCAGCAAAATATTTGAGCTAATTTTCTATTTTTCAAAATATTTGAGCTAATTTTGTTAAAATCTTGACAGAACTCAAAATTAGGATCACTCAGAATTTCAGTTCAATTGTCACGTAAAAAAAAAAAAATGAAAATAATGTTTAAGATTCTTATTTATTCCATTGACTAATAATTAAAATAAATTGTAATCATTAAATATGAAGATCATTTAAAATTTAAACTGGATTTTGCGATTTCGAAATAATTAAATAGTGCGATTTCGCACTAATTTAAATCAGTTAATCAAAATTCAATTTCTTCTTAAAAAAACATTTTTTTGAGGTGCAGTCATTTTTGCTTTTGAGTTTTTGCTATTAACAAAAAATTACAAATTATGCATGCGTTTTTTTTTATTTGTATGATTCTTTTGAATATAAACAAAAAATTAATATAGAATTTTAGAAAAAGTATAAGACATAATCCAAGTCCTTTTGAAGTACCTACACATTATGTAGACCATACATAGAGGACTAGGTTTTCAACTTGGTACGCGGACATGTTTACAGACCTGACCATACACTATTCAACCTTCCATCGAACCATCGTATAATTGTTTTTTTTTTATTTTGAAAATTATGTTAAATGCCAAAAGAATCTGATAATTTTAAATTTGAATTTTTAACAGTTTTTATTTAAATATTCTAAAATTATGATATTTAATATTTTTTTTTATATTTTAAAACATTTTTCTAACTTAATTTTATAATTTATTCAAATCTTTACTTGATTATTTGTTATTTTATACATTATAGTTTTCATATTTTTTCAAATCGGAATATCTCAACGATCTTTCGTGTCAAAAAATTAAAAAAACAAAATGACATTTAAGTTGTTCAACTTGCCCATACACGATAAAACTAATGCAAAACAAAGACTCCGCCCACAAAAAATCAAAATTTTTTGATTTTCTTCCAACCAACTTTTCAACCTTCAAAATGGTCTTTCAACTAGCCCATACACGATTCAACTTCGCAAGTACGTGTACCAAGTTGAAGACCCGGTCCATCGTGTATGGGTTGCTTTATAAGTTAAAATTCTTGTGTACCTTTTATTTTCCAAATTAATAAGTTTAAACAACATATTTTTTATTGTAAACTACATTACAAGTAACTGAAATTAAAATTTAGGAAATTTATGCATATTTATTTTGTAAAACATATGGGATATTTCAGGTACTTAAACTAAAATGTTTTAAAGTATGTAAAAACATGCAAAACATTTTTTTAATCAAAACAAATGCCATTACATTTGAATTAATTTCTAGTTTTTGAATATTTGTTTATTAACTTTTAAAATTTTTAAGAAAAAACTAAACGTGATACCTCTTCGTAAGCAAATATAGAAGTGATACCAAATTGTTATCACTTCGTATGCATTTTCAAGAATAGCCAAATTTCATAATTTTGACAATTGACATCACGTCAAATTAACAACATGGCGTCAATATCACATTTGAACACATGGCGTCAATATCACATTGCGTCAGTATCACATTTATGCTACGCCTTCAAGGACAGGGTGTATATTTTAATACCAAAATAAATATTATTACTTATTAAATTAGTAAATAATATATAGATATATAAATGTATGTGGGATTATAATGGAAAAACCATACAATTTCTTAGTTAACTTAATATAACTTCTTTATTAACAATTATAATTCAAATATAATTCTTTTTGCAATAATTAATACCGTACTTTTACTTTTAATCGTTTTATCAATTTATTTTTATGCTTCTTGACTCTTCGACGTCTTAATGCAGAATGCTGTTTTCTTTCTTTATTGTTTTCTCTTTGCATATCCATACGGTACGGTTTATATTATCGTATGATAATTAATAATTATAGTATTGGAGGGCATTGCTAATTATTGACATCCTACATGTATATATCATACATTGATATATACATCTATAATTATTATAAATGTATGTATCATACTATAAGAGGAAAGGTAGGATCTTTATAATATTGTATTTAGTAGGTGACTGTTTATAAATAAAAGAAAATGAAATTAATAAAAATAAAATGTCATTATTAATATTTTTTTTTAAATAATTCTTTATTATTGTTGCGTTAATATAAATTGTTTTTTTTTAAGAAATAATTTAATATCGATACAATTTTTTTTCTTATTTTTTTTATTATTTTTTTTATTAATTTTTGTTTTTTTTTTCTTATGTGTATAAAACTACAAATCTAAAGTTTTTTTTTTTGTTTTTTTTTTATAATTAATCGTTTTAATATTTTATAATAATAATAATAATATTAATAATATATTAATTTGTTTTCTTTTAATGTATGTATATAGTCTTTCTCAAAACTTGTAGAAAAATTTTAATTTGTAACAAATATAATTTATTTTTATTGTATTTTTTTTTTATTTATTTATTAATTTTTTTTTTATTTTATAATTTTTTAATATATATATATATATTGTTTTGTTTTTTTATTAAATTATTTTAAATTATATATATATATTTTTGCATTGAATATTTTTTATTTAAAATAATTAAATTATTAATATATAGGTTATGTTTTGTTGTTTTTTATTTGTATATAAATGAATATTTTTAGCGCTGTTTTGTTCTTTTTGAATAGGAATTTAATGTTTTGTTTTTGTTGTGTTCTTGATTTTATGTTGATTTGATTTTTTGATTTTAATTATATTTTTTTGTTTTTTCCAATATTTTAATTATATTTTTTATTAAATTTTTTTTTTTTAGTATTTGTCTGGAAGACAGCTGACATTTTATAATTAATTATTTTTATTTGTTTTTGTTAAAGTTTATTATATGTCTTCTATTATGAATTATGATTTAAAGTTCATTAAGTGGAATTTTTTTTGGTTTTATTTAATTGAAAATAAATTTGAAAATAAAAATAACAATTTTAGAAATTAAATTTAATTTAATTCAATGAAAATAAAATTTAGTTGAAATGAAGAAATTGAGAAATCAATATTTTATTAACTTTTAAATAATATTTTAATCAAATTTTGAAAATTTAATTATAAATAAATTCAATTAAATATAAATTCTTATTAAATATTTAAATAATTGATACTACATGTATGCAGTGACTTACAATAAAAATGGTTTTGTTTTGTTTAAATATTGTTTCGTTTTGTTTATTGGGTAATTTTTAAATTAAAAAAAAATTTTTTCCATTAATTTAAAACAAATTAGGATTTTAAAAATTGATTTACCAGATTAATTGATACATTTAAAGTGAATTATTATACATGTAATGTTTACCCTTTGTTTATACCGTTATTTCTTAAAGCTAAATGTCAATTTTGTAAAGCAATGGAATAGAATACCAATCTGACATTTAAGCTTATGCTGTGGTTAGATCGCAGTTACAAAAATTAAATCAATTTGTAATACTTTACCAGCGGTCTGAATATACCGACTAACAGTTTAAAATCAGCAAAAAGATTAGATGAAGATTAGATAGGAGTAGTTTGTAAATCGAACGATATTTTTTATTACAGGAGTAGATAATTGTCAGTTTAATAGTCATATATATATATTTGACATTATAGAACTATCTGTCATTTGAGAAGTTTATTATTTTATTATTTTAATATATTTAAATATTGAAAATAAAGTGAAAAAATTAAGGTTTATTGCTGTTATATATGTATATATATATAATATTTTTTAAAATATTAGTATGGAGTTGAGAGTGTAGAAAAGAGAAGTTAACTCCTCATAAAGGAACGTAAGCAACGGAGTTTCTACAACTGCTATGAGAATAATATTTTTGAAACAGAGTGAACAATACTTCCATGAGAAAAAACTAATCTTATTGTAAGTCATTGTAATAATTACAATAATATTAATTTGATAACTATAGATTTTTAAATTACATAATTACGTATCATATTAATTACAATTTCTGTTATACTTAATTATTGATTTTTTTTACAAAGATTTCTATAAAAAAAAAAAAAATATAATAAAATAAAAATATAAATCTTAAATTTTATCTTTTGTAATATTAGGTATAATAATATATACATTTGAGAAAATATTTAATATTATTCAATATCTATATAGTATAATTTATGAATAGAATATTTTGATATTTAAGAGTATTAGAAATTTTCAAAATATCTTTAGATAAAAAATTAGTGTCAATTTAATCATTTTTTTTAAATGAAACATTTGATTTTTTTTTTTAGGGGGTTTATTCTATATTAAAATATTAATAATTTTTAAATTTTATCATAAATAATCTTGGACCGGATTTTTATTAATATTAAAGAGTATTAAAGATTTTTAGTATATGGATAATAAATATTAATTAAAAGACATCAATTATTATAGTTAGATCCCAAAAAAAACTAACTTATAATTTACATTTTTATTAACAATAATTAAAAAAAAAAATAAAAATAATATATATATATAAAAAAATTTAATATTCTATATTCAATGACTAATTTCAAAATCTAATTTGGTTTAGATTAAGTTTAGTTTTGGGGAAAATATAGATTTGGAACGTTGTTTACAACGATTCAAAAAACAACAAAATCGTTATTATTTGTTAATAAAAAAAAAAATTTTATAAGTATAATCAAATGGGAATTCTAGCATTTTAATGTGCTTAATAATTAATATGAAATTTGGTTTATAATGTTTTAAATTGTTTGTTAATGGTATTAGAAACAAATTATAGGGCTGTGTAATATTAGAAATTGGCTAAATCTTGCCAATGTTATAAAGTTTAATACATTAGTGGGTGAAAATATTTCAAAATAAACTAATGTCAAAATTATACGACTAGAAAAATCCAGGTCAGAGTCCAGTTGTACCATCGAATTATTTATAATCAAATGGCAATTTTTTTTAAAAAAATAAGTTTTAATTGTAAAAAACCTTATATGAAAATAACGGTTTTACAAAATCTGCTTTTTAAAAAATTTCATTTTTCAAAAATCGCGTTTTATAAATTTTCTTTTTTTGGAAATTACTGTTTTAGAAAATCTCTTTATTCTGATAATTCTGATTTTATAACGAACTCCAAAACCATAAAATTGATATTTCAATAAGAAAAGCGGTTTTCTAAAAACGCGATTTTCTAAAATGTCGAAAATAGGGTAAATTATCGAAAAAAAACGATAATTTGATAAGTGACATGTGGTTGTAGTACTAATGCACTAAAAATCAGCTATGGATTGTTTAATTGAAATTTCAAATGTGATTTTAAAAAAAATAATTAATTGTTTTTATGATATTCTTTATTCAAAAAAATTAAATTTCGTATTCCATGTAAACATTCCAGAATCAGTTTGAAAATAATTTTGACTTTTATACTTGCGGTATATACATATATTATTTTTAGTATAAATATTTCAAAAATAATTAATTTAAAATGTTGTCGAACAAAAAAAAAAACGGATTTGATTAAGAAACAAAAATAAAATTAAAAAAAATTTAATTTTAAAATTAAGTAACAAATTTTAAATTTTATATACATACCGTTTTACATTTATATTTTTTTTTTCCATAATATAAACATTTATGTATATAAATTATATGTATTTTATGTAAATTTTAATTTTTTCTTAAAATACCTAATATTCTGTTTTATTTTTAAATATACTTTATAATATTAGTTCTTAAATTTAAGTCTATATTATATTTTTTAAGAATTTAATTTAATAAATTTTAAATTTATTTTTTTTTGTTTTTTGAAAATAAAAATTAAATTTGAAAAAAAAATGTATGACAAAGGCCTGGTTTTTTTTAATGGTTTTGCTATTTCCTATATATAGGACCTTAATTAAATTAAATTTTTATAATTTTGTTAAATTTTTATATTTTGAATTTTTTTGTTTTTTGGCAGTGAGCAAAAGTGAAAAACAAATTAATTTTTGCCAATAATTGAAAACAAATAAAAAAAAAATCATATTTATTTTTAAAGAAATTAATAATTTTAAATTTTAAATTTGTTTTTATCACAATGTAGTCTTTTTTTTTTTTATTTATTTATTAAATTAATTATTAATAATTTATAATGAATTTTGTATTTTTAAATAAAGTTAACAGTCACAATTTATTGAAAATTTTGGAATTTAATTTAAAAACTAATTTTGAAACAATTTATTAAAACAAATTTTAGTTTTTTTAATTTAAATTTGAAATCTGAACTTAAATAACTGTCTAACAGTTTAATATTTGGTTGTTTCAATTTTTTCAAATCATATTTAGTGACTGTTTAACTTTTATATATATATATATTATTATATTAATTTTAATTATTTATATATTATTTATTATATTTTGTTTTTATTTTTTAAATAAACAATTTGTAGAGTAGATTTTTAAAATTTTTAAAATTATAGGATTTCTAACTGGCGTAGGAACGTCTAACTGGAACTGGTGGAGGAATTTTTGATTTTTTTAATGGTGATAATGATTGCTTTGCAATTATTTGTTCATCCTAAAAAAAAAAAAAAAAAATGTTAAAAATATTTTAAATTAAATTATAAATCAAAAAAAAATTAGTATTTTAATATTAATTACTTTTTTAGGTGAAGTTGTTGCTATTCGCTTCCAGCCATTACTTTTTCGCCAAACTGAATTTAAATTTGATGTTTTACTAAAACTAGTGCTAGGCGTTGAAATTTCTTTTAATTTAATTGATGACAATGGTATTAAAGATGATTGTACTTCACTTCTTAATACTTTATTATTAACTATGGGTGTATGATTTTCATCAAAATTATCATATGATGGATATATTTCACATATATCATTTGATATTATATAACTATTTGTTGTTTGTATTGGTAATCCTTCAGATTCACTTGATGAACAACTTGTAACTAATGCTCTGCCAGCTTCACTAGGTGTTGGACTTGGTCCAGACTTTTTATTTTTTGTCATTTTACTAAATAATTTTTTATCACTACTATTATTATTGCTTCCATTATTACTTAAATTATTATTATTTTGTCCATGTTCTATTAATTTATCATCATTTGAATGAATTTCTTCTATTTCCTCTTCATCTTCATCATCTTCATCGTCGTCGTCATCATCTTCATCATCTGTTTCAGCATCCATATGTGAATAAAGACTTCGAGTACTACCAGACGGAATATTAACAAGTTTATAAAAATCACGTGTAAAATCAGTACATGTTAATTCCTCGTCATCTGAATAAACAATCTGAAATAATTGAAAATTTAAATATAAATAATAAATTTGAATTAAAATTAATAATTGAATGTTTAAAATATTAATATTATTATAATTACCGTTTCTCTTAATAATTGTGATATTCCTTCGGATTGTGAATCAATCATTGTTGAATTTAAATATGATGAATTCCATATCCAATCATGTTCTTGTTCATTACCATCATCATCTAATGTTATTACACCTAATTCATCTTGTGACATACTCCAATCTTCCATTTCAGCTGAACATGGTTCAGCAGCTAATAGCCATTGTTCTGGCTCTTCAGGTAAATCTTCTAAATGACTATTTGATGGTTGCGGTTGCCCACTACTCATTGTACAATAACCTTCATCTTTACCTTTGGCAGGACTAGCTGATAATGCAGCATTTTGTGCTTCTAAATCTTTAACACGATTTTTAAGCATTGAAACCTCTTCTCTTAAACTATCTTCATTAACTAGTGCATCAACTACTTTACGCATAACATCATCTAAACAATGTTCATATTGTCTAACACGTTGTTGTAATTGTTTATTTTCATGTTGTAATGTTTGTAAAATTGCTTCTTGGCGACTAAAACGAGCCTAAAATTGAATTAAAAAAAATAATTATAAATTAAAAAATAATGAAATTATAAAAAATATTATTTAAATACAAACCTGTAAAGCTTTGTGGTCACGACATGCTTGAATTGCTCTCCTTTCTTTGGATTTTATTGTGCGATTCATACTAAAAATAAAGAAACAATTAAAAACAACTGCATAGATTATATACATTGTATGGCGAGTTAATTTTGAGTCGAATTTATTTTAAAATTTTAGAAGAACAATTGTAATGCGTGTTAAGAGATAAACTGATGAATTCTGAATGCGTTAAATGACCACTTTATACTAAATTTTAACTCGTTATGCGAAATGTTAGAAAATATAATTTATAAATTACTTTGAAGAGAATTTGGATTACCTAATAATGTTTATTTATTTAATTTTTTATTTTTTTAAATAAACAATTTATTCTTCGAATTTTATTAGAGATACGAAACTGACATGTAAGGACAAGTATAAGTTTTTTTTATGACCGCTTAATTTCACAGGTACATAAAATAATAAGAATATCGCATATGCACCTATAATCAATTGTTGCTCGATAACCCAAATGATAAAAGAACAATGAAATTGTTAATATGTGTATAATATAATTGATACAGGCTCTTTGTTATTTTGCAGATGGCTTATTTTAAGATCTTCAAAAAAAAATCTTTAAAATTCAATATTTAGATAATTCTACCTAAGTTGCAATTTATTCTTTATACCATTATTTATGACTCAAAAAATATTAAATTTGTTTTTCATTGCTACTTAAAATTTTAGAAAAATTGCAGCCGGCTGATAAGTCTCATATGTTGCGGTAGAAGTGCGTGTTTTTATTATAACTTAAATTCAATATTATTTTTTTTACATAAAGCGTTGTACACACTATCAATTTTCTTTTTTATGGAAATTATTTTTTGAAACAGATAATTTAAAACTAACGGGTTTTATTTTTTATGACAGATTTTTTATATTATAACTAACGGTTTTGATTTTATATGACAGATTTTAAATATAATTTTTCGATATTTTTGCATGGGAATTGACAATTCTGTCATTTAAATTGATAAATTGTGTATACCACTTAATATATAAAATTGGAAGCAGTGAGAAATCAAAATTGAATTCACAAGGTAAAATTTAAGGATTTCACAAGTCAAGGTAATTCAAAAATTTTGCATGAATTGTCATGAATACACTATTAAAGGCACCAAGTTTATTAAATGTTTCTTATGAATTTTACCTTCATTTAAAATTTGTATGTTATTAAAATAAATTAAAGCATTTAATTAAATGTTTTTGTTTTTTTAATAGAATGAATTTTAAAAGAATATTATTTTTAATTCATATTTCATAAAACAAAGTACCAGCATTGTTTAAATTTTGTTTTTTTATAATAAATAAACTGTATACAAAAGGTATCATAAAAAATTTTAACAAGATTGTCATCAAATGAATAGGAAAAAAAAATGTTGTAGAAAGTTGCTTTTTTTGTAAAAAAACTAGACGAAGTAAAAGTTTAATTCGTCAGATATGACATAAAACAATTTGCAAAAGAATTGTAAATTATTGTTTTTATATTCAGAAGGTTCGAATTTGTTTTTTACATCTGTTGTTCATTTAGGTCTCTAACTGTTGGATTAGGATTCATACATAGGATCTGATTTACTACATAATATACATATTATAAAATTTTTAATATAAAATCAAAATTTTAATTTCGGATATGAGTTGTTTTTATTGCGGATCAATATTTATCGGTGCCCATTTTGATTCATTGAATTAAGGGCTTAAGTATAAATAACTCAATTTTATACATTCGATCGATTATTACAACTTTTCTAGTATGATATAAACTAGTAGGAATTAAATTGTGAATTCCACAGAAAATTTGGAATTTTACTTAGAATTTTACTATATAAACAAAAATGGTTAAAACTCAGAGACACTTTCTTCAATTTAAAGAAACGCTTTTAAATTTAAGAAAATCTTTTAACATATGTTAAAATATAATGTTGGACCTTCAAATTTTGTATATTAAGAAAAAAAAATTTGAACAGGTATTCAAGTTACAGGTGTTTGAAAATAGCAAAATTTCAATTTTCGAGCCCTTATAGGTGCTAAATAGGGGACTTGACTTTTGTTAACCGACTCCCAATAATTTCTGGGCATCTAACTACTCCCAAAATTTCAAGACTCTAGCTTGAACCGTTTAGAAGATATGTGTGGTCAAAAATTTTGCAAAAATTGAGTTTTTAGTACCAGATGGCAACCCTCGTCTTTTAAAAATTTGTAAAGTTTATAAAACCAGCTATCTTTTGCCGTTTTCAGATTGAAAATACCCCTAATAGAACTCTGGTTATAACAATTTGAATATAGGACTTTTCCCAACTTTGGGAGGCTGTAGCTCCGTAACGGGTGGAGCTGCAGAAAAAAATTATTCTACGAAATTATTTTTTTTGCAATACCTACTCATGGTTAAAATTTCTTTACTCTATTTCAAACGGTGTAAAAGTTTTTGTAAACATACGGATGGACGAACGGACAGAGTAAAGCTATAAAGGCACATTTTTACAAAATTTTTTGAAAATGTGCTAAAAACGGTAAACGATAGAAAACAATCAGCTATAACTGTTTATTTCCTGGATAATTTTATTTATAAAATTTGTTAAAAAAATCGAACAGAACTTTATAAAAGTACCGTTAGGTTTAAATCTTAAAGTACTGTTACATTTAAAAATAATTAAAGAAATTGAACTGAATGATCGATTAAAATTTATTCAATAGAATTAATAAATTGATTCAGAATGTACAGTCAAGGAATCATCGATCCTCGAAATCAGATTAGTAGTTAAATTAATTCATCAATAAATTTGCCTAATTTAAGCTGGCTCCTATTGCACCAACTTCTTTGTCACTGATGAAAAATTATCATCTTTTTGATAAGTGATTTATTTTACTAATTAAAAATAAAATATTATTAAGTTTTTATCAAATATAGTTTTGGTGTAATCAAAAATATTATCCTCAATTTCTAATTAGTGATAACTGATAAGTGGTTGGTGCAATAGAATCCATAACATGCATAATGTGTAATGTGACTAACAAGCACTCAAATTTTCAATTCACATTTAACTACAAAGACAGGTTGACTTTTAAATATAAATGTTCTAGAGAATTAAAACACCAAATTCAAAAATGTTCTTAAAATTTTCAAACAAAGGACATTATAAAATGTTCTCCTTTATATGTATAATACCTACATATTTTATATTTGTTTTTATATTCTTACCTTTCTAATTGTTCCTTTAGATCTTTTTCTAGTGTCGGTGACCCGCATTGGCTCTGAAAAATATGCAAAAAAAAAAATTACGCATTAATAACAATGGCGCAAAAGTATTTTACAAAAAAAAAATGCTATAAACTGAAGAATTTTTCTTTTACAATTTTTGAGTGAAAAACTGAAAATAAAATAAAAATTGCATTTTTTTAAGTATCTTTGTGTTTTTAACTTTTTTTTTTTGACTAAAAAATTTTAACAAAAGAAAATTTTCATGTCAAAAATTAATTTCTTTTTTTTTTTTTTGTAACTGTAATTCCTCGTAACTGTAACTGTAAATCCTTCTCATATTAATGATGATGATTTTGATAATAAAAATTATGGTATAAAAGAAGAAATTATTATTAAGTTTGTAAGTGATAACTATTATCATCATTATCATTATCATAATAATATTTTTAGCCCTTATGATTCAATTTTTGTTTTTTCGTATTGTGTTTTGGATACTAACAAAGCGGTAATATAAGAACGCCCCAATGTTATCTTCTCTTTCTTTTTGTATGGTTTTTTTTTGCACTCAATTTTTCACTCACATTAAAATAATGAAACATGGAATTCATTTCTTCTAAAATTTTTTTTTTTGATTTTCTTCGGCAATGCATCGGTCGGTAGTCAGAGGGAGCTAGACAACTATAAAATTTATAGTTATAATTTTTTTATGTTTTTTTTTTTTAAATGTAATAAATCACCCTTAAACAAAATTTCAAACAATAGAACATAGTAGCAAAAATGAAATAAATAAAGAATAAATAAAATAGAAATAGGTATAAATAGTATATTGTGTACAGTGGAAGAAATATGGTAGACTATGATGGTTGTCTGTAAAGGAAATAAAATTAAAAAAAAATACTTTCTGGAACTGTGAAAAGTGTTATCGCAATTGTAATACAATATTTTGAAAAGCATGAAATTAATAAATGCAGAAATCTATGGGCACAGTTATGTACAGTCAACGGAATGATAATTAAGACTTTAGTTTTAAAAGATCCTCAGATGATATCAAAATTGAAGTTAGATTATCTTATTAATAAAGTTATCTAAAGCTAGATCGATTGGATATTTAAACTCATACATTTCATGTGTTATTCTTCAGGCTTTAGCAAGTGTACAACATTTGGAGGCGTAAACTGTATAAAGGTTTTTTTCTTATTTGTTTTGCCACAGCTTTGGCTTGATCGATTAAATAGGGTCAAAGTTCGCCAATTGGCCAATGTCCCACTTCGAAAGATATTTCTATTTTCATATTTCATTCATGACGGAACTTTTTTCCTGTTACTCCACTTGGGAGAATATGGTTTCAACTTAAAGTCTTGAATCAAAACTTTTTCTATTATTTCATTCCAGGTTATTTCGTGTCTACTTAATTCATCCAGTTCCGTTCTTCTCAATGTTGTTCTGTATCTACCTCTTCATGATGATCCGCCATGTGGATTCAAGGTTATCATTTTTGTTATGCAGTCTTATTTTTCCTTAGTATGGTCAGTCCACCTCCATTTCCTTCGGTTAATTAGCATAACTTTATTTTTTCAATTGCTAATTCCCACAAATCGGTATTTCTTATTCTGTTAGGCCCGGAATATTCGGCATGACGGAACTTAAATCTATCAAATGGAATTGCTGGCTTTCTTGGAGATGGTAATTTTTATTAGTCGGGGAGTGGTGGAAGAAAAGAAATTAGAATATCTGATAAAATTAACAATATTGTCTTCTGAACATATACCGCATCTCTGACAACTTCAATGAAATAACAGAAAGTTGTTAAGTCCAAAATATAAAAAATACCTTAAATTGTTTCAAAATAGACTTATAATAAAAAAAATCTTTTGATGATATATTTAAAATATTCAGAAAAAATATTTGGAGGAAAAAAACTGCATTATTCAGCATAAAATAAAAATAATACAATTTTTGTTTTTTTTTTTTGGAAATTTTGTATATATGGAAAATTTTTTATCAGATTAAAAAGGAAAAACTAACCAAAGGTTAAAAAGATTGATGACTATAATTAGGATTGAAAATTCAACAACAGCTAGTCATAGTCGGGGCAAATAAAAGGCAAGGAATTTATAATATTTTTACTCCCCATATCTTCTATATTACACAGGAATTTTAATATAATTCATTAAAAAAAAAAACAGATATTGAATGTTCAGATTTGTTATTTAACTTTTTTCGTGGTGAGTTTTTGTTATGACATTTCTGTGGTGTAAAGGGTGTGTTTATATCAATTTAATAAATTAAATTATATAATCTTAATGTTGATCTTAATAAAAAAATCAATGATATATTAATGTATTTTTATTTATTATATGTTTATAGGTATATTAAATATATAAAAAATATATGTATTTATAAATTAAATTAATAAGTAATATTGAAAGTGGTGAGTGAATTTTATATACATATATAAATATATTGAAAAAATTTAAAATGCTGAAAAGTTTTTGATAGGGTGAAAAAATTTTTCAAAGTCATTATATAATGTATATAATTTGGATTGTTTTAAAGACTTAATGGCGGTGGTGGTGATTTACTTAATTTATAATATCATTAATATGAATTTTAAATTTTATTTTGCAATGATTTTTAGGGTTTTTAATTTTAATTTATTTATATACAATCTACCAAATCGCTGCAATGCAATAAGAGAGTGTATTCCAATCGCCGTTTTAGGCTTGGTTGATTCGGAATACGACGCTTCAAGCTTCGTTTTGTAATTCCGACTCTCATAACCAAATTGTACATTTTTATCAACCATTATAAAGTTTATAATTAACAGCCACCATTATAAAGTTTGTGTAAAAAAGTGTAGTGCTTAGAGTGATAAGGTCGCTCACTATACTCAAAGAAATTCCATATGGTTTCAAGAACACTCGGTTGTTTAGAACACTCATGAATGTCCAAAATTAATTAAAAAATTTTAATTATTTAATTATCAATATAACGGTTGTTGGTTTTTAGGATGATAGAATTTTAAATTGAATCTAACCGATAACTCACTGGTTAAATTAGAGGCTCTTCAATGGAAAACTCTCGGATTCAAATCCTGGTCAGATCATATCAAATAAAAATATGTAATTTATAATTGATATCGTAAAAGTTTATATCTTAATATCAAATAAACATAACGGCCACACCTGAAAAGGAAGAGGAGATTCACTCGCTTATCACATTGTAAGTGGTAGGAGGCTGTCCATAAATAAATAAAAAAATAAATAAATTTAAATTGAGATTGAAGGCAAATTTTTTTTTATTTGAAAGATAGTCTTATGACATTTAGGTTTATAATTTCCAAATTATATATACACCGCGACTAGCTCTGATCAACCGTATTTGATAAAACCAATTTTGAATAGTAATTGTCAGTAACTGTCACATGTGTAACAAATTTAAAAGAAACACTAGAGATAAACTATACGCATAACTGTTTTTATTATTCTCTAATTGCTATAAAAATATCGTAACAGATGCAACATTACCATCCATCTCATAATTACCTAATCTCACATTCTGCAAAAATCTAATTTTTGTTCAAAATATTGGTTAAAAAAGCCTAATTTTGGATTCAATTGCATTTTTCCATTGTAAATATGATGTAAAAATGAACCAACTGATATTCTTTTTTTCAAAATTACATTAAAAAATATCCCAAAAACTTATAAGTTCATTATTTCTAATAAAATCGAACTTATCTGATAACAGATTTATAATTAAATAAAAAATTAATTCCCCCAAAATAATTAATTAATAATTAAAATATTTTTCAATTACTTATACATACATATACACAATATAAATATATATACCATATTAAAGCTTTATTTACACTTTATTAAAAATTTTATTCAAAAACAATTTTTTTTTAATTTAAATTCTAATGAATTTAAAAATTATTAAATATTCCATTTCTCCCTCTTAATTATTATAAAATAAAATTTCCTCACAATTTCTCAGCGCTCGTTACATTTTTGGAAAAAAAGTTTTCCACGTTAAAAAAATTTTAAGTAAAATTTTATTTTGTGGTCCTCCCACCTCCAATTTAACAATGCAGCATTCAAAAAACTTAACATTGAAAATTCATTTGGGTCCATTAATTCCAACTGTTTCAATTCTAAATGACCACGTTTATTAACTTATTTATTTGCTAACGGTTGTATATACTGGTTCAGTGTTCAGTAATGATCCTTTTAGACCCGTTAGATAAGGATCTACTTAATAAAGAGGGAAGAAAATTTCCAAAAAAAGTAAAAAAAAAAAAATAATTTGAAACAGGACAAAATAAATCAGTTAAGTCTGGGTCCAATTAATTTATTCGGTGACTAAGAAAATTTATTTATTCTTTTTGGTGGGATGAATGGAGAAGGAGTGTTATAAATTAAATTTATTTAACTTTTTATTTAGGATTTTAAAGAAAAACTTTTCTGAATAGTTTTAATTTAACCTTCTTTTAGAATTATACCTATAGCGATTATTAACAATCCTTTAGCCTTTCATTTAAATATCCTTTATTTCGCGGTTTTTTTTTTATTATTTTTTTAAAGGATGCTTTTTTTTTCAGAATTCTAAAGATTCAGAATAACAACTGGTTCAAATAATAAAGGAATTCTGCTTTTATAAAAATTTATCAGATTATGCTTCATTATTTAATGAAGTTTGAATGTATTTTGTATAAAATGGTTATTAAGAAGTTGAAAAATAAAAAAAAATATTTAAAAGATTAATAATTTGCAAAATTAAAGAAATAAAATAAAAATTTTTAAATTATATTAGGTAATATTAAATTTTGCCAATTTATATTTAAAAAATTTAAAATTTCAATATTTTGTTAATTCTTAAATTGATGTTGTATTTAAATGCAAATATGAAATGTCAATTTTGAGTGATGGGTTAAAATTGAATCTATAGGTTGCATTGAAGAATACATGAACCTTTATCAACTATTTAAATTATAAATACATTAGTTTGTTCTACTGGTACCTTATAATAGTATTTTTTTTTAAGTGCTAAATGTTCAACTGTCAGGCTAATAAACCTGTTTATATCATAGGTACACATTGGAACAGGGGATTATATTATATTCGTGTTATTAGAATTAATCTTAATGAATTGCACATACAATTTAAACATGAGATAGTACTAGGCCTTATAAAATTTAGAAAGTCTAAGATTTTCAATAAATAGAATTCTATTTTTGTTTATATTGTAATAATTTTGTATTTGAGTTATATGGTATTCCTCATCTGTGAATTATATTACTCAACTAAATTATTTATTTATATTGTTTTATTAACGAACCAAATGACGAATAGACGAAGCTGAGTCGAGTCGAAAACTAGATTAAAGTTTTCACTTTTATCGGGAATCGAAACGGGACCTATTGAATGAACGGTCGGCGCTCTAATCAATGTGTCAACTAGCCGTTTGAAATTGAGTATTCTATCAATTTACTACTAAATATGGTTATTTTAAACATTAGCTTAGGAGTCAAACGAGGAGTCAAATGTATATATATACTTTTATATATATTTTAAACAATTTTCTATAGAAATATAAAATAATAAGTTTAGAACACTATTATAAAATTCTACAAAAATATATATATGTCTAAATATATTTATGTATAATAAAAATTCGTTTAGAATTTACATATTATTGACTTTTTTGAAATTTCAGCACCTTTTAATGATAATTTATTTCTAACTTTAATTAAGTTTCTTTTTAAAATGTTTGAATGAATCATTTTTGATTTCTTATAAATTTACATAAATATATACGTGTATATAAAACACATTTGTAAAATAAAATTGAAAAGAAAAACAACAACAACAACAACACTATATACCAATTTTCCATTTTTTTTTTAAAACACTTACACTTACGTTATCCTTTATAAAATTATCGGACGCTACATGAGTTTGAATTGTTGTTGAATTTAAATTATTATTAGTTTTAAAAATAATACAAAACCACAATAAAATAACGGAAATTAACACGCTAAAAATAAAAAATAAAATCTTAAAAAATAACCGTTAAATAATTCCATACACATATATATTGAATAAGAAATTTTTTTTTTTTGGATGTGTCATAAAAAACCGACACCGGAAAACTGAGTCACAAGAAATAACTTTATGTAATATTAACTCTATTGCCACTAGAAAAATAATAATAATAATAACAACAACAACAACAACAACACAATAATAATAAAAACAATACATAGAAAAAAATAAAAGAAAATAGAACAACAGACATTGTAACAAATTTTCTATTGTTTTGTTTTTTTTTCCATATATTTGAAATGAATAGAGAGTCACTTGTATTATTTAAGAGTCAAATCTCTAAGGGTTGTGTTTCTATTGTTTCTAAAAAATGTTTTTTTTTTTTGTTTTGATTTTTTTTGGTGGGTCGATTTTGATCGTCGTTTTATGAAGGATTCAAAAAAATAAAAATAAAAATTGAATACTCGCACATGCATATGTAAACATGAGGACATAAAAAACATAACAGAACTCGAATATATACATAAAATTATTATTGTTTTTAATGTTTGTTTGTCTGTTCTGTTTGTTAGTAAATAACTTCATAATAATTTTTTCAATATTTTGCTAGGTAAAAATATTTTAAGAAATGTTTGATATTAAAGATAATAATAATGTGCATAATGTGACTCCCTAATTGACATTGTAGTCCTTTCAAATGACATTTTAAAGTCAATTGACATTATGCATCTTTCAATTGACATTATGCATCTTTCAATGTTGACATTTTGCACTTATGAAACACAAATTGCTTTAATTAACGTTGAAGCGTTCATACTATCAAATTGACATAATTCGCACGTTGACGCTATGCGACCCGCCAATTGACTGCTCTTTTGACAAGATTAAATAATATTTAAATAGCTGCTTGAGTAATAAGTGTAAATGAGTGCAAATTAACTCACTGAATTCGAAAGGTTTTCTCTAAAATAGGTTAAGGATTTTTTTTTTTCATGGGATTGAGAACCTTTCAATGACAGCTAGAAATACCACCTTAGTAATGAAGGTTTTCTATCCTTGTAAGAATTTTCCCATTCTTAGAAATAATTTTAGAATAGCCATATATATAAAGGAATCTATTAATCTATACTTCTTCACAGTAAAAAAAATTTTTCGAAGTTGGCTATTTGTTAGAAAAAAATAAGTTTGCGAAGGAAAAAGCTAAGCGTCTTTTGACAGTTATATAAAGCGCGAATTTTCTTATAACAATTTATTAAGCGATTACGCGTACTGATTTGAAAACTATTTTTTGTTTTAGTTCTAATTGAGTGCCGTGTTATAAAAATATGTAAAAGATTTCATAAAAACACTACAGCTCGTCTTTTGAAGGGTGGGTTTATGTTGAAGGTGCGAAAAGTTATAAGAGCGTCGATAAGAGTAAAGAATAGAAAACTATATACATGATTTAAATATAAGTGTTTATGTTGAAGCATCGCTTTGATTATTGATAAACAATATAATATTTATATACTATGCTTTTATTGGCGCTCTTATCACTTATCCCAGCTGCAACATAAACGCCCCCTTAAGCCTCAGATACACAGAAACTGGTTTTTTAGAAAAAACCTTGAAACATATAGGTTTTCATTTAAATTGTCATATAAAAGAGCGATAAAGAAGAGTGCCTATACAGAAAAGTGCCAAAATTATATTGCCTTTTTCCTCTAAAAACATCACACTATTGCGCTCTGCTTGTTCGAGGCCTTGAATAATAACATAACCGGTTTTCAATTAAATCTTAAAAAAAACTGCTTTCCGATAATTTTTTAACTAGCATTTATTAAATTTTTTAACCTTTCAAAATAATACAAAAATAATAAAAAGAAAGAAAAGCGGAAAATAAAAAAAAAAAAAAAATAAATGGAAAATAAAGTAGAAAAAAAAAACACAGAACTCATAGAATAAATAGTAATAATAGTAGAAATAGTAAAAGTAGTAGCATAATCGTAACATATATCGTAATATGAGAGCATAATCGTAAATTATATGATTAAAATTCCTTTTAAGTTTTTCAACTTATTTATATAATGTATATAGTCTTATGTAAATATATATATATATATATTTTATGTACATATGTGAAAATTTATTTCCAACAAAAATTATTATTAAATAAAATAAAAAAAACTAAATTACAGTTATACTTGCCAGTGTTGGGTTTGGATATAAAATTTTTCAGTATTAAGTACTTGCAAATTTGTGAAAAGCTAAAACTGATTTAGCTTAATTGGGGGATTCTTTCAAAAAGTAGGGGTTTCGAAGACCTTGAAGATTAAGAAACCTGCGCAGTAAGTCTTAATTACGAGTATTTAACTTGGATTACTATCAGACAAATTTAAATAAAATGGATTCGAATTTAAATAACTGGTCTCAGACAGTATTCTACTATTATGAAAGGTATCATAAGTGAAACTTTAATTTCAAAATATCTTAAGATATTTTAAACTACATATGGAAAATTTTGTTTGTGGGAGTGAATAAAATATAAAAAAATTTATTTTTCCAAGAATTAATATAAATATTGCACCCTTAATAATAATTCAAGTATGAATCCACCCTTTTAAATAATTTTCATTTTTTTTTTTGGTAAAACTCATTTTGTTGCAAAATCAGAGATAGAGGGGTGGTTTGTTTTTACCCTCTTGTTTTTCACGTAATTCACATTCTTATTTTTTAACATTTGAGTCTTTATACCCGTATGACTATATAGTCAAAGGGTATAATAAATTTGCCATTACGTTTGTGACGCAGAGAAGGAGGGGGGGTAGATATAGACTCAAGTGTATGGATCGGATCAGAATCGAAAAATAAATCGATTTAGCTATGTATGTCCGTCCGTCCGTCTGTCCGTCTGTCCGTCTGTCCGTCCGTCCGCACGATAACTCAAAAACTAAAGGAGCTAGAATCTTGAAATTTTCGCAAATTCATTTTTTTGCAATAGCCGTCATCGCTGTTTAAATCCAGCCATTTTGGTCCATGGGTTCGGGTAGCTGCCATACAACTTCTTTTTTTATATGAGTATTTCTCTGTACCTATTACAGCTGCTTGTCTGAAATTTTGCCAAAAGTAGTTTAGTTTTATGGCCAAAGTTTCTACAAAATTTGGTTGGTCTCCTGCAGTGGGTTCGTGTAGCTGCCATACAACTTCCTACTTTATATAAGCATTACTCTCCACCTAATGAAGCTGGGTGTCTGAAATTTTGCCAAAAATAGTTTAGTGCATTGGCCAAGGTTACAGCAAAATTTGGTTGGTCTATTGCAGAGAGTTCGAGTAGCTGCCATACAACTCCTTCTTTTTTATGAGTATTCCACTAAACTTAATAAAGTATGTTTGAAATTTTGCAAAAAGTAATTAACCGGATGATATAATGTAATGTTACGGTCATACGGGTATCCCAGAGTTGATACAGTCTACTCTACTACACTCTTCCTCGTTTTCATTTAATTTTTTTTGTTTTTTAAAAGAAAATTAAGAATAGAAGATTACTGAGGTGAACATAAAAAGTAAATTAAGCACATATTTGCATTTCAGTTAACTTGTATATAAGAGTGAAAATGAAAAGAAAATTAAGGAAAAATTGTAACAAATTGTGTGCAAATATTCATTTATATTCATTTATATACGCAATTCAACAAAGAATATTAAAATTAAAACTGGTTGCAGTGAAGAAGAAATAAGAATTAAAACGATTTTATAAAAAAAAATGAATATAGTAGAAATTGCATTTACATTTTGTCAAAATCAAAATTGCCATGGCAGTTTTTTAAGGAAATAATACTGTAAATGAGTTTAACTCATTTTGTAACTATTCGAGTAAAAATTGTTGAAAAGCTTAAAGACGCATTTGTTAAATTTAATGTCAAATTTTAAAAGTGGTTTAAATATTTTAAATATTTATTTTAAGTTAATTCGTTTTAATAAATTACAATTAATTTCAGTTGCAACACTGACTTTGTTTTATAGATATCCTGTAGGGATTAACACCTGTCCTGTTCTTAAATTAAACAACTAATACCACCTTCAGTACTTAAGATTTTCCAAAGGCAAACAAAGGACATCAGGTGCTCATCCCTACACAACTGAATTAACAAGATGGTGCAACACGGCTTATAGAAATTTGTTGGTCATGCGGGCTTCAACGTTTATGAAAACATGTTCCAACAAATGTGTATGGTTTAGCTAAATTTAAGAAGAACATTTCTCATAATACAATAATCCTAAATACACTAATCTCACTTCTTCAAACCCTTCCATATCGCGATATGCTCTTCCCACTTCCCATTTAAATCGCACTTGTGTCATCTTAGAAACCAAACTGTACATTCGTATCACATAGATCGCATGTTAAAGTTTGGTTAAAAAAAAGGGTCGTGATGTTGGTGTGTTAATACTGCACACTATCCAAAAGAACATAGCATTGCAGTTATATTTGGTGGTTTTGAAAGCTTTCCATTGTCTTTGGAAAAAAATGTACAGTTAGACTTGGTAAAGTGCTTTTCAATTCAATGTAGTAGTGTGAAGAGTTTTAATCATAAAATATAATTTTAAACTTATGACAGATAAACTAAGACGAATATTTCTTTGATTTCAAGGTAAACTTGCTAGCTTATTATGTTTACAATTTTGTAACGAAGCATGGCTTCATTTATTAACCTAAAAGTCTGTTACATAAGGTTTATTTGAATATTCGATTATAATAATTTTTATTTAATAAAAATTAAAGTTAAATTCATATAGTAATGATTTCACTTTTATCAAATTAATTCAAAAATTACAAATTTATTACAAAAAATAATGAAATTTACAAAAAACTTATCATTAGTGTAATCTTTTATATATATTATTTGTCATTCCTATATCAAAAAACCGATCTATTAATGTAATCTTCTTAAAAGATTTATTCCTAAACTATTATATTCGCATTAAAAAAAATAAAATGAATGACTGTTAAATTTGCAAAAGATTGTAATATTTTGTACTAATTAAGAATAGAATTAGTTATCAAAATTAGTTAGGAAGCGTACGGCAAGTAAAATAATGATAAAAATCTATACATTAGGAATTTGGGGAAGTACTACAAATGTGAACTTAACAAGGGAATTAAAAAAAAAATTGGATTAGTCGACTCTTCCTTATGTTTATTAAGTATTGGCTATTGGATTTTTAAGAAAGATCTAATTTTTAAAATCATAAATAAGAATATCTAAAAACAAGATTGTTTTTGATTGGCTTTGATTAGTAAAACAAATCCTCACTTATCAAAAAAATTATTATTTGTATAAGTAATAAAGAGTTGATTGGGACCAGTGGAGTGGTTAAGACGTCAACTTTTTCAGTGGAAGATCATTGGTTCAAACTTCGGTCATTAAATATGTCTAGAAAAGAAAGCTATTGTAATAAATGACAGACATAGCCAAAATGTAGCTTTTTGACAATTTATTTTTGACTCGGTTTAACCGAAATTTTAAGAAAAATTTTATTGTATACATGAAGTTCCCTTGTTTTTCCTTTTTCTATTCTATTTTTTTTTAATGAAAAATTAGATGAATTCCAAAATAAATTTAAAGTTATTACGATTCCAGATTTGCAGATTTGGAGACTTTCAAACTTTCTATTAAAATCCTGTTTAATCCTTTTGAAGGGGATTTTATCAAAGATTAACTAGCTATACCAAAAGCTATTCCTTTTAATTCTGAAATCGGAGTTGATTGTAACTTAAGGCAAATCAATAAAGGAGCAATCATCATAATATATAAAAATCCATAATACATTTAACTAAAATTTAATTAGTTCATTTTCTATATACGGAAACACTTATAACGGTGAATTTGTTGAAAATAAATATCGAACGCAGATGACAGATGTCAATTTAACTAATTATTAAGTACGCAACACACTAAAAAGGTTATCAACTCAATTTGATAAATGATAATAAAAATAAATTTCAGTTCATGTTTATATGAAAATCTTGCAGCTCTGCAGGATTTTAAGAATTTCCAAAAAATCTCCCCATTCATAAATCCCTAAGCACCCTGTATAATTCCTTTATAAGATAACAGATGGCGTACAAAATTTATCATTTCTGTAATGATAATATTATACAAAGCTACAGCCGAGAACTGTTTAGTTAATAACGATTAATTAGACTGAAACCTAGTTTAAATGGCTTGGTAAATATCCCTACCCTCCTACAAGGACTCCAAGGAGTGGGCAAAAAATAAGAATAAAAAAAATATTTAAACGGTAGGTGCATAGCATACGGCTGGATGACAATAATGGTTAGAGTCCCGGTCTTTCATACCAAAGACCCCGCCTCGAGAATCTTAAAACATTACTAAAATTTTAAGTATAAACTATACATCTACACATCTTATTAACTTTTTTTTCTTACACACGAGTTACTTATGATTGAAAATATTATTAATGTTATAAAAGAAAACTAAATTTTCGTATAGAATTAAAAAAGTTTCAAAACAAAAACAAAGAAACCCGAAAAACATAAGGAATTTATTTTGATGACATGTACTAATGTTTTTGAAACCAAAAATCTTAAAATAAGCAAAAAAAAAAGTACATTTTAAAATATAAGTACATCCGAATGAACTCTTCTCTATACAGTTATGTATACACTGTGCAAAACAAAACATACATTAAGTGCCAATTCATGTATGATAACACAGAGCCAAATACAACTGCTAATGATTGAAATGGCACGTGCCATTATTGCAAAAAAAAAATATAAAATAGAAAATATGGAATCATTGAAGAAACAGAAACTGCTTCTAAACTTTTATTTTTACAAAAAAAAAAAAATAAAAAAAAATCATCCGGAAGAAAATGCAATTTTATAACGTCTAAAACAAAGCATAGAAATTAAATGATGATAAATTGTATAATTTTTATATCGTTTAACTGTATAATACTGCAGGCTGTATATGACCCCCAAGAATAGCAAAAAAAACGAGGAAGAGTGTAGAGTACATTGTGTCAACTCTAGGATATCTTCATGAATGTAATATAAACATTTTATCATCCTGTTAATTACTTTTGGTAAAATTTCAGATACACAACTTATTTGATACACGACTTTAAATATATAAGTTGCATGGCAGTTATTCGAACCTCTTGTGATAGACGAAATATTTTGGGGAGACGTTGGCTATTGGACTTAACTACTTTTGACGACATTTCACAGACATAGCTTTATTAGATATTAAGTTATGTTCATATTAAAAAAGATGTTATATGATGGGTCTTCGAACCCAATCAACAAACTATGGATGGATTTCAATAGCGCAGACGTCCCTTGTACATAATTTTGCTAAGCAAGCTGGATTTCAAAAGCAAGGACATCTCTAGTATAAAAACGAATTTGTGAAAATTTATTGATTGAATTCTAACCTCTTTAGTTCTTGAGTTATCGCGTGGACAGACGGGAACAAATAGACACACATAACTCGATGACTTCCTGTTCGATTCTGATTCGATCTACATCTTTGAGCCTATATTTATTTCTCCTCCTTAAACGGACAACCGGATTCACGGAAAAGTAAACCGACACACATAACTAGATCAACTTTCTAATCGATTCTGATCCGATTCACACCTTAAGTTTATATCTATCTCTCCTCCTTTACAGTGTCACAAACGGTGCGACAAATTTAGTATACCCTTTGTTTCTACGTTCATACGGGAACAATAAAAAAGTGTTGAATTTATTGTTCAATGAAGAACATGTTGGATTATTTCTGATATAAAAAGTAACACTTTTTTTTGTTAGAACACTGCTGCAGCAGTCAAAAAACAAAAAAGGTGATGAAGAATAATTATACTCCTGCATTATATATACAATTTATATAAAATAACCCATGAATAACTTTAAGAACATTATTAATAATTTTCAATTTTGAACAGCATCTGCACTTTGGTTTTTTTATTCTATTTTATTCATTTGTAATGAATGTGATCGGATTTACAATATGCGAGTACGTAGAGTTGACATAATGAGAATTTTTAATTAGTATGTCACTTACATTGTTCCTTTAATTCTTCCCAGGTTCAAAACACTCAATCGTTTAGAATGAGAAAGATTCCACTTTGTTTTTTTACAAGGAAGTTAGAAGAATAGATATGGAAGTAAGGTGTGGGAAATGGGAACCATATTATTAAAATGAAAGAGAGTGATAATTTTTTACCTACAATTAAATTCATTCTTTGATGTCTTAATTAGTTCCATATCTTTAAAATATAATACCTTAAAAGATGTAATTGAGTTTTAAAATTGAATTTTAGGAGTTTTACAATATTTTTTTAAAATGAAATCTTAATTAAGTCTGCTTAAATAAATTTTAATCCAATTTTTGAAAATTATTCATTCAGAAATTCTTGTAAATGTCGTCTATTCTTCCTCCTATATACCTCTTTCCATGAGGGGATTATGCCTCCTTATTAAGGAAATTTAAATAAATAATTACAAGGATATTTAAAGGATTTATAGTTTTATTTAATATGAAATTATGTGTAAATGTAGGAAATTAATTTCCGGTACAATTTATATATAATTTAATTTAATATGTATATTTATATATATATAAATTTGTATATTTGTATATTTTATATATTTAATATTTTAAATAGTTGTGGTTTAAGAAATTATTAAGGATTGAAAGATTTCAAATTATAGTGTGAATGTATATACATATAATTTTGTAGACATTAATTGTGGTTTTAAAAAGAAGTTAATTTGAAGCTGGTTTGGAGTGGGAAGTTTCAAAAATTTTGTATAATTTAATCTCTATAATTTAAGTTTAAGATTTTAAACTCTTACAACTACAACTTTATTTGCTACAACTTTATTACTCTAGGAAGCTAAAAACTGAATTTTGAATTCTGGAGATATCTTTAGAGATTTTTGAATCGAAGGTTTGAAGTCTGCCATAAGTATTTTTGTTATAAATTGGGTTAACTCCGTATGTTGTTTTTTGTTCCTTCGCCGCACTTCCAAAAGACGTTTAGGTATCCCCGTTAGTTCATTAAGCTTATAATAATTACTTTAGAATTTGTATCCTTTGTTTGGTAGTTTGCAACTTGTATGGAGAACTCGTAAATCTCTAGAAACACCAAGTTCTAGATTTTCCAAGCATGTGTAAAAAGCCTCCTAATGTATGGTAACGAAACCTGGCTAATTTAGAATACGACGAGCAGCAGGTTGCAGGCATGAATAAATAAATTCTTTAGAATCATATATAGGATATTTTGGCCTAGAACAATCATGAATAGAGATTTGGGATCCTAATTAGAGAGCAACCAACAGTGCACCAAATTAGGAAAAAGAAATAGAAGTGGATAGGGCACACACAAAAGTACTTAGTTATGCGCCATCTATTACATTTTTCAAGAAATATTTACACAAATTTGTAAGTTTAATTAATATTTACATGTATTTTACAAAAACAATTTATAAAAAATGTAAAGTTGTAGAATTGTAAATTTTGTGAAATAGGCCCCAGTTATTGAAAGGTTATAAGTAAAAGTTTATTTCTTGGTTTTTACAAGTTTACAAGTTATAACTTCAAATGAAACTAGCTTGTAACAAAAATTATAAAAATATTTGGTTTCATAATGAATAAGTGTAACTTTTCTATTATTGTACACTTGTAAATTTTAAAATATCCTTCCTAGGCAAAAGACAATCTCATTTTCAACATTTAATTTTATAAAGAGCCTAACATGTAAAAATTCTAAAAAGCTTTATGGACTTGTAGTAATATTAATTTTTTACAAGTGATTTTATAATTATGAAAAATCATGAAACTGTCTACTTGCAAAATAAGTTATTAATTACAAGTTAAAAATTTAATTCGAAAGTTTTGTTGTGTAAACCAAAATCTTTATAAGATCTTCTAATAGACCTTAGAGTTTGGAATTAAAACGTTTTAATTAAAAGATCTATCAATTTGATATATGAACATATATGTATATGGTTTACGCCAGCATTGAAAGCAGAATCAAGAACGCCAGGGCAATGTTCGGTCGCTTACATCCTATATAGAAAAACACTTAATTGTCTAGGTGGACCAAATTGAGAATATTCGGAACCTACGTAAACACCATCTTAACATATGGAAGTGAAACCTGGTTAGTTACGAACAACATCACACAGAAACTACAGGTCTTTATTAACAAAGGTCTTATGCAGAATATACTTATAACACAATAATCAATAATGACCTATGGGAACTTGCCAAAGTAGAACCAATCGGGCATGAGATCAAAAGGAAAAAGTTGAGATGGATAGGGCACACCTTTAGAAAGTTGCAAGAAAGTATAGCAAGGGAAGCACTAGATTGGAACCCACAAGGAATCCGAAGACGAGGCCGCCTCAATAACACATGGAGGCGAACGATATTAGAAGAACTGATCTCGACTGGAAAAACATGAGAGGGAGCAGAAATAACTGTTTCGAATAGAGTCAGATGAAGATGCTTAGTAGACATCCTTTGGAATTAGAATTAGAATTGGAATTATTCTAAATTTTTGTTGAATTAAAGTAAATTTGTAAAATTGTCTATAGTTTACTATGCCTCTATATATTAAATCAATTGTATTCACTCCTTAAATGCAGTTTTTTTGCCCCCAATTACGTGAGATAAGAAAAATTTAATTATCAATTAAAACATGGAGATTATAAAAATTTTAGCCCTTAAAAAAAATTTCAGCTGCAGTATCTAATTTTTTATAAATATAAAATACATGTTTTTAACTTTTTTTTCAATTATTCATAAATTATTAATACACCTCTTTTAATTATAAATATTAATCTCAATTATTACAAATATGTGCATATATATATACATTTATAAAGCTTTATGTTGCTTATTTATTATTAAATATGATTTATTAATTTATATTTTAGAAAATTTTATCCCAACACGACGGTAGTAATTATAACAATTAATATATAATAAGCCCTCTTTTAATTGCAAAGGTTTTACAGGAAACAGAAAAAAACAGTTATAAAACAACCTCCAAATTATGTTCATATGCATAATTCAAAGTTTTAATCAACAATTTTTTTTTGGAAAATGAATATTAAACCAAAACCAAAACCCAAAAAACCTAAAATCAATTTCCCTTATTTTTTGTGTGTTTCATATGCTAATCCCATAAATTTAAAAAAAGGGATATGTACTTGCATACATTAAAGATAAACCCCCAATTTATTTATTTTTCGTATAAAAACAAAGATACATACATATATGCTATCTTTATATTTAATTTACTTTTGCATATATATATATATATATATACATTTTCCAGTTGAGTATAAACAAAAGTTTTTAAATTAACTTACAGATTTTATACTTTAAAAGCAAATTTTATTTTAAAAAAATTGAAAATTTATTAAATAAAATTGCTATGGAGATACAAAGTATTGCCATAAAGGATAAAAATTGTGCTAAAATTATTGCAGCTATTAATAGTTTAAGTTTAAATTAAATTAAAGTTTAATGCGAAGCATTTCATCGGTTATTAAACTATATTCATAATTTATTATATAGTTATAATTTATTACTTTAATGCTATGAAAATGCAAAAGAATTGCCAGATAGAATAAGAAATGTGCTAAATAAATGCAACTATTAATAATTTAAATCAAACTATATTATATTATAAAGTATCTTACATTCATCATTTATTATGGAGGTATAATCATCAAATATAAGATAAAATTAATAAAAGCCTTTGTGAAATTAAAAACAAACCCCCAAATTACCAAAATAAATGAAATAAGTATGAGTAATTAGTTGTGTGTTTAGAAATTTCAATGGCTTCTAAACTTAACAATTTATATTATATACAAAACTCTTCTATTTTTTATTTCATTTCATAAAATCGATGGATTATAAAAGGTCTAAAAGTTACTTTGTACCCATATAATATTCAAAAAAAATAATTTTTAAGGGTTTCATTTCCCTTTTTTTGCTCTTGTAACTTTCTAATATTGTTTTTAGTGTTTAAATACCTTTAAATAACTGTAAATACCTGTAATAAAATAAATTGTTTTGCTGTAAAAGTGTTAATGATATGAAAGTATTTCAATAAATTGAGAAAGATTGAGAAACAATTAAAAAAGGTACATTGAACTAGGGTTACCCAAAAGTTTCAAATATAGATTTAAATAAAATTACCTTCTTTTAAATTGCATTTAATTAATTTTATTTGTTAAATTCGGTTTGAATTGATATGGTAATAATAAAATATTCGTTAAATTTATATTGAAATAACTTTAATTCAGTAGATATTTAAAAAAATAAGTTTTAATACATTAATTGTTCATTAATTGTTCATACATTCCAAGCATGGCTGAATAATTGCTGGGAAATGGCTCAGTCATGGCTATTAAAAATTAAAATTATGACATGCAATTTTGTTTAGAATTTATAGGGTATTTTCAGTGCAATAGATTTGTTTTTTTAAACACGAGTTTCCAAAAACAGTGCACCTAAGGTTGTTTTGATTTGTTAATAAATTCTTCATTTAATTTAAATTTTAAATTAAATTATTTTTCCAGAATTTAAAAGTTCAGGAATTTTTTAATAAAATTTTTCAAAAATTCAAAACTTTTTTATTTTACAAAATAATAAAAAAAAAACCGGAAATTCAAACATTTCTCATTCTCTTATTACGTACAGTATAATAAAGATTTTAATGTATATTCTAACAGATTTTTAATCAATGTTTTGAAACCTTAATTGATACCCCGACCACTCTGTTCACAGGGGCTTTCAAAAGGACAGAAATATATATATATATTAAACACTATAAAGTAACTAACAAATGTATATTGAAACTTATTTTTTTAACTTAATTTCATGATAAGGGTGATCATCATTTTATATTACATTTATACATTACACAGCTCATTGTCATTAGTTAGAATCATTAGATTTCATAGTCCTTCAATCTATGTATATACATATATAGCTGCTATAGTAAAAATGGAACTTAAAAAAGAGTGAGACAAAATTGGACTATAAAATTTTATTTATACAAAACTATTCTTTTAAATATATATTTAGGTTTTCAAAGTAATTCTTTTTGTTTTACCTTTTCTATACAATTGTATAATTTAAGTTCAATGGATTTTGTATTATATTTTTTTTTATCATTTATAATTTTCGTACATACTCGTATATTTGTTTGTAATGGCTTGGATGAATATTGGGAGTCATTACGAAAAAAAAAAATTATAAACAGTTGGGAAAAAAAGGGTGGTTTGTATCACAATTGTTGTATTTTGTATCTGGATACTAAAGGCAAGCTAGTTAATGTAAATGAGTGAAAAATAATGTTTTTGGATATTATTTGGGTCCCATTTACAGAAGAATCGGAATGGAAAAGAGTAATGGTTGTTTAAAACAGAATATTGTATAGTGATAAGTGAAGAAGGGTGTTTGTGTAAATAACTAATGGCAACAATCGGATAGGAAAAAAATCCTAATAAATATAAAACACCCTTATTTTATGTACATTTATTTTTTGGAACCCATCATATTCCATCATCTCCCCAATTTTTCTCGCAAATTATTTAAATGTTGGGGTTTTTTATTTTGTGCTGGGTTCTAGAAACGTTTATTATAAGTAAAATATTGCATTTTATCTGATTTAGAGGGGGTCAGGTGTGTTTAATCGAAAGATGAATGTTTGTAAATTTAAATATTTATTGTATTTTTAGTAATAAATTTAACTTTTTTACTTTAACTGAAGACTTTTTTTAATTTAAGTGCAAAATTATTATTTAAACTAGAGACTTTTTTAATACGTAATTCCTTTCCTTATCCATTTCCTAAAAACGAAGCTGTATACGTTTGTATTTAAAGGACATTCCATATTTGATTAAAGATAAAGATTTGGTTAAAGATAAATACAAATCAGATGAACCCTGGACAAGATTTTGTAACAGGAGGTTGTTAAGTTGTTTTAGTTGATTAAAACTCAATATTCAAAAGATGAACCCCCTACACTGATTCTCTCGATGACTCTCGAATTTTTCCAAGAAACCTCTTAAAAAAAACAACGGGTATACGATTCGTTCAGCTGTCCTATTATCCAGCTTTTATGCTCTTCAGAATTTTTATTAGTAATTACTACTCAGTTAAAATTAAAATCTATTCAGTTAAATTGAAAACATTATATAATCATTAATCACTATTGAATCAAACACATTTAATTTAAATATAAAATATGCTTATTTGCCCCTTAAAAACAGATCTCTAAAAAGTAGAGTTTAATTTAACTTTTCTGAAACCACCTAGATCTTGTATCAATCAAGCTTTATTTTATAAAGTACTTTACAGAGACATCGACATCGAGGTCATTTTCGAGGGTAATTATGAGTACAGTTTGATTACTTTTAAAGGTGCTAAAGGACAAGTACTTAGGTGCTTAAGAAGGAGTAGAGCAGTAAGCTGATCACAGAGGAACCAAATTTTGTATTTCCAAGAGCAAAGCTGTTAAGTCAAGTAATTAGGTGCTTAAGGACAAGTAATTAGTTCAGCTGTCTTTAGAGTAAGCAAATTCTGTATTTCCAAGCGCACAGCCGATTGACCTACAACAACTATTCCATTTAAAAAAAAAAAATTACAATTCAAACCTAATAGAATCCACTGAATAACAAATTCCTGTCGAAATAGAATCAAATTAAGTTCTTTAAAAAAAAAACCTGTCCATTGATTTGTTTCATCTATTGAAATTTCTAAATTAAAAAATTTTTTCTAAATTTTTTAAAAAAAATGCGTTTTTATCAAAGAATTTAAATTTTTTAATTTTTTTTTGAAATATTTTACTTATATTTTTTAAAAAACTTATGATATCGCACCATAAAACTTTTATTTATTTTTATACATTTAATGTTTGTATTTTCAATTTTTTATCTAATATACAAATTTTCTTTATAGCTCTGTTCATCAGGACATAAAATTATTTTTTAACTTGTGTAAAAAAACGACCCCTTTAAGTTTTTAAAACTCCAAAAAGTTGAATTTAGAAATGATAAAAAAATAAGACACCATACAAACAACAACAACAGCAACTAGAAAAACAAGGAATTAATGAAATACAAACAAGGCAGAAACACAAACACAGCATTTACATTTACCCTTAGGATAAAATTTCGTATATAAAAAACAAAAAAATCGAAAGTGTCCCCCAATTTCTAACTTATTACATAAACCACATTTTAAAACGTATTTTTACTATAAATTTTTCCGGTGCAAGAAATTCATCTCATCCTGACTAGTTTTTTTTTATTTTCCACCCTCATTATTTATATTTGGCATTATAGTATTATATGTCAGGAAGTTGTACAAACTTTTAAATAATTCTATTCGGGTTGGCTCCATGCTTTCCCACTGCCGCGCTCCAAATAATAACAAACCGTCTATAAGTTGAAATATATTTAAATGTATCCCTGTTTGCATATTTGCACTTTTCATTGCTTTAAAGTACAATTTTCGTATCCCTTTGCAATCCATCCCCCTTTGCATTCCAACTCGAAAACATAATGCCGGGGGTAGGGGGGGGAAGCTTAGAATTTATTTTTAATGTGCGTTACACAAATCAACAAAGTTGAAGACACACAAAAGTATGAAGGTTATGAGTTCATTTACCCGAATGGAATTTAAGGATATATAGAATGAAAAGTTGCTTGTGTTGCTTGTGTTGTTGTTGTTGTTATTGATGCTCTGTTTTTTATTTTTTATTTGCAAAAGAATTATGCTTTATGTTTTATGTATACAAAACCAGAGGAGAGACTGGAGAAAACTTTTTTTTTAACAATTCTATTCCCAATGGGATTTTCTGGATGGAGCAGAACTTTGACAAGAAAAAGTTTTATTAGCAATCAGAAATGAGAAAGGAAAAGATTTATAAAAAAAAAAAAAATAATAAAAAATAAAGTTAAGTTGATTTGTTTATTTGCATTTAGAATTAAATTCAATTTAAAGTTTAAAAAAAGCAAATGGTAAACATTTAATAGATGTGGGATCCGGAGGAGGATTTTTTTTGAAAGACATGTCGTATATAGGTACCCCCAGTAACAGGTGTAAACAAATTTCATTTTAAATGAATATTAATAATTTGTTTTTCCAAAAAAACAGATTTAAAATTTAAACTAAATAAATGAAAATTGATATTAATAAAAAATATGAGTATGAGTGTTGAATGGCTTTAGGGAGAAGGAATATAAAATTTCAATGATGAGTTTTATGAGCTGAAATTGTAAACTTGTAAAAGTTTTGATTTTAATTTAATATTTTCTTTTATTGTTTGGAATTTGGATTGGAATTGGTTGAAGATACTGTAAGTTTTTAAATCAATTATATGACAAAGGAATTGAAATTTGAAGGATGCAGGGTTGTCTATTTTTGAATATTTAACTAGGGCAACGAGACGCTCAAAATTCGAGCAATTTTGGCACTAAAATTATGCCGTGACCAGCTATTTGTGACCGAATAAGCCGATTAGTATATGAATTTTTTTTTTTTTTAAGCGTTGCCTGTTCAACTTTTAGGTTAATAAGCGTGTCTATACCATAGGTACATGCTGGAATACGGAAATCATATTAAATTCGTATTATTAGAACTGATCAAATGAATTTCATATACAATTGAAATATGAGATAGTACTTCGTCTTATAACATGTAAAAACGTGTAAAAACGTATTTTTACAGAATTTTTTTTAATTTAAGTGGCGCAGTATTGACAGTGCTGACATTTAATTTGGAATTACCAATTATTAATATTTTTATATCAATAAATAAATAAAAAATTCATTAAGATAATAATTAGAAATGAAAAATATAAGAAAGTAATTTAATTGAATAATATAACTCACAGATATAAGCCTTTATGTAAACAAAGCTTTTACAGTTCAAAATTTTCGATTTGTTCAAATAACTCACAGATCAAGTTCGAAAAAATTCATTTCAGTATTATCTATTCTAATATATTAAGTCCGAAAATTAAAACAGGAGCAATTCCAATTGCAGTAGGCAATTCCAATTGTAGTATTGATGAGTTAGATAGTTTTGGCAGGATGAAACACTCCTTACATATTTCTAATTAGCTAAAAATTGATTAATTTTTTAATACCTTTGTAACAACAGTGAAAGACATTAAATTTTATTTTGACAGGTTGCTGCGCTTTCTCTACGGAGCATTAAGAGTGTGTTGGATGGTTGAAGATTCAAGGAATTACAATTTCTTTTTTATTTAATTCCCAAAAAAAAACCAATGGCACTCGAAAATCATCTTAATATCATTTCTTTTTAAAAAAATCAAGTTAAGCATTATTTTTAAGAATTTTTATTATATTCTCACTATATAACATATCAGATTAACATTCTTCAACTATATAACAGGCATTTTATCTTAAAACAAGAAGCATTAAATAAGAAATCCCCTTAAAAATCAATCTATCTGCTTCTGCTTCATGTTCTTCTTCTTCTTTTTTCGTTTTTCAATTGTATAGTCATTGTTTTTCTAATTTATGGATAGTTACAACAACAATTTTTAGTTGAGTGGAAAATACAAAGAGTATTAAAAAAAAAAAGTGCCTCTATAACTTACTTTCAGTATACGGACACTTATGGCAGAAAAAAAAAATTAAATTATTAAAAGAAAAGAAAAAATAAAAAAAAAAAATATGTTAGCCCCAAAAATAAAGAAGGAATTTACAACATTGTCGAATGAGATAATGGAAGGAAGCATCATAAAAATCAGGATCAGGATAAAAAAAAGAAAATGTATAGTGTCCTTTAAAAAAAAAAAACAAAACACACAACATTCAATTTGAAACAATTCAAATCCGAAATATCTTGTACAGAAAATTACCTATAAATTTTCTAATTCTTTCAAAAAAAAAAAATAGGAAGAAAAAAGTTCTAAAAGAAAGTACCAAAGAAAGTAGAAAAGAGATTTTTAATGACAGCTTAAAAAATATTTGAGTTTTGAAATATATTGAAGTGTACACCCAGAAGAATAAAAGATATAGAATATGATAAATTTTTAATCGTTATTGTAATTGTCGAAAAATTTATCCTGCCGTTTCTGAAAATATTTTTAATACCGTGCGAAGAATACAATCAGGCTTTCTATATTTGCAACGACTAAAGTTGTCAGTTGCTACACTTTTTTCTTTCACGACTAATTTCGTAAAAACCGTTTGATCTGACATCTAGATAGTTTTAAAATGTTAATATACCGTTATCGCGCAGTATTATAAGCCGAAAATCTGTTTAGGACCCCTTAATCTGTGAGTTAGACGAGGCGGATGTTTGGACATTTTATATTTCTCACTCAATCCAGAAATCTTCATCTATAAAAATTTTATATTTCAAAATATTCGCCTATGAGTATGCAATATATTATACATTATAGAATTAATTGCAAAACAGTTCTATTTTAAGCTTGACTGACTAAAAATGAACAGAACCATATGATAAAAAATATAACAAAGGTATTTCATTTAAAATAGACGATATGTTAAGACCCTCCTTCCCCAAATTTTGAATTACATATCATCAGTTTTATACACTGCCTATAGTAAGATAAGATACGCTTTTCTTTTCCATTTCAACACATTATATTAAAGCTTAACGAACTGTAATTGATTTAAGATGCTTATAAATATAAAAAAAAAATATATAATAAGGGTGAAATTATATAAGAGTATATGAAGGTTTATCTTTAAGTTTCAAATAGTGCTTTATTTCAATTTTACTTTTAACAGTACATTTTTTTTTTTTGCTTTTAAGTATTGACAAAACTTAAAACTAATTTAAAAATAGTTTATTATATGTTTTTTTTTTACTTTCTTATTTTAAAAAATAAAACCAGATAAAAATGATGGTCAAATTGAATTTTATAAAAAAAAATATGGATCAAGTACTATTTTTTTGAAGATTAAAGTAAATGAGATATTTTAAAGTACAATTTTTAAATTGAAAAGTTTGTTAATGCAGTTCAAATTTAAAGATTGAAGTCACTTTTATTTTTAAGTGACTTACAGCGATTATAAAAGTTTTAAGTACTTACTATATTATTCTCATTTGTACCTTTATATAATTCAGTAAATTAGTAAAAAATATACGATTTATATAACAGTTATGAATATTTTTAAATAATCCAGATGGGATCCCCTTTAAAATTAGTTTAAACAATCGATTGTCCTATTCAAAATAATTTATACTAATTCCAAAGTTAAAATCAAAAAATTTAAATTTTATTATTTATGCAGTACTTAATACTAATTTAGTAACTAATTATTTCATATTAAATAATAATTACCAGCGTTGCAGCAACTCTGTTTTGAAATTCAATGTCAAGAATAATGCATTTGCAAATATAAAATTTGTTTAGGCGCTTAGTCAAACAATTTATTTTCAGACCTTTAAAATTCAAATTCAAATACAAATTAAATTATACCAGTACCATTACTTGGTAGTTGGTAATCATTACTTGCTAATTATGATTAAAAAATTTTTGTAATTGAACTTTGAGAATTCAATTACTAGTCAAAAGAATTTCGTATTGACTTGATAATTCCTAGAAAGTAATTAAATATTGATTTCAATTACTTTTGTAATTATTTTTAAATTTTAATTACTTTTGTAATTATTTTTGATACTTAAATTACTTTTTTAATTATTTTTGATAATAAATAACTTTAAAATAATTAAATACCATATCTATATGTATTTAAATGATTTTGATTGATTGATTTATTTAATTTTATTTTAAATAGCTTGAAATACGAGTATATACATATATTAATTAAAATTTAACTAATAACGTATTTCATTAATAGGAAAACTATTCATAACTACAGGGACTTCAATTAACTAAAAATGCAGGGTACTTAATGATTTAAAAAAAGGGTAGGGGTGTGTAAGTTTTTTTTAAATTTTGTGCAAATAACTAAATACCAATTTTAATATAAAACTAGAAATTTTATTTTACTTCTAATAACATTATAAATATTCTAAAAATTTTAACCAATGGTGGAAACAGGTTGTGCAATTCTACAAAAAAAAAAAACATGGTCAAGTAATGTAATGTCAGTCAATGTTCTAAATTTTTTTAAAGACAAGTTCTTTTAGTTTAACCTTCGTAAATAACTTTCGGAATTTGCAAAAAAAATCCAAAATTAATCCAAAGTCATGACACCTACTCATACTCAAAAAATTCTAAATTTTTTTTGTGCAAATTTTGCAAATACAAATTAAAAAAAATATTAAAAAAAATTAATAATAAATTAGAAAAAAAAAAAAATTATAAAAATTATGTAGCTTACATGATTCAACTGATCTTGAACACGTTGAAGAGCACTTTCAAGTTCAAGAACTCGTCGTTCCAAAATTTCCTAAAAAAAAAAGAAAAAAACAAAAACAAGCAAAATGAATGAAAATGAAAAAATAATAAAATTAAAATTAAGATGATATTTATAAGAATTTAAATAATATAGAATTTAAATAGAGAGTATATAATAAATTAATATTAGAAAATATATTATTATACCCGTATGACTATATAGTCAAAGAGTATAATAAATTTGCCATTACGTTTGTGACGCAGAGAAGGAGGGGGGGGGGGTAAATATATACTCAAGTGTATGGATCTGATCAGAATCGAAAATAAAATCGATTGAGCTATGTATGTCCGTCCGTCCGTCCGTCCGTCCTCACGATAACTCAAAAACTAAAAGAGCTACAATCTTGAAATTTTCGCAAATTCGTTTTTTTGCAATAGCCGTCATCGCTATTTAAATCCAGCCATTTTGGTCCATGGGTTCGGGTGGCTGCCATACAACTTCATTTTTTATATGAGTATTTCTCTCTACCTATTACAGTTACGTGTCTGAAATTTTGCCAAAAGTAGTTTAGTTTTATGACCAAAATTTCTGCAAAATTTGGTTGGTCTACTGCAGATGGTTCGAGTAGCTGCCATACAACTTCTTGTTTTATATGAGCATTACTCTATACATATTAAAGCTGAATGTTTGAAATTTTGCCAAAAGTAATTAACCGGATGATATAATGTATATGTTAGGGTCATACGGGTATCCCAGAGTTGACACAGTCTACTCTACTACACTGTTCCTCGTTTTAATTTAATTTTAAAGATTCGGAATTAAGTTTGATTAAAGTTTAAATTTTTAAATATAATGAAGTTTGTATTTAATGAGTTCAAAAATTCAGATTTGGTAATTCAGTAATCGCACTTTAAATTAAACGGTCAAAGCTAGTCGTGGCTCTACATCTTTTCTTTTAACCAAAATTTTTAAATTTAACTCCTGAATAAAAATAAATTCAAACCGATTTTCTATATATGGATCTGAAAAACTGTACGAAAACAGTCCCCAAAATAAAAATGATAAAAAGTCCCTAAAACACAATTTTTATAAAAGTCTCCAAATTTGGGAACTTGTTTTCATTTTTATTTCTGGTAAACGTATTATTAAAATTTAAATAAGAAGTCAATCGACATTTAGCATTTTTGAATAATGATTTCCCCTTTTCCCAAATATTGATTTATCTGTATAGATGAGACCCTCTATTGAAATGGAATTCTAGAGTAGAACTTAAAATTAAAGTTACTCTTTTTTCCCGAATATTAAATGGTGGGCATTTTATTAAAACCTTTGCTGACATATTATTTATGTCAAAAGTTTGGTAGGATTTAAGATTTGAATACAAAATCATGGTTCCAATAATTTGTTAAGGAGCGACAACCCTTCATTTTATTAAGTTGCTGGCTTATTATTTATAAAAAAAAGTTAGGAAGAGTTTCAGAGTTCAATACGAAATCAGGGTTTCAATAATTTGTTTAGCGGAGGCTTTATTAAATGTTTATTACTGACTTATTATTTATTTAAAAAAGTTAGGCCGGATTTCAGAGTTGGATACGAAATCAGGGTTTTATTAAATTGTTTAGCGTTGGTTTGGGGACGGCAGCACCAATTTGATGCTTAATTTAATTGAGATTAAAGTGCTGAGAGACTTTTTATAAAAAAAATTAGTAGGGTTTTAGTGTTGGTTACAAAATCAGGGTTTCAATATATTGTTTAGTAGAGATTTGGATGAGGCAGGCCAAATTTTATTAAATGCCTCTTTCTTTGTCAATGTACCTTCTTCTTCTTCTTGTGTTGCATATTCTTTACAGAATAAATTTTTCGTCAATGTACCAATTTTACTAAAAACTAAACTTGCTATAGAAAAATTTAAAATTTCCGCACAACCAACTGAATCTAAGTGTCATATATCAAAAATACTTTTGAGAACTTTTTTCTTTAGGACTTCTTTCATACAGCCGATCTGAAATCATTTCTAAATTTAAATATTCAAACTCAATCATTTTATAACAATATAAAATTTTTCTATTAAATTTTTCTTAAATTTTAAACTGAAAATTAACTTCTAAAAAATTTTATTAAAAAAGTAACCATTGATTTTTGTTTTAATTAATTACACCAATTGGAATAATTAATTTAAATATTATGCTACCCATGGATCAGAACATTAAATACTGTTCATTTATTATAAATTATATTATACAATATAATATACACGTTAATTATGAAAATTTATATTGAATATTAGTATACATTATATAAAATACACATTATATACGATAAAACTCTACGATATGAGAGCCTCATCTTAATAAAAAATAATAACAATTAAGGGAAATTAATTCAAGTCTCACATCAGGGGGTTAATTTTTGTATATTATTTTTAAGTAAAATATATATATACATTTTTCATATATATATATTTGTAAATATGTATAGACGTGTGTATTTATGTATAGTTAGACGATAAAAGCACAAAATATACATGTATTAATATAGGAACTAAAAGTAAATTAATTTGCTGGAAGCTTTTAAAACAATCAAAAATTAATCGACTGCTGAGTGTTCATTAATCGATTTTTACGTCAATTTCCTCTTTTGTTTTTTATTTTTTGTTCTTTTTTTTTTGTTTTTTCCCCTTAGGAATTTATAAACACTCTATTGATAATTGAATTTATATAAAATTAAAAAAATTAAAAAATAAATTCATATAAAAACAATTCAATTAATATTTTTGATGAATCGATTTTTGTTTTTATATTCGAATTTTGTCTTTGTTTTTTTAAATAAGATGTCAAATCTTTGAAATACAAATACTTTAAAAAAAATCTGCAGTTAAAGATAAATTGGATTTGTTTTTGGAAATTCTTAACAAGTTTTATTTTTTGGTTATGGTAGAAAAATTTTAAGTGTGGGGGTTAAGTATTTTTTTCTAATTAGGTTTGAATATTTTTGCGAGAGCACTGTGAGCATCTTTAGTTCATTTACATCCTATTTTCTCTTCGATATTTTAGAGGTTTATAGAAACCCAAAATTTCATTTTATGTGTGCTGAAACGATGGTTTGTTTTTTATCTGCCCGTGCCAACATTTGGAATCTGCGGCCTGGTTCGGTTGGTACCTTATAATACTATGACCTATAATTTCATTTGTAGTAGCTTATAGGATTATGACCTGTTATGACAGTTAGATAGGTTCTATTATTTTTTTTTGTGTATATTATATAAGTTTTTTGATATAGTGAGTTAAAAGGAAGATTATGCCAGTAAATCTATGCTCTTGTTCTATTTTTTTTTTCTGTGGAGAATAAACTTTGAGTATAGTTGTTGAGTCCGTGTTCGCCTGGCTTTTTGCCCCCATTTCGTTCAATTAAATTAAATTACCACAATTTTTGAGATAGTATTATCATTTTAGAATAATTTGAAGTTTGTCTGAGGTGATTAAATTTTATTTAATTAAATATAGTTTAGGTTTATAATTTTTATTTTAGAATAGAATCTTGGGTATTATAAGCTATTATAAAGCTATTATAATTTTTTAATTAGAAGTTATTTAGGGTTAGGTGTTGATTTTTAAGTTGATTTCTAAATTTTTTGGAAGTTGTTAACACAATATTTAGTTACTTTTGACAAATTTTTTCATACACCTAAGATAATTAGACCCTAAGTTAGCCATATAAAATACAGGGAGGCGCAAAACGACTTATATGGTTTGAATGTTTAATAAGTTTTTAAATTTATTTATATTTTCTTTATTTTTATTTCAGAATTTTGTAGAGAAAACTTGGGAAATTGGAAATGGAACAGTATCCAACAAAACAGCGATAAAAAATTGTTGAATTTTATTTTAAAAATCAACGGTCATTTGTTTTGACGCAGCGTGCTTATTGTCGTTATTTTAATGTGCGTACTGGACCTTCAGCAACAGCAATAAACCGCCTGGTTGCAAATTTTCGACAACATGGTACAGTAAGACACCTTCAATGTACCGGAAGACCACGTACGGTCCACACGGAAGAAAATATCCAAGCGTGCAGGACAGTCAAGACATAAACAAGCCAGCGACCATACCAGAGCTAAAACAAAGCATTCGCAATGAAATTCAAGCCATAACACAGGAAATTTTACGAAAAGTTATGGGAAATGTACTGGAAAGAGCACGAATATGTGATGCCGAAAATGGTCAAAATTTGCGGGATATAACTTTTCATACTTAAGCTAAAAATATTCCCCTTTAATATACTGTATAACAAAAAAATAATAATTAACCATTAAATAAAAAAGTTATTAAATATTCAAATCATATCGGTCGTTTTGCGCCACCCTGTACAATAATTGGATTGTATATATTCGAGCATTCTTCACTAGACGAACCAAATTTTGTTCGGTAACTGGATCTAAAATATAACGAGTTTGGACATTTTCTACTATACAGCTTTATTGGATATGTATTAACATGTTCAGATTCAGTTGTAACAATAAATTTTGTATTCAAAAAATGGATATTTGAAAATTTTTTGGAATCCGAGTGGTTTTAGTTTTTTTAGTTATAATTTGGTAAAACTAATAGTTGCACATAAATAACTGAATCAACTCACTTTTCTTACTTGATTCCGATCCTATCCATTACACTCGAGTCTATATAAATTTCGTTTCCTTTAAAGGCTCACAAACGTTATTGCAAAAATTACTAAAATCTTAGAACTGCAAGTTGTGTAATAAATAAATAAGTTGGATATTAAAATAGTAGGTATCTATTATAATTGTATAGATAAAATAAAATAACGGTATTATTTTATATTATTATTGGAAAACTACCGAAGCGCAGCGCAGTTACATATCTTTAATATGCGCAATCTATTTAATTAATTTCTTTCTCTTTTTTAATCGTTTTGCATTTTTATTTTATAATCAGTTAAACTATTAATTTTGCGAATTTAGTATACAATACATCGAGTATTACAATAATATGCATCCTATTATTAATAGAAATTATATTTCCACTTAACTTAAATATATATTAGTATATAAATTTAATCAAAAACTAGTTTTCAATAAATAAAATATACATATTAGTTGATTAATCTTTGTAAAATATATTAAGAACGATACTAAAAATACGTTTAATATCTGGTAAAGTTGAAAAAAAAAAATAAAATAAAAAATAATAAACTCGCTTTGGTTGTTGAACATTATTGGTTCAGACTTCTGATACCGGTAATGCTACCAAAAAACTAGACATTGTACATGGGTAATATAAATCATGCGAAAATTTTATATAAGTATAATTAACTATACAATTTACAGGCATTGCATGTTACAAGTTTTATTTTATCTAAACTCTTTTTTTAACTATTTTTCTTCTGTATATTTTTATTAAATTGCAATTTGCAATGAATGAATACCTAGATATGCATTGGTGAGATCGGAGATGATGTTAAATTTTCTTTCATTTGCTTTCATTAATGCGTAACGATGCCATGAGCTGCACTTTTTTTTTTCATTAACGATTCATATGTTCATGAGCACAGAATTATCAAATTAGGATTAGGAAGTTATAATTTATAACGAATGTATAAAACTGGAACGTAAAATAAAAAGTATATAAATATTCAATTTTATGAAGTATATATTGTAAATTATTTAATTTAATTTGGGTTTTAATGAAGTGATACATATATATCTGTTTATGAAAACCAATTTTTCAGTATATATATGTAATATATATATATATATATATATATATATATATATAATTTATAAATTATTTAATTTTAAATACTTCCTAGTTTGTTTTGTTTATTATTTGAATAATCAATGGTTGATTTATATAGTACGCAGGTACACCTTGATATTTTAACTAAATAAATTTTAAATAAATCTTTTCAAATCTGAGATCTAAATATACAATAAAATGTCCCAGAGAAGACATTTTTTAAAATTTTGATTGATTTAACATTACCTAAAAAAAGTTATTCACGACATTCGCAAAGTTATGGGAAACATGGAAATACCCACACTTATCCAGAAACACAAAGTTAAGGATATTCAACACCTGTATTAAATCATTGCTTTTATATGGCAGTGAAAACTGGCAGATCCAGGTATTTTTAAATAAATGTTGAAGATCTATCTGAAAAATCTTCTGGCCTAGAAGAATCAATAATGAAGAACTATGGCAAATAACAAAAGAGCACCCTGTGATAGTGCATGGATTTGTCATACCAGAAGAAAACCTACCCAAATAATTGTCCGACAAGCGCTAGAGTGGAACCGTAAAAAAAAAACGGAATGTCGAAAGATCCCGCATTACATGGCGCAGAACGATAGGGAAAAATATATTAGATAGCAGGAAAACTTGGGTGCGAATAAAGCAGATGGCCAACAATAGAGTAAGATGGAGAAACTGTGTGGAAGCCCTGTAAAAAATAATAAAAGTCATGAACAATGCACTATCTTAACAGCCAATTGGTTGTTGTTGTAAGAAAAAATATCTTAAGATTTACAATACGAATTCTAGTCATTAATCTTTTTAGACTTAATGTTAATTTATCATCCAAACGAGATGTTCAAGCACTTTTATTTATGTTTTAAAAATACCGAATTTTTTAAAACAATTTAAATGGATGATAATTGTATTAGGAATAAGACTGTAAATGTTGATCTACGTAGAATTATCTGACTAATCTTTATGCGATAACAATCTGTGCGGAACCTCAATTTTTAAGCGCGAACGTAGTGTTGTCACTGATTTAAATACCGAGCAGCGGAATGTAATTTCGGATTTGCTAATCCTATTTTTAATAACGCCGTTTACCATAATACCGCCATTAAATATCGCGTTTTTGTTAAAAAATACTCCTTATAATTCTCCTTTTATATTATTAAAGTTACAGGCATTGCTATTTTTAAACTTCGTTTACTAAAATACAGAGATCAAATATTGCGTTTTCCTATTCCTATTTTTAAACGTCGTTTACCATAATAGCAATTTTTTAACCATTGAACAAATTTAAAGGTAAATTTTTTTTAACAAAATGGTTTCAAATCAAAATTTAATAAGAATTCGTCAAGTTAATATTAAATTTTTATTTTGAAACTCATTATTAATATACTGAAGTAAGAAGACTTTTCTTTATTATTGATCATTTTCCAGAAATTTTTATTTTTTTTTTATGACTTCTTGAAAGTGAATTACCAGTTTTCTCTAAGTTTCCTACAATTCTAAAATTTCCAGTATGATTACAAGTAGTACTAGAATGAACTTTCTCAAAAAGTAATATTATAATATCTGAACTTCAATAATATTATTTCACTTCATCGAATATTTAAGCTTAAAAAAATATAGAAATTTTTCCGTATAGTAAATTTTGTTATACTTGAAGGTTGACATTTTACGGGCTCATTTCTTTCAAGACCTTAATTTGGGATTTTTTTCTTCTTTCTTCTCAAGGAAAAGAAAAACAAAAGAACAATTCAAACAAAAATGCCTTTAAAAGTGAGTGAAATGGAAAAACTTTTTTGGGGAAAAAAATGCTTTAAAAAAACAAAATTGTATGTAAATACTTTAAACTTTTTCATTTTATGTTGCAACGATTGTATGTTTATTTGTAGGAATGTATATAACATATATACTATATATATATATATACAAATTTTTTTGTTTTAAGAATTTATGTATATATATATTTTTAAATATATATACAAGAATTTATTTACTTCCAATTCAATGAAAGTTAAGTTCTTAAGTCCTTGAAATAAAAAGCGTGCGTTCCAAATTTTTAAAAAAAAATTTTTTCATATAATTTTTCCTATTTTCCTTCTTGTTATTTTTCCGCGGTTAAAATGGGGATGAATTTTCTTTTTAATGATAATTTTATATATATATATATATATATAAATATATATACATTTTTTTTTGCCTTTGTAATAAATGTTTTGTGAAAAATTATTTCTAGCGGAAAAACAGTTTTTAAATGAAAATAAAAAGAAACGTTCTTCAAACGTGATTTTGTATTTTGATTTTCGAATAGTTTTTTGGTTTTTTATTTTTTTTTGGAACGCGTTCTATGAAAATAAATTACAAGGCAAAAAACTAATTTTGGGAAGGAGTGAATGGCTCCGACTTTAAGATTATAATAAATTATAATAATATAAAGTATTTGTACACATTATTCGGAATTGGATTTGAAAGTTTTATGAATTTATTATGAAAAAAATAAAATGCTGTAAAGCTGAAGCGGAAATGAATAAAAAAAAAGTTTTTAAGGAACGACCATTATAAACTATTTTCGAGTAGTTATGAATCTATATATAATTTAATAAATTTAAGATTTAAGAGAAATATATTTTTATATTTATAAATAATTTCATAAATTTTTATAAGGCGCCTTAAAGATAATTTTTAAACATTTTATTAGGATAGAAATAAAAAATACTTCAAATTTAGAAGTTTTCGCAATCGTCTCTACGTGGATAGAAGGAAATGCACGATTAATTTTTTCAAATTTTTTTCATAATCAAAAATCACAAGGGTCCTAAAAAAATGTTAAAATTAACTTTTTTAATATTATTTCATTTTATAAATATCGCGGTTAGTCGTCTCCTTCCTAATATTTGATTTTTTTAAACGTTGAACAACAATGAATATAGGCCTGGCCTGTGGACCTGTATAATGGGAATATTTAAGTGTACGTTTTTATTCACAGCAGACTTGTAAAGATTTTTACATATTAAAATTATTTTGAGTTTTAATATTTTTTATAAAAAATGTGACTCTAAATAAAGGTACGCAACTATTTTAGAACAGTTGTTCGATTTTAAAACCGAACAGAGTAATGGATTTACTAATCCTATTTTGAAACGTCGTTTACCATAATACAGTCATTTAATGTCACGTTTTTCATAAAAAATTCCGTAATTTCATATTAAAATATTGAATTTGTCATACGTTTTCATAATAAAAAATCCCGAGAGTCCTATAAAAATGTTAAAATAAACTTTTTTAACCTTACTTAATTTTCTAGTTTTCGCGGTAGTCACATTCCTATTATTTGATTTTTTTCAAATGTTGAACGACAATGAATTTTGGCCTGGTCGGTAAAACAATTTGTATAATGTTTAGATAATTGTGATGTAAAGTACTTAGTTGCCATAAAAGAAGCATAAGTTTTTAATTCCATCCTTTTCCTTTTTAATTGCCATATTCTTAGATAAAATCTAAGGAAACCTTTCCCTACAATAGCTCACTATTTTCTCTGTATAGTTCCAAAATTATAAATTTAAAGAAAAATTTTATGAATTGCATATTTTTTTAAGATTTTAAAAAACGCATTTTAATAGAAATAGCTATGTTTAACTGCAAATGATTATGCAACATTTTTAAAATAATGAACTGCGACAACCAAACTATAAAAATATTTATGATTTTCTAAAATAATACATTGTTATTTATTAGATAATTTTGTTTAAAATAATAACTAAAAGACACAAAACATGAGGTCTTTTAATAAGAATGTTAGTTTAATTTTTCATTATTGAAATTACTTGTCTTTTAAATATTTGACTTGAAATTGATTTAAAATATAGTATGAAAAATTAGTTTCATTAAAAGAAGAAATTTTTGAGAAACACCTGGGCCCTATTGCACGAACACAAATTAACTAATGAAATAATCACTCTTTTGATAAGTGAGTGGCTTTTACTAATCAAACTTCATGTATTGTTTGATTAATTTGATTATTTGATTAGTAATAAGTTTTTGGTGCAAAAGAGGCCCTGGTATATTTGATAAGTGAAATATTAAAACTGTGTTTTTAAGCAGAAAACATTCAACATCGGTAAAGACTGGAGATAATTCGATATAATTGAGTACCTCGTAGTGGATATAGTAGTTAGAGTATTTTTTTTGTACTAGCATGAAGAAGTGAAAATAATAGTAACAAACAATTGTAATTCACTACAATATGAATAACTGCAGTTAACTTAGAAACCGAATAACGTTGCTTGCAATTTAAAATGAATTTTAAATTTTAACATAATTTAGAAATAAAGTTACCAGAACAGAATTAAAAGTTACCAAAAGGGATTCAAAGATTAACAAACTAATCCTACAACCCATTCTACTCAAAACTAATGATAAAATCAAAATATGACAAAATATATTCCTCAAACCTATTATTGGATCTATTTAACCCAAACTCTTCCAAAACTCCTGAATTCCTATTTTTTTTTAAAAACACCTCCTTTTTAAAAGACCCTAATTTAATATCTGATATAAAATGAAATTTCATGTGAATTGTGATTGAATTTAATTGAGTGACAGTTGATTGCGTAGTGAATGCAATTATCATATTACAGTTATTTTATACAACTAAGTTTTTTATTTTTGCTTTTTTTTTTTTATTTTTATGATAACTGTTACTGTTATTACTCTATGATAGTTATTATGTATTATTCTTAAGAAGGAAATGATCATATTGAATGCGTAACGTGTTTTCAACATTATTTGATTGAATTTTTATATCGCGAATAGAAAACTTTTTGTTTAGTGGTCATGAATTGTATCTTATAGATAGATATACAGAGAAATGATATTTAAGATAAATCTTTAATATTCAGTTACTTTTTTTTGTATTTAAAGTGTTTATTTTTTTTTTGTCATTATAGAAAAATAATAATAAAATATAAAAAGACCCATTGAAAAAGTTAAAAGAAAGATTGATAATTGTGGTTTTAGTTGTTTAAAAGATTTTTTTTTTGTGAATTGAATTATTCAATCAAATCAAGTACACATTTATATTATAATAGTCTTCATTAGTTAATAAAGAAAATAATTTTTTTTTTTTTATTTTTCTTTTGGCTTTTCTTTTGAGGAAAGTGTGGAAATGTTTAATGTTAATTTGGTTTTTTCAATTGTGGTAAATATTATACAAAGCTAATATCTATAAATTGAATTTAAGTTAAATTGCTTGGATTGCAATGTATTAAAATAATTACTTTTTATATTTTAAGGAAATTTTTATTTTAATAAAAATTTAAATTTAAAAAAGTTGAAAGCTTTTGTTTTATTTTTGGGTAACAATTTAAAAAATTTTTTTTTAGATTTAAAGAAATAATTTAAATGATAGCCTACCCTTTACGATGCTTTTGTATACAATTCCATACTAAGAAGTTTTTTAATGTAATTTTTTATTATTTACAGGGCCAGGGCTGTTAAGGAGATATATGACTAATTCCAGAAACCCAATTAACAAAAGTGAAACCGTTAAAACCGTTATGGAGGAATTCCCAGACATCCAGGGAAACGAAATTAAGAATATTTCAGGCATGTGTGAAAACAGTTCTGAAATATGGCAGCGAAACCTGGCTTGTAACCAGCAGCCAACCTCCACGTTTTCGTAAATAAGTGTCTTAGAATAATATGCCGCATATGCTGGCCGAACACAATATCCAACGAAGGTATCTGGATACTAACAGATGAAGAATCCATAGCCAAACAAGTCAGACGTAGGAAATGGAGGTGGATAGACCACACGCTTAGAAAACCTAGTGAAAGCATAATACGTATTGCATTAGAGTGGAACCATTAGAGTGGAACCCTCAAGGGAGTAGAAGACGCGGCCGTCTAAACATTACATGATGCAGGACAATATATCAAGAAGAGGCTAAATGGAACATCTTCTGGGAAGACATTAAAATATTAGCGTGGAATCACGTGGGATTTCTAGTGGAAGTCCTATGCTACGAAGAGGAGTAAGGAAACAAAAAAGTGATGAGAATAAATACAAGTAACACAAATTGCAACAACAATTGCAAACTGACCAATAAAAAATGTTGAAAACTTCAATTATCAGAGAAGCATCATAGCAAAAATTGAGATATAAGGGGACGACATAACAAACGAGTTAAACTTGGCAAGAATAGCTTCCGGCAGACTATGAAGAATATGGGAATCAACATAAATAGCCACAACAAGACAAATCAAAATATTCGACTCCCGCGTGGAATCAATTTTCCTATATAGAAATATGGCGGAAGAACGAGCGCCATATAAAAAAGATGCAGGGTTTCATAAACCAATGTCTTCGCATTATATGGAAAATCTTCTGGCCGTGGATAACAACTAATGAAGAATTGTGGCTAATAACACAACAAGAAATGGACACCGATGTTAAAAAAGAAATACAAGTGGATTAGACACTAAGAAATAATTCGACTGCCAATATTCATTAGATTGGAACCCCGAAGGAAGAAGAGAAGAGGGCAGCCCAAAATCGCTTGGGGAAAACTTGGGCAGAAATGAAATCAACAGCTCAAATAGACTTAGATGGCGTGGCTTTTGGAAGCTCATAAAGTAGAAGAAAAAGAAATAAAAAATGATTACTATTTAAAGTTGTTTGATAAGTTTATTTTTTTTTTAAACTTTAAATATGTGAGTTTAATACTACATATCTTTAATATTGAATTCTAAATAGAAGGAAGCAAACGATTTGTGCGAAAGGGTATAAGGAATGCAAACGTAGTATGTATTGAATAAAACAAGATTTTTTTATTTTGTGCCTAAATTAAAGAATCCAAATATAGAAACATGTATGCCAATACTTGATGCATATAATACAATTTAGCACGATCAGACAACATACATGTTTTAGAAACAAAATAAGAAAAATTAAAAACAAGATAAAAAGCAGAACTGAACTGAAACGAAACCACAACAGCTAAAAAAAATCCAGAAATCATGTTTAAAATTTTTTTTTTCTTTCTTTCAAATTTTTATTAGTTTAAGTTTCTGTTTCTTTGGACTGTTTAGAAATACTTATGTATGTTTATATGTATGTATATATATATATACATATTATTGGTATATTATGGTTATCATTTCGTGGTTTTTCTGTGATACGTTTAATAAATTTCTAGTTAAAATATGTTGTGATTCATTTCATTTCATTTTGGTTTTGTTTCGTGTTAAATTTAACAAATTAAAACCACAGGTGCAAAAGTATATTAGAACACCGTTTTTATTTTTTTGTTTAGCTACCGAATAGTGTGGCAAGTCCTTTAATCTTCTCTTTTTTTTTTGTAAGTTGTTTTTTGGTTTGTTTTTCAGGTGAGAATGTGGTTCTTGAATGATAATTTAAAAAATACCTTTAAAAATATTCCAATACGCTAAGCCTGAACGTTTTAATTTCTTTGGTATAGAAATTTCGACATTTAATAATATAAACTTAAGGACCGACGTCAAATGGTTATTGAAACCGTTACTTGGCTTAGTTAAATTTTTTGAATTTAGAATACTCAAATGGTTATTAAAACCGTTACTTGACGTAGATCAATTTTTTTAAATAAGAATTATATTAAACTATGAATTATTTAGAAATATGATAAATGTTTCAGATAAATATTTTTAGTTTAAACATATAACTCACAGATATACAAGTAAAAAATATTCACATCTTAATATAACTAAATGAAGGAAAAGAGAAGTAAAAGGGTTATATGGCCCAAACTGTTGTCTTGTATAATGATTGCATGTGGAATTCATTAAGATCTGGATTATCTAGTACACAAATGCGACAATTAGCATAAAATAATCATTTGGAGAGTTTAATAATGTGGGGATATTTAAATGTGTCAGACGCTAGTTAAAACTAAAATAAATCCGACTTTTATCTACTAAATTATATACTAAATATCACCATCAGATTTCTGATTTCCGCAAAAAACTACCATAGAAACTTTCAGACACATTAGTATGAATTCCAGCCTTAATTAGAAATACCTCTACTTAGTCAATAAAATTTAATTGCAAATGGAAGTTAATTTTCTTATTATTTTTCTTAATTCTGGAAATACAAAACACAACATTACCAGAAGTTTAAAACAAATAAATCCTAAAAATGGTTTCCATTTTTATGGTTAAGTAACTTTTTTTTTTAATTTCCTCTTATGCTTTCTTACCTCACTAAATATATATATATATGTAAGTCCAATTAAAGAAAGATTTACCACTTTCAGAGACAACAGTAATCAATTCCATTACTATTTTAGAACTTATAAAAATAATTCCAGTTCTGTATACATATAGATGTTGGCAAAAAAAAACAAAATTGTTCTGTTTTACTTATTTACTTTGATTTAACCAAACTGATAAGACTTGCAAAGCAGAGTGACTTTTTTTATACCTGTACGAACATAGATTCTAAGGGTATACTAAGTTTCTCATTACTTTTGTGACGCTGTAAAGGAGAGGAGATAGATATAGACTCAATTGTATGGATTTGGATCAGAATCAAAAAGTAAGTCGATCTAGTTATGTGTGTCCATCTGTCTGCCCTATCTGTCAGCCCGTCTATCCGTATGATAATCCAAAATTTAAAGAAGCTAGGGTTCTAAAACTTTCGTATATTCGTTTTATACAAGAGCAACATTTGCTATTGAATTTCAGCCAATTGGATAGGATCGAGAAGCTGCAATAGAATATTATCGCATAATTATTCAGTTTAGTTTCTGAAATTTTGACAAAAGTACTTTAATTTTAATATGCGCACAACCTTATATCAAACAAGGCTATGTATCTGAAATTTTGTTTGGTATCCTAGAGTTGACACAGTCTTCACTCTGCTCTCTTCCTCGTTTTTGTAACTTACTTTATACTTTTTTCATTGATCTATCTTCAATTGGTACACGGGTTCACTGCACAGTATCTTTGCACAATATAGAGAAGTGAAAAGATGATATGAGCATGAATTAATGCAACGAATTTCTTGTTAATTCATTGTATAAAATCTTGTATTGTTTTCGAATTGTTTTTATATTTTTTAATTTTACTTTTTTTTTTTGATTTTTATTAGCGAGAGTTGGAATCAATAAAAAAATTAAAACAAAACATAATAAACAACAAACAAAAGTAGAAATGGAACACCTGTGAATGTACCTTAATAAAGTGTCAATAAACTTTTATCGTTCCACTCAAGAGATAACTATTGTATTATTTTCTGTTTGGGGAATTTAATATAAAAATATTATTGCATTTTAAGTGACAATTTATTTATTAATTGATATTAAATTCAAAAAAATAAATATTTGAAATATTTTTGTGATATTAATATTGCTTTGTTGTTTCATATTCAATATTTATGAAAGAGTTCAGTGTTCGGATATTTAAAGTTCCTCTCTCTGTAACAGTCTGTTAATCTTAACAGTGAAGGTAATTTCTAATGTGCTTTAATTACAAAATTAGGGTTTGGTCGTATTTGAATTAATAGATACATGCGTACAAGGCGTTTCATACAAGGCTTTTCGTACAGCAGTATAGAATGACAGTCCAAACCTATGAATCGAACCCATTCAATGTGGGGAATTATACAAAATTCCAGAAGTAATTAAACCAATTTATATATTATTTACGTATATTTAGCCTAAGATTGAGGGCTCGTTTAAATAGTCTAAAATATGTAGTATAGGATTTGAATTTCAGAAATCCAAATAAAAGTGAATCGAACGGGTACACTGCGGGGCTTCAAAAGTATAAAATTTAGGTCCAAATGTATTAAAACTTAGGTATATTTAAACATAAGTTAAAAATTTGTTTAAAAACTTGTTAAAATTTAACTGACGTAACTATAGTATAATTTTAAATTGCAAGTCAGAATCAAATTGCCTTAAAAGTGAATAAAGCCAGGAACAGTTTAAAAATTAAGTGAAAAAATAATTGGCCTTATCTACTTGTATGGGATTAAAATATATACAAGAACTTTCAAATATTAACTACCGTAATGATGTGGCACATGATTCAATTTAAAAATCTACAATCAAAGTGGATTACATACTCACTTCGAGGCTTACAAAAATTTTATCTTGGTAGTTAGTGAACCTATTTCAATTTTAAAACTTAAATAATTTTTAAATAACAAAAATTGTATTTTTTTTTTAAACATACCTTTTCTTTATTATTGTCAGAAATATTTGGGGGTCCCAATGAGATTTTACCATCCGAGATTTTAATAAATCTTGGTGGTGCAACATCTTGTTGTTCATCTTTATCATCATCTGAAGTTTTAATTACTGCATCCAATATAGGCCTAAAACGATAATAAAAAAACAAAAAATTTAAAATAAAATAAAATTGTAAAAAATAAATAAAACTTTTAAAATTTATGTAATTTGCATGAAACATTAAAAAACCAAAAAAAAAAAACATTTTCCAGGTAATTTTAATTTAAAGAATTATATATATACAAATTTGCATATAATATATGGTACTATATGGATTCTATATACGCAGCTTCGCGTGTTTTTCAAAGACTGTAGAGGCAAATTAAATTCTTGTGTCGTTAAAACAATTCTTTTAAAATTTCCATTATAGGAATCTGTGGTTCTGCTAAGTTGTTCTTTGTTACCATATGCCATACCCATTAAATTGGTAAATTTTTAAAATTCTTTAAATAAGAAAAACATGGCTTTTTTTAGTTTTAAGAATTGTTTTTTATTTTTTAAAAATACTTTTATTGTTTATTTAAATTTTCTAAAATTCTTTTGTTGGAAAATAATTTTGTATAATACCTGCCACACAAAATTCCTTAAGGTGCCTTTAAGTTTATGTACAGGTAATTTAAAAAATTCAATTAAGGGAGAGTTAAACCCTAATGTTTTACTGCAATATTTGGTTTTATGCTAGACTCTCATCAACATATAAACGAAAAGTTTAGTACGGGAGTGGGTAGAAAACATCGAGAGTCATTCAAAGTAGCTGTAAGCGGTTTCTGAGGGTATAGTATTAGATTTTAAGAAATAAAAATTACTTCCTTTTTAAAGCCGAATTTTAGGATAAGACCTGTAACACCGATATCCAAACATAAAAACCATAATTTGCTTTTGAGGATAAAGATCCTGGAATATTCCCCGGTCTTTAGAATGAGATCTCTAAAACTAAACTCCAAACACCAAAACAATGGGTCAGGGATTCTGATCTCTTCCTCTGATCTTTTTTGGTACTGTTCTAGAAACTTATCAATATGTAAACCAAAATTTCTTTTGTATGGGGATGGTAACAAAACATCGAGAGACATACAAAGTTATTCTAACCCCCGTCCTTTTTTCAACTGATCTTCAGAATAAGATCTTTAATCCAACCCACCTAAAATATCGTTTTGATCACAGGTGTTAGGAGAAGAAGCTTAGGTAACTGAGATTTGTAGGGAATTTTTCTGAAAATTAACGGAAACTTTTAAGCGGATTTTGAAAAAAAACCGTGCGCCAGTTAAATTATAAACACTAAGCGCTCGTGAAATATATTTACATAAAATCGACATTAGTTGCGCTTAACAAATGATCTTCTATAAACAGTATTATACCATCTTAACAGTTCTCAGCCTGTAAATTAAATCTTACAAAATGAAATCTTTAATTTTATAATTTCTTATCTGTATAAAACTGCATTTTAGAAGCGTATTACTTTTAAAAACTTACTTTTAAAATATATAAATAAAAGTAGCAATACAGGAACAAGTTAGTACTAAAACCTGATATTATGATAATTAATGAATTGAAGTCACTTATTACCAAACTAGATAAAATCAAAGCCAAGTAAAGTAAAAAAAAAAGTTTTAACTTAGAAGTATGAATGATTTATGACTTATTGCGTTAAATGCTTATATATACATCTAATTGAATATAAGTATTTTGAATTGGAAGTTTTTGTTTCATTTATAGTTTAAGAGAACAGATATGTAAAAAAAAAAACAATACTTCATTATTGTAGAAGTGGTCATTATTACAATCTAGTGCAAAAAAAATAAACTGTTTAAACAATTGTTAGTATTGTATCAATAAGAGTTTGCTTTTTAAAAAGTTGTCATATTCTATTTGAAATGCACTCAGAGATCATTTAATAAAATAATGTTAAAAGGCGTGAGACCATGATATAATTATTATGTTTTTATACCAGTATGGCTATAAGTCCAAAGGGTATACTAAATTTGCCAATTCGTTTCTGACGCAGAGAAGGAGGGGGGTAGATATAGACTCAAGTGTATGGATCGGATCAGAATCGAAAAAAAAACGAATGAGCTATGTATGTATGTCCGTCCGTCCGCACGATAACTCAAAAAATAAGGTAACTAAGATCACAAATGCGTTTTAATGCAATAGACGTCATCACTATTTAAATCCAGTCATTTTGGTCCATGGGTTCGGGTAGCTGCCATACAACTTCTTTTTTTATGTGAACATTACTCTATACCTATTAAACCTGGGTGTCTGAAATTTTGCTAAAAATAGTTTAGTGTAATGGCAAAAGTTTCTGCAAAATTTGGTTGGTCTACTACAGAGGGTTCGAGTAGCTGCCATACAACTTCTTATTTTATATGAGCATTACATAAAACGGAATGTTTGAAATTTTGCAAAAAAAAAGTAATTAACTGGATGGTATAATGTTTATATTACGGCCATACGGGTATCCCAGAGTTGACACAGCCTACTCTACTTCATCTGTTGTAGTGTTGTGCGAGGCTGTTTTAAATTTTATATGACGGTTGACTTTATCATTATCGTTGTTAAAACTATGTCATGTGGTGTAGAGGATTGGTCAAATCTTTCATTCAAATTGTGTTCTCTATGTTAAATATCTAAAGTTACCAGACACCAGACACTAATCTAGTAATCAAGTAACTAATCGAGAAATCACGTTTTGGATAAGTGAGGACTTACAACTTATCAAAACTTAATAAAAAAAATTATTTGCTTCGTGATAAAAGGTTGGTATACCAGACACCAGACACTAATCTAGTAATCAAGTAACTAATCGAGAAATCACGTTTTGGATAAGTGAGGACTTACAACTTATCAAAACTTAATAAAAAAAATTATTTACTTCGTGATAAAAGGTTGGTATAATTGGACCCAGATTGAAATTCATTTCATAGCCCCAGGACGCCATTTTCACCAATCAACTTATCACTAATGAAATTATAAAAAATCAATATTTTTTATAAGTGAATTCCTTTTAATAATCAAAACTTGATTGAGTTCTTATCGAATATGGTTTTTGCTGCAACAAAATTCTTATCAAAAAATAATTATTGGATTATTGATAAGTCGTTGATAGAATAGGATCAAGATTCCATTTTATTTCATGCAAACCACTTATCACCAATCAAAATAATCAAATTCTCATTTTTTGGATAAGTTTTTATTGTACCTAGACCATATTTGACTAAAATACAAACCAATGAAGTTTAATTAGTAAAAGATATTCACTTATCGAAATATCGATTTTTTTAAAAAGTGGTAAGTATTGGTGCAATCACTATTTTACCAATCACATATAAAATATGTGATAAGCATTGATGAAATAGACCTTAATTTCAGGTAGAGTTTATAAAAAAGTATCATAGCACATCTTTAGAATCCAAATATAGTTTAGCTACTCCCATTGAGCTGGACCTTTTCAATTTTTTTTAACCACATCTAAAACTAAATTTCAAGACCTCAGAGACTCCAATTCGAAAACTCGTATACTTTAAAATAAAACATTTGATTTAATGAATGCTTTAATTAAATCTATTTTATAAATTATAAGTGCATCAATGATTTCTAATTATATACAAATTGTATATATATGTTGGTTGAAGATTAATGATATATAAACATATTATTACAACAAAAGTCAAATAAAAAAAATTACAACTTTAGTTATTTTAATGTGGATGTCCAAACATTTTGTGGAGGTGTGATGTGACAAATTTACAGATTTAGTTTTGTAACATCCAAATATTTACTCATATAATATATATATAAAACTATATGATAATTGAGTTTAACCTTAATATTTTATAAATAGAAACACTCTAATATAAATATTATTATGGACCATACTTAATAAACCAATTTTCATTTCTGATTTTCTATTTTACTTATATGACATAAGGTTTTCTATTTTGTTTCCATTTTTGAATGAACTCTTAAGTAATGTTGTGTTAAATTCAGAATTGGATTGGAATTAGAGTTTTAACTTATATGTTGCATATTTTTTTTTTTCAATTGCTCTTAAAAATCATTATTACATTTATTATTTCAATTATATTTTGGTGCATTAAAACTTTTATAAAATAAATTTTATAGTTTTGTGTGATTGGCGTTATGTTATGTGGGTAGGTACACCACATTTGTTTTTTATATACATATATGTACTTATGTATGTTACATATATAAAATCATATAATAACTGTTATTAGAATTGATAGTTTAATGTGGTTTAATACTTTTTCAGATACAATTTTTCTTATATAAGTACTATTCAAAATGAACTAGTTTTTGCGATGTTAAATGTTAAATTTTAATACAACAGAATTCTTTAAGAATAAGTTTGGAGTTGAAGTTAAATATCGTAATTTAATGTAAAAATACATATGTAGTATACTTGGGAATTTAATGTTGGGATTTTTTTTATTTTATATATGCACTAATTTTGCGATGTTAAATGTTAAATTTATTGGAAAACTTTATTGGAGAAAAATGTTAAAATTTAATGAAAATTTTTAAATAAGTATATTTGGGAATATATTGTTTGCAATGTTTTTATTTTAAATATGCATTAGCTTTTGCGATGTTAAATGGAAAAATTTAATGCAGAAAAAATTCTTCGAGAAACGATTTCGAGTTGACGTTGAATATCACAATTTAATATAAAAATTCATATAGATACTTGGAAATCATTTATAGTTAGTATTTTGTTTAATTTTAAATGAGGACTAGTTTTTGCGATGTTAAATGTTAAATTTTAATATCAAAAATTTTCTTGAAGAAAATGTTTCAAGTTGAAGTAAAATTAAATATATATACTTACGAATGATTTATTGTTTGGCTTAAATTTTAATTTTTAATATGCACTAGTTTTTGCGATGTTAAATTTTATTATAAAAGAATTCGTCGAGAAAAGATTTCGAGTTAATTTTAAAAATCGCAATGTAATTATAAAAGTTCGAATTTTTCATTTAAAAATCAATTATTATTTGGATTGAATTGTCAGCTAATTTAAAAATTACAGTGGGTGATTTCAAATTAATTATTTACACTTAAATATCTCTTTTCTATAATTTTAATGTTAAGTATAGCAAAATGAAATGGAAGAATTTTATCTTTTTTTAATTTATTGATTCTACGAAATCTAAATAAATATTATTATTAGAAATTGATGAAGATACATTATTATATCGTTAATCTTCTTTTAATAATTCCCTCTATATAATAAAATTCTCATTTAATTCAAATTGATTCATTCAAAAAAAAAACTTTTTTTAAATTTTCTTTCATCTTTTAATATTATTTCAAAGTTTTTTTTCCTATAAATTCCCTTACTTTGTAAATTTGGACAGTTTTGTGTTTGTATCTCTTAATTTTCATTTTCTAATTTGGGGGGAGTTCCCCTTCCTTTTTAAAGTAAAATCCACAATTCCACATTTACATTTATACGTTGGTGATACTTAGAAATAATTATTAAAATAGACAATCAAATTGATGAAATACGAGTACTCAAAATATCCAATGGATAACTTTCTATATCAAATGCGTTTATTATAAGCTCCCGGTTCATCGTTTATATTTAATTATATTTGATTTGATGTTCCTCATATTTTATTTTCATTTTTAATTTTCTTTGTTTATTACGCTCTATCAAATATCTGAATTTATATCTAAAATATATCTGAATCTATATAGATAAGATATGAGAAAGATGGTGGATATTATGATTAGTAATAAAAACATCAAAGAAATTTTTTATTTTGAAAAAAATTAAAAATGCATTATAGATTAATTAAGAAGCGTAATAGTGATTTTATAAATATGTTTAGGAAAATTAATTCTTCGAATTTCTGACTTTTTATAATATTGGAAATTAAAAAATATATTTTTAAAATGGACAAAATATTTTGAAAAGATAAGATAAATCTCTTTTATTAATTATTAGGTATTGATGGGATGTGATAATAATGATTTAAGAGAGGACATAAGTGGTTTATGTCTTCGAAACCCAATAAGGAATTAATTATGAAAAGGAAAAGTTTTGCTTTAGATATTAAATATAGAGTGTTCCAAAAGATGTGGGGTAATTTTCTTTTGTACTTGTGTCAATCATTCAGACTACTTCTTCTTTTTGGAAATTTTTAACAGTTGGAAACCCTAAAACCTATTTGAAAAAAATCATGTAATTTCGTGATATTAATATACTAGGAGTAAGTATAGCCTCTTATAAATGCTCTTGTAACAAGTATTTTACTTAATAAACATATTTATCCAAGCGCTATCTTTCAAAAAGATGAAGCCCTTTTAGACTTGCTAGAAATTTGCGGTAAAAACTTTTGAAAGAGTTTAAGTGTATAACCGTCCTAATGGATCTTAAAATAAGTCCATTAAAATGTAGGGATTTCAATTATAATACCAATTGTAATGACATCCGGTGGAGTACTTTTAAAAAAATGATGTATAACTTTTACCTTGATATCTAGTTCTAGGCGGTTGCTCCGTTTTAACACTAATGTCGTATTTACGCCCTAGAGATCGTGGTTCTAGTTTACCCTACTATCACTCGGATTGTGTATAAACCCACACTATTAAGTCAGCGATATTTCACTGATTTTGTAATCAATCAAAATATTTTGACGTTCTATCCAACCTTAGTATGGGGATCATTGTTACCGGACGCCCTGCTTCAGTGCTGACATAGTATTAAAATCCTCGATTTATAATTTTTTTTATAATTTCATGTAATGATTAATGCTTGCAATAAGAGCTGGCTTTTTTCAAGTTAGAAGGAAAAAATACAAGTACTAATACTGGTTGATACTCGTAGTACTAGTAGGAGGGAGTAGTGGTAAATACTGTTAGTACTAGTTAAGTACTTTTCAGAACTGGTAATGTCCTGGTTGATACTAGTAAGTACATTGGCAGTATTTGTAAGTACTGGCAAAATAATGGTAGCTTCCAGTACTTGAATTGTTACTAGTACTTGAATTTTTACCAATACCAGTAATAATACTAAAATTTTACTAAATATTTTTCCAGTAATAGTACTTGCACTGGCTTGTTTACTTAAGTTCCTATGTACTGAATGCAAGCACATATTACTTGTTTTATATTAAACTATCTGACAATATTACATTTTACTTATTAAAATTTTTAACATGAGTTCCATTGTAATTAAACTCTACGTCCATAAAAGTTTTGAGTATAATTTTTCAGTGCGGTTTTAATCCAATATAATTCTTCAGTTTCAAATTGTAAATGTGACTTATCATCATTGTTACTTAGAGCTTCTGAAGACTCATATGAAGATATAATACATATATTTAAAAATAACAAACAATTACAATAGTCATTGTAGTACAATTGTTATTCAATTCCATTATGGTAGGCCTATTCTAATATTAAATATTTAATTTTTTGTAATCATGATAAGTTTAAAAGTAAAAGAAACCATCAATTTTTTTTTTAAGGTGTTGAACTTTTAATAAATTATTAAAAAAACATCAATTTTTTTATTATTGTTTATTTTACATTGTCATTTTACTTTCCTTTTGTTAGATGAAAAACTTGATTACTCACTGTGTTTTTATTGAATTGTTCACTTTTTTTTTTCAAAGTGTTCCTTTTCAAACAATGCGTTTCCTGACCATATTCTTAATGCATTTTTGGGGTTTCAATATAATATTGTTAGGGTATACAGCTATTGCCTTTACAATCAATTTTGTATTTTTAACAATGTAATGATTACTTTGTTCTTATTGTTTTTTTTGTATTCACTATTGAAATGTTTGTCGTTATACTTTAAATGGTACTCAAACCACCGCCAGTAAATTTAATTGTTTTTAGAATTTTTTAATTTGTTTTTTTGTGTTTTTTACTCTGAAAAAATTTTTTAATACTTTGTCATAAAAAGTGTTTCCTTTTAGTAAAAAGTAATTAAAAAAAATAAATCGTATATGACTTAAGTTTAACAGAATGTGGAGAAAAGAAGAGGTACCAACCAAATATTAATACAATAAAATAAAATGGGCTTATAATATACCAATGGTAACTTATTTATTAGTTTGATTTTAAGTTGAACCTTTGGTTGTTAGAGAAGGAGTTGTTTGGGTTCAGAAAGTTTAAATGTATGGAACAGATTAAAATTATTAAGTGTTGAATTTTTAAGTAATGATTCCAAGATTTTAAAGTACTTGATAGTTTTTTATTTTTAAGAATAAGTTTATTACATAATTACTTAATTATATAATGATTTGTTTATATAATTGGAGTACCAATAATTATATGATTATTTTGATTATTTAAAAGCACAAATATGTTTTTAGTAGAACCAAACATTGCCTTGTATACTTTGGTTGAACCATAATATAATCCCTCTGTAGAACCATAGAATATAAATAAATTTCGAATCCCCGTGGCAAATATTTTTGAAAATCTATGTTCCAGATGTATGTTACAGAATACCTTTCGAAATTTTTTTAACAAATTATTTTATTATATGACAAATATTCTCTAATACTCCTAATCAAGTTCAATTTAATTGAAGCAGATCTCTAACACTCCTGATATCCCAGAATTATTCTAAGCATAAACATATCACAATTACCAATGCAGTTCACAATGGTTCTTCAAACGACGATGTACCAATGAAATTTCTATTTTATTGCGAAAAATGCCTTTGGATATGACAGTTCAATCTACAAGAACTTTAGTACTTAATGGTCCCTTAATCGACAATTTCGTAAATATTCTTTGGACATTAAATGGCTCCAGATATCCCGTAATAATTCTATGATAAAATATATCACAACTACCACTGCAGATTACAACAGTTCTTCAAACCACAATAAACTAGAAATTTTTCTTGTATAACGGTAAATATCTCTGGCATCCCTATCAATTCACAAGCACTTTAGTTTTCAATGTTTCCTAAAATGAAAATTTTTTAGGTATTACGACAAATGTCACAATTGAATTAGTAAGACTTTTGTAGCAATACGAAAGCTGTTTAAAGAGTGAAAGTTATCAATATTAACTAAAGAAATATGAGTATTATATTAATTTTAGAATTAGGTTAATTACCTTGTTTACTTTAATGATTTAAGTTCCTCAACATTTGTTAAGGACCCAAGCTCTATAATTGTTTGCTGCAATGTAACCAGTTCCAGTATTAATATTAAAAGGCACTATTAAATTTTTATCATCTTGAATCTTCCAATACAACTGGGGTAGATTAAAATAACACAAATTATATCAATGGAGCTCAGACAAAATTTCAAGCTGAACCAACACCTTTTGGACCCAAACCCAGATCAAATTTTATTTTTTTCTAAATTGATCCGTGAATTATTTAGTAAGAAGCATTATCGATTTCAATGGTTCCTCAAACGACAATGTATAAAAAATCTCGTATTATCCCATTATCTAAGTGAATCCCTGCATCACATTGTCCTTGTAGCCCAAAATACTTATACGACAATGTACCAGAAATGTTTTCTATGAATGCAAGTGAATTCATGTATATTACAATAACAATTCAAGGATTTCAAACTTAATTTGATAAGTTTTCTGAAAAGATCGAATACTATAAAGTATAAATTACAAATTTAATTAAAAACAAATGAAATAAGAATCATAGATGCATATCCCTAGACACTATGTATACATTGATAGTGTTAAAAATTTAATAATTAACTTTTAAATAAACAAATATATGAATTTCAATTTAAATTATTTAAAAGGCATTTTTATTTAATTTATAACATTCCCAATATTCAGATTGAGAAGACATCGTATACGTACAATATGTAAAATATAATATAAATAAATAATAAGAGATTTTGATAAGATTATAACAATTAAAAAAGTTTTTATTGTACAAAAGGGAATTGTATATTTGTACCTACTATAGAATTTTTGATCCATATATTATATAATGTAAAATTTATCACTACAGTATAAAAATTATGTAGGTTTGGTAATAATTATTATTTTTTTGGTTTAATAATATTCAACTCAAATTGTCTCTCTTACATATCTTTTATTTTTTAAATATTTTCAGTTAATTATTCCCTACACTCGTATCGTATATAGTAAAATATGATAATAGTGAATAATAAACGATTTTTTCATATGTACAGTGTCGGAAAAAAGAATAATTACACTTGATTTTACTGTATCCCTTCATAAATTCGGTTAGGCGTAGAATTCATGAGGTTTCTTAAACAGATAACTAGGGATTCCCTAATTTATATAATTTTGATCTATATACAGCCTATACTGATCCGATTATCACAAAATTTTACAGGAATAATTTTGGAAATTCGGGGGATGAAATAGCTCATGTCTAGTTTTAATATGTTAACATATTCCGGCTTCAGAGGCGTTTTAAGCTTTTTGGTTCCTTTTTGGAGTCGAACTTAAAGGATTTGACCAAAAGACTATCACTTGAGCCATTGAACAAATGTTTCTCTTAGTTAACGGGATTTATTGCATTAAGTACGTTGGAATATATTAACCAATTTTGACCCGAAAGGCTTTCAAAAAAATATTTGTTTCCGATTTGTGTCCAATTTTACAGAGTGTCTAAGAAAGGAAATCATGAATTATTAATACATAATAAAAACAGATACATTTTTTCAAATGAGTATAAGTATGTCAACCGTTAAGATATTCCAAAAAAACCAAGTGAATTTTTTCCAATTTCCAGCACTGTACCTATGCTTTTATATGCTGAAGTATTCCCTAATATTGTTTTGTAATATATATATATATACAATAAGGGTATATATTAATATACACAATAAGTATATAATAGTATAAGGCGAGACATGGAAAAATATAAAACAAAAAAATAAAACCCAATTAATATAAGTACAAAAATTTCAACAAGAACTCCTCTAAAATTTTCAGGTGTGCAATATATTTTACAACAATTTTACATTTATTGTTTCATTTTCATATGTATAAATATGTATATGTGTTCATATATTTAAATTAATGTTTCATGTCTGTTATGAATTTTCGTCTGAATTCATAAATATGTAATTTTCATCATCAAAAAAAAAATAGAAAAGGTAAGAGAACTCATAATATTACATTTCCTTACTTAAAAATTTAGAACCTGTCGTTTTTTTACGTTTTTGATGTTTTTTTTTTTGTAATTTTTTGGCATATTCCAATTATTATTATTTGGCAGTTCTTTTGAAGGATTTGTATGGTTGTATGAATATGTGAATATGAAGTTATTAATAATATATTAAAATATTAACGTATGTTTCTTTTTTAAAGTGAAGAATAATACAATAATACTTAATTACATAACAAATATTTATTTCTTTAAAAAAATTTGGGACAACATATACGTACATGGAAATGGATTTTATGCACTTCAAAATTTAGTTGTTTATACTTTACTCCTCATCTTTAAGCAAATTAAAATGAAGTTCAAACTGATAAAGAAATTTGGTTACTCTAGCATCGTCTGCCACGTCTGTGATCGCAATTCTTGTATAATGGAAATTTTAAATTACAGTAAACCAATGTAGTAAGTTGGTACTCTTTAGCTGTTCCTTCCGTAAGGATAACTCTGATTTTAAATATATTTTAAATATGATTTTAGATTCATTTTGTTAAATTCAGAAATTTTACGAGTGTCGAAGCTTGCTTAATCGTTTCAAACATTGCATTAACGGCAACTAGGGCCACACTTTCGACGCTAATCAAGTGGGTAAACATTTGGATTACTACCCAAGGGGGTGTGGGTTCTGAATTTTTTTGATTGAAAAATAATTTTTCTTTACAAATCTCCATGGTGACCAAATATAAGTTAAAATATACAAAAAACATAAATAAAATAAATAATATTACTTATAAACTGATAGAGAGTATTGAAAGTGGGTGCACAACGGATCACAAAGCCTACGTGTTAGGATGGTATACTCTATCGCCCTTATCAAAACAACAACAACAACAAATGTGATTGTCAGGGTCTGTATTGAGTTTGAAGGAAATTTGAAAAAATCAATTGAAAGCTTTGAAATTGCATTTTACTTTCTTTTTCACCTTCTTAATAACATACATGAATTGGTAGAAGCTTAATCATGGAAAACTGCTTACAAAATATAAAAATTATTAAATGATGCCAAAAGAAATTTTAACTGGCGCAAGAGAATTGAAGACACTAGAGCTTATGTCTGATAATAGTTGGTAAGAAATCATTTAAATTATTTATTTCTCTTTAATAAATCGTCCGTTAATTCCTCTTAAAGTCCAATTATGACTTTAAGAGGAATTAACAGACGACTTATGATTTTATCAGACTTTCATGATTTTATCAGAGGTGTTTATATTGGAGCATCGCTTTGATCAACGATAAACATTATTTTATTATCTACGCTATGCACTTATCGATGCTCTTATCACTTATCACAGCTCCAATATAAATGCACCTTTAGACCGAAATCAACATCATTAAAAGTTAGAATCTAGAAAAATGCACAGAGACGAACTCTAGAATTTAGATAAAAGTCTTTAACTTTGAACATATATGAAACTAGTAAAAATAATAATAGTTACTATGAATGTTACTTAAATGCCTCAGAAGTTCGTATACCATTCCATATATCATTAAAAGTAAGAATTAAAAAAATCTATTTATATAATTATTGAAGGAGTGTCTATTAGAAGGGTTACTATATAAATATTCTTTTGATATTTTGTATAAATTATATGTTTCTTTTAAAACTTATTTTTTATTTTATCAAAATTGTAACATTCTAATTGTTAAATTCAAAAATTCATATATGAAATACAAAATATATATATACATTTTGATTCTGAATGCTAATTAAAGGTGTTTACTTATATATTCATATGTAAATTTTGTATATTTTTATTCATATTTTTTTTAGACTTGTAGTTTGGGCCACATTTTCTGAATATTTTTCAATGAATATATATATATTATATATATACATATACATACAAAAAACTTTATTATATTTCAGTTATTTTGTTTTTATGTACAACAACCAACACTTAATTTTGAATTTTTATATTTTTAATTGGGTCATAACAGCGCCAGTTAACTAACCAGACAAAGAGTCGGTTGATCTGAACATATATACTTGTATATATATTTATTAATATATTTATATATTCTTATAAAACTTTTGGAAATAAAAAACATTTCTATAATATTCAAGAGTAACAAAAATTTGTACATATAATTAAAAGTAAATATAAAAATTGTATATATATATAAGAATATAATCAAAATGTATGTAAGTTAGTATTTACAAAATATTTGGTATAAAAGTTATTCATATAAATAAAATAATTGTTAAAAAATTTTGTTGTTGTATCCTTAAAATGACCCAGACATTACATGTGTATAATAATAATAAAACCCTAAATAAAGAATTTTTAGTTTTTGAAAACATATTCTTGGCCTGGGTAAAAATATTTGGAAGGAAAAACTATATAGGTACATATGATAGTAAAATTTTTTTTTAGGTATTTATATACACTTGTAATTTACAGTGTTTTAAAAACTTTAATAATTATTCTTTTAATCTGTCATTATTAAATTACATTTCGGTCTTAAATTTGTTTTTTACCAATCTCTATCGTTTACTAATTTGTCATCCTTAAAACTGACAGGTCCTTTTAGAGGTCATGTTACAGACATTCAATTGAGGTCACCTATACCATTGATTAAGGGACTATAAGTACTGTAAAAATGGTTAATGTAGACCGTTTCCTAACTTTATTGCAACATTTTCAGTTTATTAGCTCATAAAGCCCGGCTTTTAACTTTTATATGTCATGCAACAACTTTACCCAGATTTTTTTGTTATAGCTCCCTATTGGATCGTTGCAAGGATATCTCCTTTTCACTATACCCGTACGAACAAATGATCACGTGTTTATCGAAATTGCTCCTCCATTTGTAACGCCCCGAACTAGACAAAATTGATATCGTCTCAAATGGATGGATTGAATCATCATTTTATTATGATTTAGCTATGTGTATCCATCCAAGCGTATGTCTGTCAGTAACTCAAAAGTTAAAAGTGCTAAGGTTTTTTGTTCTTTAATTGGTCGAATTGAGGTTTAAATTCGACGATGGCTTTGAGCAGCTACCATTCAAATTTTTAGAATCAATTTGAAAATCTTTAAAATTTATAATACCTTCGATGTTTTTAAATATTTAACAGAAATTAAAAATTTTCATTTATTTGCGTCTAATATCCTGCCATGTCATAGAAAATACTTCCTTTGAGAGTCTTAATTTTATTTTTATCTTTTTATTGTTATTGTAACAGACATATATTGACACGGGTTAATGGAACCAATCTGGGATTAAATTAATTTTGGGACAATTAATAACTTTCTTTGATATCTTAACGATTTAAGTTTAATAATAAAATAAAATATTGTAAAATTATTATTTATATTACATTTTGTGAACCACTGTATTATATAGCAATACATTTATAGTGCATAAAATTTATTTATTTATAAAAATATTTTTTTGTAAAATTTATAGAATTCCATGTTTAATGAATTGTATTTTATTTTTGTTGAATATTCATATATATATATTTTGTTATTCTTGAACAAGTATCTTAAGATATTTTTGGAAATTTATGTATGGTATTTTTTAATTTTGAATCCAATTCAAACGATTTTATTGTTAAAGTACTTTATGCTTTTACTTGAATATCTGAGTAAAATTTTGAAAATGTAAGAAATTTTATTGAAACGTCACTATCGCTGCTAGCTTAATTATGAAAACTATTAAATTTATATAAGTTAAGATTATAAAGTTCAGTAAAATAGAGTTCTTGATTTTAACTTCTTTAATTTTTTTTTAAGGTAAATGGGACTTTTAGATAAATTTTGATAGAAATGGGATCTAAAAAATTTAACATTTATATCATGACTTAAGTACATGTCAAATTATGTCATATTAAGAATTTAATGACTATTGTATTTTTCATATTATTTCATTTTAGGAACTTATTGACTGTTGTAGTTTTCTTAAACGTCAAAAAAACGACGCTAATCTAAGTCACAAATTCATAAATTTTTTTTGACATGGACGCGTCAAATTTAAAGATGCAGTAATTCGAAAACTGTTTAATTGTCAAAATGTTGCAATTATTTTACTCCTACTGCAAAAGTTATCTACAATTATTTATCAAATTTTTAATAATTTAAATTAACAATAATTTATTAATATTCCAATCAAATGCAAAAGTCATCAGCAGGTAATTATCAAATTAAATTGTTGACATTTAAGAAATAAACCTATGTTATGTCACTTAAATGTCATGTCATATTAACAACATTATACTCTTGCGATTTCCAAAGTATTTAATTCAATTTAAAACTCAGACAGAGCTTTTGGTGAGACAATCTAGAAAACTTTTTATAATAAATTTAAATTTTATATAACACTATAGCACTCCAGTGACTTGTCAAAGAATTTGAAATTTTTTTTTTCATAACTTATTGTCACTTTTGATCTGTAAATAATAAAACAGAATTTTCCTAGAAAATCACCTTGAGAATATCTTTGATGAATTAATTTTAATATTTGTACATATGGTAGACATTTTTCTTTTTCTAAAAGTTTTATAAAAGTTTTAAATATAGCTGTCAAAAGGTTGGTACACAATACACATATACATACATATATGAAAAATTAAAAGAATATAAATAAATTTTCTAAAAACTTATACTTATAATAAAATGTTGCCGATGTAAACTGTCGTTCTAAATAAGAGTAACATTTATAAACAACAAATAATACAACTTTTTGTTGTTGTTGTCTTTTATTTTATTTTGAAATATGGATGTTTAACTTTTATATGTTACAAAGTTTTTAATGTTTTTTTATTTTTACTTTAGTTTTTAATTTTTTTTTTAATTTTTGTTTTTTATTTTAATTTTTTTTTTCTCACAGTTCTGGTGTTTTTGTTTGTTTGTTTGTTTGTATCTTGTCGATAAATATTTGACATTTTGAAGCTTTAAAAATATAAAGTTTTTATATTTTTTTTTAAAGTTTGTTTTGTTGTGTCTCGGAACAAACAAAACTTCAAAAACCATTAAAAAAGTTTAGAAAGAATAAAAAAAATAAAAAAATACAAATAATTTATATAAATATGAGAAATGAAATGTCTGAGATGTTTTTAAGAGAGGGGGTGCATTTAGATACCATTATTTTTTTTTTTTTTACTCCCAGACAAAATAAATGGTTTATATGTATATGTATATATATATAATAAATAAATTGCATATATATATATATATGTATATATATACTTACTATAAATAAAAATACTTTATGAAAAAGAACTAAAAAGTTGTTAAAACTTAAAAATATTTTTTGAACTCTCAAATCCTTCGAGACCTTAAGAATTCGGAAGTTTTTCAATGTCTGTGCTGTACTTTTATGAATGTGCTAAAATAATTAATAAATGATCTCGTATGTATTAAATTATGTATATAAGTATAAATATGCATATATATATATATATATAAATACTATTATTTAGAGGTGATAAAATATTCGTTTTATATATACATACATCACAAGAGTGCAATCAATTTTAAATGTGATTAGTCTGAGAATTTAATTGAATTGTCAAATATTGTATGTGTTAGGGAATGCCAAAATTATTCTACAGCTGTTAAATAGGTTTTTATGTATTAAAGTGATATTAATTAATTAAAAAATTTTTATATGATAATCTACAACAATTGAAATTTATTAGAATATTGTATATTGTAGCTGGATGCGACAGTGGTTAAAGCTTTGACATCCCATTCTAGAGACCAGTTTTCGAACCCAGGTAAATGTTGGAAAATCTATATTCTTTAATTCGATTCAGCTAATACGGTTATTAGTTTCAAAATATTGGTATTAGCGATAACTTATGATTCTACATCAATAACAAAAAAAATTTATTAATATAATAATATTAAAAAAAATACAAAATATAAACAAATAATTTAATTGAATAATATAACTCACAGATAAGGAAATGGGGTATAACTGGAATAAAAATACAAAATTTTATCTTTTGGTATTTAAGATATTTTTAGATAACATGGCCTAATACTATCTCATGAATTAATTCTACTAATTCTAAATATAGGAATATGTGTAGAAGGTTTCCACCGGTTTCAATATGAACCTATGTATTTATGGTAGGTTTGTTAGTCTAACAGTTTAACACTAAGCAGTCTAATAGCTTTCCTATGATTTCAATATGAACATATGGTATATATGGTGGGTTCGTTTTTTCATTCAATAAGAAATGTTTATTTAAAATACAAAACTTATTTTAAAAATATTGTAAAATGCATTATTTAGAATTTGTAGGTAGAAGAAAATCTGTCGAAACAACGTTGTACAATTCTCAACGTACTCCTAAGGCGTCAAACTACTAAAAAAACCTGCTATACGTTGTCAAAACCAGAGTACATAAATAAAGTTCTTTTAAAATATTTTGAGGAATTGCTTATCGAACTTCATATAAGGTTAAAATATAGGGCGGAAATTAAAATTTATTTAATGTGTTAATTTGTTGTAGTTTATTAAAGATTGTGCATTGAATATGTAAAAATCATAAAAACTTTTTCATATGTTATAAATTTTCTAATATTTCTTAAAGAGTTTAAATTTAATTAAAAGGAGGGGGGAGGAATTAAACCTTACTTGATTCTGTTATAATTAAACCTAAAGACTTCGTACAAAATCAGGAAATAATTTAACATTGATAGGTAACTTGCTTAGTATCTCACAATCTTCGGCACCCACAATCTTTATCATGTACTTGAGTATTTCATTTTAAACTTTTCATGAAAAAATTTTAAACTTTTCAATTTTAAAATCCTTCAATACAAAAGTTCATCTTAAAAACTAATTCTCATTTCTTGGTGTATAACAATATGATCTCCTATCTATTTAAATTTCATATACAACCCCATACCTAATATAATAATACCTCTAATATAATTAAAAAAAACTCTAAATAGTATTCCTATAGCATAAAATTTTGAATTCCTTAAAATTTAAAGTTTTGAACAATTTAAGAAGCATATTGGAAGTTTTCCTATTAATATTTTATTTTTAAAATAAATACACAACATAAATAATAGAAATTGATTTAGTGTTTATTACAAAAAAAAAATTTTAAAACATGAAGTATATTATAAATGATTTTTATAATTTACTTTTATAATATACTACATTCAAGCATCATTTAAAAGTTCGATTGAATAATTTTATTACATGTAATGTATTGCTGCTGCTGCAGTATATTTAAGTATGTATATATATATATATATATTGTTATATGTAGAAAGTAATATTTTAAAGAAAAGACAGATAAAGAGGTGGGAAATGTTAAAAAAAATTATGAATTTAATAAATTATTATAAAAGTAGTTCATAATGTTGTAAATTTGTTGTTAGCACAAGTGTAACTCCACATATGTACATATGTGTATAAATTTTAAAATGAGTTTCTATATTCATATAATACGAGTGCATGTTTGTATAAAACTGTTGATAAGTATTTATTCATATTTATGAACAATATTTGTAACAATTATGATAAGTACTGAATGGAGACAGAGTGTTGTAGTAAACTTATTATGATATATATATTTCTTTAAAAATTATTACTTTCATTAAATAAACTTATGATTAAGTACGAGCATTGGAATGGGTTTCAAATTATCGAATTATGTTAGTTCGAATGTTATTAGAAAAATTTGTATGTTGTTGTCCAAACCTTAAAAAAAAATTAAGAAGGGAGGAAAAGGGAGGGGTTTTAAAATTTTAGGTATTTTAAGAAGAAGCATATACTTATGAAAGTTATATGTAGTGTAAGTATTATGAGAAGATGTAGGATCAAAAATACGAATATTTTAAGGTCCAAACTTTAGGTGCCGAAAGTTTTTTAGTACAAATTCTGAACTCTTAATGTAAAATATGTATACAATAATTCAATATATATGAATTAAATATCAACTAATTTTACTTCACGTTCATATTGAATTCAGAGTCTGTTTTCAGGTATCCACGAACTTCTATTTCTCTTATCTGGATGTTTAAAATCCCTAGCAGAAGCTATTGCCACTAGTATTCCTGATGGAACCAAAGCTCTAACGAACGTTCCGAATCAAATATCATAAGACTTTTAAAGAAATTAAATCATATTTGAATGAAGTACACCCAAGTAAAATACAACCAAAAGTGATTTTTGTCGATGACATAATTCAATCCAACAGATGTCGCTACAATCAGATATTTTTAGTGATTGAAAATTGTCGAACTCTTTTTTATAGCTATAGGATAAATTCAATTTGTCCGAAGTTAAATATAGTTAAAAAATAAATACGGTGCCATCTTTTATTCCAATAGACTGAAGTAAGATTACAACTGAACAATTACCAGTAGTGGGTATCTGTCTAACATTAATATACGCTCAGAAACCGTTACAAATACCAATTGCACTATTTCATGGAAGGAGTCTTTAAAAAAAAATCCCATCAATTGATTGACAAACCGTTTATGACTGAATGAAGCAGAGTGAAATGGGTGTCGGTAAATAAATATTATTTCCTAATAGTTTTCGGGAAATCGTTTTTGACCTTGCTTGTCATTCATAAGTTACATAACCCGCTCGGAATTTTTAGACTTCACCTTAGTTTTAAGTCAAAGCATCTCACGAAGATTCACAAAAATTAAATACCAATCACGTTCTGAACTTTGTTATCTTGAAATCATCCAGACTTTATATTTTTATAACAATGGTTTTGAAGTTTTCTAAATAATATTTCATGAAGGGTCTTTACACCATCATATAGTTAAATGTAATTAAAAGTACCTACAATTTTTGTCATTTTCTATTTTTATTTAAATTTATAGGTGTGTACAAATTTTTTTTTTAAATTTAAATAAGATGATAAATAAAATTTTACATATGTAAATATTTTAACAAAAAAAAAATGATTACATCTTTTAAATTACAAACCTCCTATGTAAGAGTATCTATAGTACATATCTAGTTATTATGTATTTTACAAAAAAAAATTTCTAATAATAATTCTCTATATTTGTCACAGGTGTAAATTTATTGTGTAAACAGGTATTGTTATAAAAAAAAAATGTTTGTAAGTTATAGTTATATGAACTTGTAAACTTTTCTACTTTATGTAGTTAAGAAGTTTTGTAATGATTTTTGTAAATATTTGTACAATTTTAATGCTAAAAAAGAAAACTTATCATAAGCAAAATGAAAATTATAGAGTAGGCATACATTTTGTGTCTAATCAAATCTCTAGAAATCTGCTGACTATATAATAAATTATAATTTAATTCTCATATGATATTCTCATGGGTATTAATTTTACAAAATTGTTAAAGTTATTTTTAATATAATTTAAAAAAAAAAGTTTAATTATGATTTTAATGAAAAATTTCCAAAAGGGTTTCAAATAACAAAGTATAGAGTAGTTTTGTGTATATCGGTTCTTTTAAAATTAGTTAGGTAATCAAAATAATAATTACTTATATATTTAAAAAAATTTTTTGATTACATGTACTTAATTAGATATTTTATAGAGATTATTAAGTCAAATTGGATCCTAAAGGGAAATATAATCTTCGGTTTAGCTATTTCAAATTAAAATTATGCTTTTAATTTGAATGAAGTTTATAAGTTAAAAACTATTAAATTGTTATTTTAAGGAAGTTGATAAGTATTTGAACATAGATAAAGTGTTGTACAAGCAATTGACTCTTCTGTTAATTCCCTGCTTTATTAGTACTAATCATTAAACTGAACTTAAAAAATTATTTAGAAACTTATGATGAGGGTTCTATTAGACTAACAACTTATCACTTTTTCACAATTGATTATTTCATTAGTGATTAGTGTTGGTGCAATAAGGTCTAGGTAAAGAGTGCTTTTTTGAGTTATCACTATTTTGGGCTTTATTATTGAGCTAATAATATCGGGTTCAATTCTAATGAGCGGATTATATAGAAAACAAAGTATTTAAAATAGAAAATGCTTCACCTATCAGTTTATATATATTTGAGTTCCTACTTTATTAAAAGTTATAAAATAGGAATCAAGAAAAAATAGACAACAAAAGACTTTTGATATTGCTATTAATGCATGATAATATAATCTTCTGATGGGCTTATGATTCATATAATTTTTGGTATTATAAACTTTCTGAACTATTAAGTTATAGAAGAGTATTCCAATAATTAGCAATGCTTGCTTGTTTTATCCATCTGTGCAGAATAGGTCTTGAGTATCATTTTGATATTTATATCGTTAGAATGGTCCAGCCTTCTATGTCGATGGTTGACAAGGCAATACTGACACCCCACATTATAGGACTACTTCATTACTTCTTCCTTGATTTTTGGAGTTTTTGAAGACAGTTACCAAGAATAGTTGCGGACTTATAAGTTTCGTTGATGAGGCGATATTTAGCGATCACGCTCTTCATTTCTTTTAACCCCAAAATTTCCTAGAATCTACTGTTTTTTTTTTTTTTTATTCCTTTTCCACTCCTTTAAGGAGTATAGGGCATTCATCAAGTTTATTTTAAACTGGGCTTCAGTTTCTTTAATCATAATATTCACTAAACCGTTGATTACTCGGCTGTAGCTATTGTATAAGGTTATGAAATATGAATGCACAAATGTTAAATTTGTGCGTCATCTATAATCTTACACAAGAATTATTTATATATTCTTATTAAATCTTATTTTATATTATGATATAAACTATTATTATATATATACAATTTTACGATATTTTTTTATTAGGTATGATCTGACCGGGGTTTGAGCCCCAGACCTTCCGCATGAAAGGCGGCGTCTTTACTGCTACGCCATTAGTCAGATTGATCCTCTGTTAGTCTACTCTAATCCTACTTAATAAATTCTGAATTTTTGAAGTCAGTTACACAACAGTTCAAGTCTGGCCATTGGCAAGAGCTTGATCTTAGGATGAACAGAGTCCATGATGTTAAATTCTTATTCAATTCTAATATAAAACTGGAAATAAAAATTTTAGATGTTGAAATTAAAAAATAACACATTCCTCAAAAATTTTTGCAAATTTTTGGAAAAAAAAAATTATTCACAAATAGGTTGAATGGTAATTTAATTTTTGATTTAAATTAATTAAAATAAATTCAATACGGATTATAAATAAATATATAGGTGGTATTTTGTTTTTTAAAAATTAATTTTCTTTTGAATTTGATTCTTTTCATATTTCTTGCATTCAGGTCATCAAAATTGCAGTTTTCCCCTTTTATTTTTTTAACTTAGATTATTTTGAAAAATTAGTTTTTTTTTATCTTTGATCTCACTTAAATGTAATTATTTTTGGGTATACCCCTAATTTCGGTTTTTTTTTATTAAAAAATAAATAAAAAGAAGAAACTTATTTATTTTCTGGAAATATAAAATAGTTTTTTTTTCTTTTTTTTTGAGATCAAATTGCACTTCATTGCACCATTTATTCAACATTAGAAATGATGAAGTCATTAATTAAAAAATTATTATATTTTGTGTGGGATTTTTAGCATCAACTACAGAAATAATAAAAAAAAAAATGAAGGAATTGCAACTTTGTTCTATAAAAAAAAGAAAATTAAATAAATAATATTGCGAATATTTCTTAAAATTTAAAAAATTAAAGCATAAAAATATGGCAGATTAAACCGTTTTATATATAAATTTCTTTTAATTTCATTTATTTCCTTTTCATTTTATTAATAAAATTCAGAATTTATTAAATTTGAATACAATTTCATTTCATAATTTTTACCTTTGGGAGCGTGTTGAAAAAAAATCAAAATTTTTTTAAAATTAAGTTAAAAATTTTTTAAATAATTGGGTGATCAGAAACAGAGATGATTGTATAATTGCGTTTTTTTCAAGTATGTGGCTGAGAAATAGTAGTAGGAGTAAAGAAATTGTGAAAATTAAACTTTGGGATATAGTATTCCAATTAGTTGGACCAAAAACTTATCACTAACCAAATAATCAGTTTTTTGATAAATTGCACTAAAGTCATATTTGACAGGTAACCAATGAAGAATTTTATAGAAAAAACATTCACTTATCAAAAAAATTATTATTTGATTAGTGATAATTGATAATTGAGCAAAAGAGCCTCTGATGGCACTTTCCAAAAAAACTATAATCAGCATTAACTAGAAGCAAAAACCAATTTCTCTTTCAAGGGTCTTGAGTTCGATGCTCTGTTTTTATTATTCATTCGGTACCTAAACTTCCCAATTTAACCTCTTCCTCAGACCATTGATTAGTTAACATTTTTACTATAAGAGATTTCTCCTATATGTAATGGCTAAATGAATCCCTTCGTTTAGTTCTTCCAGTTCTGCTGTTTTTAAATTCTAAAACCAAAAACTAGCAATATGCTCTTTTGTATACTTAAAGTAGTTGTGATTATTTGGGTTCGGACGGAAATGAGACAAATAAGGATAATGGGAAGTGAAATGGTAAAGCTGTGAAGAGTCTGTTAAGACATTCAAGCATCCCTACCAGAAACATATTCCTATTTCCTAACAGAATTCCACCTAGGTAAGTTCTACATAATATAAATGAACATTTGCTGCCCATCTTTTGGTCCATTGAATTTTTTGGGATGAGCCATCAGTGGGTTTATTTCAACTGAGGTTAAAGTACTACTCACAATAGTGTCTTTAAATAGACGAATAATCTCCAAAACTAATTTGGCAACCTTGAATCCACTGAAAAATTAACTAGTTTTAGTTCAACTGAAACTCCTTGCCATTTCTAAAACTCTTCTGAATCAATTACCGACTGACAAGAACCTCAGTATATTAAATTTCGTTAAAAGATCGTAATTTTCGAAAAAATAAATTGAGTTCAACCCTGGTGCATTTAATATTTATATTTGTTATATGTGTATTTTTCTTTTTGCAGTTGCATCTCATTAAAAAGTAGAACATTCAAAATTCTCAATTAAAACAAAATCGAAAGCGTAAAAAAACAAGCAAATTATGAAAAAAAAAATCTAAAGATAATTTTCATGCATAAAATTATGCTGTACTTCTTCGGTTGATTTTATTAAATAAAACATTGCCAAACATATTTTTTAAATTTTTTCTTTTTCTGTTTGTGTTTTTTTTGCATAATTTTATGATTAATATGCTGAAATACCGTAAATGAAAACGTAATGAAAACATAAACAAATTTTTTTTTTTGTTATTTTTCTTATTTTTTGAAGTCAAAAATAGAATGTGTTCTTAAAATACCTTGGAAAAATAACACAAGATGAGTTTTTCATATGTACATATACTTACATAAGTAATTGTATAAATCTGTTTATATATAAAGTAAACTTATATACATACTCTTTTCACATGAATTAAGTCCTTTTTCAAATTAATTTGATCTTTTTTCAAATGAAATTGATCTTTTTTCAAATGAAATTGATCTTCTTTTCAAATATCTTGGGATCCAGCAATCGAACTGGCATAATTTGAAAAACTTAGTCCCTAATTTAATTCTGCAATAGAATTTAGTCCCCAATTCTATTCTAACTAATTTTTTTGGGGCTAATTACAGCATGGATTCATGAATTGAAATTTTAAATAATTTTTCATGCTGTATTTAGATTCTACTATATTAAATCAGTGAAAACATTTTTTCCAATATGGAGACTCTTAATTCCAAGGAACGCATCTGTTTAAAAAAGACCACCTTACCTTGAAAATTTGCGAGCTATTTAAAAGGCGGACTTAAGAGTCAAACTTTTTTAATTTTTTAAAACTGTGTTCTACAATAAAATTAATGAAAACTTAACCAACCAACTCCTGGATCCCTATAAAAGACCCTAATTAAAAATAGATAAAATTTCATTTAAAAAAAGGACCAAGTTTATGTGCAAAGAGTATATATCATTGTAACTAAATTTCTATACTTCTGATAGATATTCCACCGTGTCAATTCATATATTCTGAAGTCATTTTTTTTTACATTATACAAATGGAATGCGCTTTGCTAGAATGCTAGATTGCAAGAAGGCTAGAGGGGGTATAAGTAAAGAAGGATTGAAGAACAACAAAAATACGAGTATATTATTATATTAAGGAACAAATGAACAAATGTGTACGCTCATTAATTAAATCAAAAACATGGATAGAGTTAATTTCCTTACTTAAAAAAGTATAAAATTATAATAAGAAGTAGAAATCATATAGAAAAGAATTTTCGTTTTTTTATTAATTTGGTACGTCAATTGGAAAATTCATTGTGTTTGTAATTCCTTTTAATTTTGTTGTTTTTGTTGCAATTCCGTAACATTTTTTTTGTCATTTATAATTAATAAAAAAAAAATTTTCTTTTATTTATTTTGTTTTTCTTTAAAGCGTAAATTGCAAATGTTGTATAATTAATTTACATTTCAATGTTTAATGAACATTTTGATAAAATACAAAAACAAAAAATTTTTTCTGGGTGTGCTAATGAATGTGAATAGTGATTAGATTAGTGATTACTTAGTTAGATATTTTTTGAATTATTTTATAAGACTTTTGAAAAGTTGATAAAATATTCGCTAATATTTTGTGTAAAGGTTATAAGTTGATATATACAGCACAGGAGTTATATAGTTCTAAATATTCATTTTAGAAACCTTTTTGAGTTTGAATTCCAGTTACTGGGTTTCCCGATCCCTGCTCCTAGGTGTTCCGCATAAAAGTAAAATACTTGGAAAGGTGATTTCTAATACTAATACACAAAAAGCAATGTATGAAGCTCTTTCCATACCAAGTATTAATTATCAAAAGCTTCGCCTATTTGCTAAGAAGTTAACAAAGACTTGTTGGGAAGATTAATTAAAGTTATTATGGATGAAGTTCGGTGATTGTCAATGTTATTATGTTATGTTGAAATAAAAATTCTCATTATCTCGAAAAAACTAATAATATAACCTTCCCTCCCAGCTTTTACAGTTAGATGAGTAGTTTTAAGAAACACTAAAAATTTATTCTTATTATACCCTACAGTCTACACCTTGAATAGAAATAGGGGAATATTAACTTTAGGAAGGTGTTTGTAATTACCGAATGGAGGTAAGCTATATATGGAAAAGTATATTATTTTTGATCTACTGAGTCGATTTAGCCATGCCTGCCTGTCCGTCTGTATGCCGAATAGCTCAAAAAATTATGATGTATCTGACAAAAGGAAAACGGGAATTGGAAATGGGCAAAATCGAACCAAGGATTCGGATTCTGGAAACTTTCGATCGAAAGCCAAAAGAAAAATTCCGAAACCAATAAAAATAGAACCTTTAAAATTTGATAAAAAGGTGTTCCTCGTATTTGCTTTGTGCTCCTGATTTTAAAATGGGATCAATTGGAGTGGTGATTCAGGTTCCTCATACACACCTCCCAATTCTTAAAAGCATATATCCCAAATTAAGAAATCGAGTTACTATTGTTTCATTATTTGTTTAAGTTAAAAAAAATTTAGTCATTTGTATTTATCTGACAGATAGGTTTCTTTATTTGCTTCTACATCAATTACAGGTTCGTGATTCCTTTGTTTTCTTTTAAAAATATTTTTAACAAGTAATAAATTATTAAATTACATATTTACGTGATTATTTAAAAAAAAAATACTTTTAAATAATTAAAAATGATATATTAGTCAAAGAATTCCATAAATTAACAAATTTTTAAAATACAAAGCACAAAAAAAACAAAATAAATCATGTTTTACATCAAATCATCATCTGCCATTACAATAATATTGAAAAAATATACATGTTGTCATATTTTTAATTAATATTTGCCACTTTTTAGCTATAAATTTCACAGTATTTTTTAAATATTAACCGGCATTAGATACATTTTAACATTTTAACATAACCATATTTTGAATATTTTCAAAAGTAAATTACAATTCATTGTTTATATATAATTGAAAAACTTATCATGTGTGTGGTTCAATTGCACATTATTTCACTAATATTTTTCTATTACTTTTTTTTTATTTTATTTTTAATTTTTTTTTTCACAAGACCATGTATGGAATCATCGGTTTTCCTGACTATTTTCAAACAATCGTAAAATTCAAAATGTTGTTTTTTGAAAAAAAAAGCACAAACAATTACAAACCATTAGACATGACAAAAATTATGATTAGTAGTTTTGTTTTGTTGTTGTTGTTGTTGTTGTTGGTGTTGCATGTTATTGCTTGTTATTGTCTTGTATATAATAAGTGTTAAAAAAAATTTATTTAAAAATTAGAATTTAAACATTTTTAGTAAAAGTAAAATATGACATAAGTTAAAAATTTAAAAAAAATTAGCAATAAGCAGGCATTAGCATAAAGGGTTAATGTAAACAATGTTTATGTAATTATTTAAAAGGCAAGATTATGTTCTATTGATAAGTATTTTTTTTTTTTTTTTTTTTTAAGCGCTAACTGTTCAACTGTGAGGCTAATAAGCCTGTCTATACCGTAGGTACATGTTGGAACAGGAGGTCATATTATATTCGTGTTATTAGAATTGGTCTTATTGAATTCCACATACAATTTAAACATGAGATAGTACTAGGCCTTATAACATGTAGAAAAGTCTTAGATTTTCAATATTTACAATTCTATTTTTTGTTTATATTGTAATATTTTATATTTTACTTATATGGTATTCTATATCTGCGAGTTATATTATTTAATTAAATTATTTGTTTATATTTTGCATTTGTTTATATTTTTATATTAAAGTATTTTTTATTAAAGATTTATAATTATTAATTATTGATTGTGCCTTTAATTTGAACCCATGGCGAAGTATGATTCCTTGTGAGATGTAGCACAAAAAATTTGTACATGGTGACAGAAGAATTAGATATTAATCAACTAATCTACTTCGAAAAGTGTAAAAATATTCTATATCTATATGCATATTATAATGTAACAAAAAACTAAAGTCAAATCAGATACTAAATAAACGATACGAAATAATTATAACACAAGAATTTAAACTAAATATTCTTAAAGCTAGAACTTCGACTAAACACAATAGTCTGAAAAATAGTATAAAGTGCGAAATTCGGAATCGTTATGCAAGTTATAGCAAAAATCAAGGATTTTTAAAAAAATGCATATTTCCAAGAAGAATTTGATTTAAAATCAAGTTTAAGGGTTGTGTATATTCTTTCAAAAAATTTTGACATGTTTTCAAATTACAGGTGTTTAAGTACAGTAAATTTTTAGTCTTGGACCTCTTGCAGGTTCTAAGGCGGGCTAGATAAAATATTTTCTAATTGACTTGTACTTTTTTTTAAGGATCTAAGTGCTTTAAAAATTTTTAGTCTAATTCCTTTTTCTAAGATCTAAGGTTTTAACTTAAACCGTTTTGAAGATATTATAAGAGTTCATAAATTTTGCAAAAATTGAGTTGAAATGACGGATTAAAATAACCTATGGCAACACTATATTTCTATTTTACATTTAAAGCTTTTTGAAAAATCTGTCTTTTAGTAAAATGTACTTTCCAGAACTATAATAATTTAAATATAGGACGTTCGAAAACTTTGAGGGCTGTAGCTTCCTAACGGGTTGGTCTAGAAAAAAAAGTTCTTCTATGAAATCAGTTTTTTTTGCAGTGACGGACTTTTTTTTTTCAAAATTTTTAGAAAATGTGTTAAAAACTATTGATATTTCAAAAATTAAACTACATGGTTATCATTTTAAAAGAAAAATTGTTGCAAAACGTTTCACTTTGCCAATGCGTTTTAGACTTTTCTTTTACAATATTAGTTTTCAAATTTTTTTTGGTTTTTATTTTTAATAGAAAATCATGGTCATTCTATATTTGCTAATTCAATTTAAAAATTCTATTAAAGAAGTAATAAATAAATAAAAAAATTGTAAAAAAAAATACCGCCATTTAAATTTCCAATTAAGAATATGTCAATATTTTTTTCTAACTTATAAAATTATTATTTACTTTTGATTCTTTTTATTTGATTAGTTATGCTTTTTTGTACACACTTATACTTTACTTGTCACAATCATGTATTTTTCGAACATTCCATCAAAAGAAAGCAGGAAATTATATGTAGAAAAGTTTTAATTTGTAAATTGTATAAATGTTATTTGAAGAAAATTTAGCTTGTGTTTTTATTTTTAAATGGGAGAAGAATAAACTAAGCAAGACGATTAATGAAAATTTCTCTTATTGAAATTCACTCAAAGGTTTTGTATCAGGTTCTTCTAGAAAGAGTTCTGACCTTAACCAACCAAATCCACCCTGCTTTGAATATCAAACTTTGTGATAAGATCTTTTATGCAAGTGTATGAGCAAGACACAAGTGTATGAATTGATTTTAAAGAGTTGGGAAAGGAAGCTTGAGGAATATACAGAATAAAATTTAAAAAATTTGTGTTGATATCAAGGAGAAAGATGTTAATGTTCTTTAATAATTTTATTATGCGTTTCACTCATATATTATATTATCAACTTTATCCAACACATACGATAGCATATGGTACAAGGACAATATATATGTTACACGGTTAATATCATCAGTCAGAAACTGAAGCTATTCATTAACAAATGTCTACGAATCATATGCAGAATATTCCGGCCTGTCAGAAAAAGCAACAAAGATCTTTGGAAAATAGAACCGGAGAAGAACCCATACTGAGGCAATAAAAAAAAAAAAAATTTAGCTGCCTAGACCAACCATGAGCTAAGAAACAATCACAACACCAAAAATCACACCTGCGGCGTTGGAATTCAACCCCTAATGAAAATATGAGACGCGGAAGTTCAAATAATTTCTGGAGGCGCACGTTTCTAAATCTAGAGAAGCTTAACCAATGAAACATATGTGAATGGGAGAATGTGAAAACAGCAGAAGAAAACCATGTAAGATGGAGATGCCAATCAGATAGGGCTTCCATTCCTAGCGGAATACATGGAAAAAAAGGAAAAAAACAAAAAAAAAGTTATACGCCATTTTAATAATTGTACATTGTAGGGATAAGCATCTTTCCTATCTCTTGTTTCTCTTTGGAAAACTTGGAATCTGAACAAAGGAATTTCCGTTATGATATGCGGCATCTTTTCAATTCGGCAATTCGACGGTGTATGAATCAGGATCTGATCCAATTCAATTGTACGCATCTCTGGTGTCATATTGGAAAACTTTGAGTGGAGGCATTAATTGTTTTATATCTTTAGAATAAGTGGTTACTTATATAGAATTTTTAAAACGAGAATATGAATAAACTTCCACAAAATACAAAAGTTCGTCACAGTAGAAATAAATTTAAAAAAAATTTTTAAAAAATTTAAGAAGAAAATGGTAAAATAATTAGTGCTTTGCTTCAAATATTAAGAAAAATAAAAACTTTTAATTTTTTTGTAACAATTAAAACTTTTCTAAAACAAAAGGAATTAAAAATAAACGACATAAAACCCCAAAAAAAAGTTTTTAAACGTTTTTAATCACAAAAGAATAAAATAAAATTTAATAAATTGAGTTTTTACTCTGTGCGGCATTCATTTTATATTATTTTTACAATAATAAAATTATAATTTTTTTTTTTAAAACTTTTTATATACACGTAAAATATAATTTTTTAAATTATTTTTATATTAGACACACCTTACGGGCATACACCCATTTGATATACATATATATATTATATACAAGTATATAATATTTTACCCAAAAATTTATATGCATCCTTTTTTTGAAACTTTGAAATGGGGACATTTAAAAAAACTTTATAGTCGACAACATATACATAATATATTCATGTTAATTTTTTTTTTTTTATAACAATGGGAATTGAAAAAATTTCCTGACACACTCCTACATTTTCAATTCATGAATATAACTCACACCTAAAATATTATAATATGTATAATGAAATGAAATATAATGAAAAAACATACATATATTACGCATGATAAATGTATGCCTACATATAATATCATAAATATGTATATATACATATATAAATTTGATCCTTATTATAATATACAAAAAAAAAAAAAGAAAATAAATGTGTGAAATTTGCCTTTGTTATTAAATTAAAGGATATCAAAAACAGGATATTCTATTTAAAGTTAAAGAAAAGAGACAAAAAATAAAGGATTATTTTAAAGCTTTAAATGAAAAAATAAAACAAAAAAAAAATAAATTTAATATAAATACATGCGAAGCTTAAAGATTCTTATGTAAAACAACAATCATATGAATCTTGTGGAGTATAGAATCTCATTTACAAAATTTAACATTTTTTACCACAAAAAATTGAATTTTTTTAATAATTTAATAACAAAACAACAACACAACACTTATTCAATGCTGATTAAGAACATTGAGCGACTGAAGAAACTTTATTTTATCATTAGACTATCAGAATTTTAGGACCTCTCCAAGTATAAGAAAATCTAAATGAAAAATTAGAAGAATAATCTGCCCAGGAATTTTTAACCTCTTCATGATAACCCAGGATAAATGCATAGAAAATGTTCCATACTTTTTAGCTGTTATAGCTAACTTTTTAGCCTGTGTAACAAACCTACAGTTGAGATCCACATTCATACCCAATTTCCTTGTATTTCCTTGTGTTATAACCTACGCATTATACAATGACTGGTTATAACACACAGAGTGTTCGACTTCTTGACTGGAAAGGTAAAGAAGACATTTATATTATTTTTTGGAATTTAGGCCCCATTACAGAGTTGTGGTCATTCTAATAGTTGTTAGTACTAGCAAAACATTTCCGTGTTCTGTTTTGAAAAGAAGTTATGAATTGATATTTAAGAAATGGTACTGGAATATAAACGTATGGTGAATTTCTGATGCGTTTAGATTAAGATCTTATCTGTGCTTATAGCTCATAAGTCGACTCACACTCTGCTATTTACTCTTAGTCTGCGATTTAAATTAAATTTTTTTTATTCCTTTTCCACTCCTTATCGAGTGTAGGGCAGTTAGACTAGACTTCAGTTTCCTTAATCGTATATTCATTAAGCCGTTGATTACTCGGCTGTAGCTATTGTATAAGATAATGAATACACAAATGTGCGCCATCTATTATCCTACACAAGAGTTATTTATAAATTTATATTGAATCTTAACCTTTATTACGATATTAACTATTACGATATAATTATACAATTTTACGATATTTTTTTATTAGATATGATCTGACTTAAGTTCTATTCTGAAGGTATATTCAATAATTTGCAACAATCATTTAGCACCCTAGATCAGGTAAGAGTTAAAATACGGGTTAACTATTACGAAGCTACTTAATTTTTTGAGATGTTGAGTTGACGATATAATTATACAATTTTACGATATTTTTTTATTAGATATGACCTGACTAAAGTTCTATTCCAAGGGTATATTCAACATTTTGCAACAATCCTCTAGCACCCTCGAGTAGCAAAGAGTTAAGGTACGGGTTAGCCAATACGATATTACTTACTTTTGGAGATGCTGAGTTGTTTTTCAATATGAATATGATATAAGTCAATATAAACCCACGTATACCTTGCTCTAAGTGAAATTCATTCGGGAGATTTGTAAGGGGAACTTCAGCCATGTGATCTATACTGAAAATTAGATAGATGGCAATAATATATCTAACCATGTAGTTTAGAAGCTCTTCCATTTGAAGAAAGCTGATTTCATTTCCCCCTCAAGAAAGATATTGGAAATGTTGCTGAGATTATGAGTTATGACTAATAAGTCTACATAAACGACTTTTGAAAAATCTAAATGCACCTGCTTAAGTTAAAAAGAAAAGAGATTCCTCAATTATTATGAAAAGAGATGTGAATTATTTCATTTGAATATATCATATAAATAGCTTTATGGGGTGTCATATATTATCATCACTATTATGATTTTCTTTTATTTTTTTTTTCACTGAAGCATAAATAAATAATAATATAGTAAGAAAGATAGGAAGAGAATATAGAGCGAGAGAGAAAGAGAAGATGTCACAAAAAGGAAAAGTCAAAAATAATGAGAAAATTTTTTTTTCGCTCCTACTAAAAGAAATACTTAAATCCTTTGCATTCCCTATATCCTGTTTATTGACATATTTTTATTCATTCATATATATACATAGGTCGCTATATGTATATGTGGTTTTTTTATTCATTTTTATTTATGGTTTTAATATATAAATATGTATATACAATACAAATATATATATACATTATGCCATATATATAATAAAAAAAATATAACATCCTTAAAGTTTATTTTATAGTATAAAGTTTTGTTTAGAATCATGCTGAGTTCCAACAGAAACGAATATATTAATATATACTAGTGTATGAGTGCCAAGTGATGGAATCATTTAAAGGTCATTTCCTTTTCATGTTCCTTTTCATAAGTTATTATTGTATTTAATTTTAGATTAGATGGTAAATTTCATTCATAATTTAAGTTTTACAATTTTTTTTTTTAAATGTTCTGAATATTTCATAAAAATTTTAACATTCTGGTATTAGGCTTCAGAGGAAGTATATTTTGTGAGGAGGGAGAGAAGGAGGGAAGAAGAGATACGTGTATTTGAATATTGTTTTTTTGTTTTTGTATTTTGACACTTTATGTGGAACTCATGAAAATTCAATTATATTTTTTATTTTGATAAAGTTTTTAATTTAAAATTTTGAACAATTGAAATACAAATGGGTTGAAATACAACTTATAAACGGACGGAGATATAACGCTTTACTTAATTTGCAATTACATTGGGATCTTATTATTCAAGTGTGATCAAGATCCGGATCAGGATCGAAAAGTGAGTCGATCTAGATAAAAGTATCCGTCCATTCTTCGATCTATCCATAGGATAATTCCAGTTTTATTGAAGGCATCAAGATATTAAAATCAACTTAAATAATACTTAAGTTCTAATACTAATACTAAGTAATGCTTAAGTTGTTTTGAAAGGGAGCGTTCCATAATCTCGGTTTAGTAAATCTTTTTTTTTAATCTCGTTTTTAGAAAATCATGTTTTTAGAAAATTTCGTTTTATAAAATCTCGTTTTTTATTAAAAAACTTCGCTTTTAAAGAAAATCTCTTTTTTAATTGAAAAATCTGGTTTTTAAGGATTTTTGAGTTGGATACAGAAATACCAGAATTATCAGCTTTTTCCAGAATATAAAAAAAGGGATTTTCTAAAAACAAGATTTTCTAAAACGAAATTTTCTAAAAACGAGATTTTCTAACGAGGTTTTCTAAAACAGATTTTGTGAAAACGAGATTTATTAAACCGAGATTTGAGACCCAACCGGTTTTGAATATCTTTACCTTTGTAATGTACATATACATGCATATACATTTGATTAAATAATATTGATATAGCATTAATCTGAAAAAAAATCGTACTTGTTTCAATAAATTTATATAAAATTTAATAGAAATTTAGACTAATATTATTTAAAGTAATAAGCCTATGAGAGGAGTTGTATCCGAAGCTTATTAGTTAAGTAAGTTTATCTAATTGAAAAAATGTTATTATCATAATAAGATTAAAATTTAAAATTTAATTAAATGCTATTTTCGATCTATATTGAAGTAAACTTTGCCTAATTCGGTTTTAGAATAATAAAAAAAAATAATAAAATTATAAAATATTTATAAGTGCATTTGTCAATTAGTATTACTCTTACAAAATAAACTTATCATCAAGAAATATCATTAAAGTTTCTAAAAGTGTTTATCCATTAAAAAATTAGATAAGTAATATAAATATTTTAAAATGCATTTTTTAAAAATTTTTATAAATACTAAAAATTATGATTAAATTTTATGCATTTTAATATAAAATAGTTTTGCTTTTATATCAACATAATATTCACAAAAAAATAATTTTTAAAAATGTGTTATGAGGAAACTTAATTCCAAATTTCTAAAGCGTGCTTACACTGATACAATTTTCTTAAAAAATTATAAATCCAATTTGATCGAAGATAGAATTGAACTCAATATAGAAATACTTTTTTTTTGTACAGCTAGTCCGATTTTATTTGGATTTTAATAGAAAATACATAATTACGAGTAGTTTAATTCAAATTAATAAGTTAAAGGAGCTGTTAATGCCCATAAAGAGAAATTTTTTGAGGTCTTCATTAAAATTGAATTTAAAATAATGGGTGGTACACTACCCATTTGGCATAAGAATAGCGAATTTAATAATTTTTTTAAGTTCAATCAAAATTCAAATATAAACTGTGAATGTGTTTAAGAACGACCATGATAATCTTAGTTCAGATTGACTTAATTTTGGCCTACATCTGTGATTCAAATTCCTTAAAATTGTAGGTTTTATATACCAAGTACCTAAATTTAAAAATTGATATTCTTTTTTTAATTGCTTAGATTATTTTTAAATTTTTACTTTTTATGTTTAATTTTATTACATTGCATGTAACACGTTTTGGAATGTGCACAATGTATTTAAGAAATTCGAAGCATTTTCAAACCTTTGTCTATTTTTTTGGAATTTGAAATAAAATAAAAACAAATAATAACAAAAAAAAATAAACAATAAAATTTGACATTTAAAATAAAGCAATCTGTCAAAATTGAAGACAAACGGAAAAATTGGTCATTAAAAAAAATCATTTAATAATTTTAGAAAATATAGTTTTTTTATTACCATATTTTAATAAAAGTATTTTTTTAATTACTTTTTTGAACATTAAAACAATTCCTCTTTAACAAATTTGTTAAACTATGATTGTAGGTCTTATTAATGGAATTGTGGGTTTTATTTTAAGTAAGAGATAATTAAAATCAAAAATATGTTTATTCTATTTATAGAAAGAAATACTATGAGATATTTGAGTCTAATTTACAGGAAATTTAATATGAATTGTGTTGTTGATATGTGAAATCTATATTATCTATCTATATATATAAAAGGGAAAGTTTGTTTATTTGTTTGTTTGTTTGTTTGTTTGTTTGTTTGTATGTTTGTTTGTTTGTAGCGAATAGACTCCTAAACTGCTCAGCCGATTTTCATGAAAATTTGTATATAGAGGTTTTTGGGTACGGAAAGAAATCGTGGCCCAAAAATTTTGCTCTAACGGACCGCCAAGTTGGGGCTGTGGTGCAAGTATTTAAACTTCTTTGTTCTAAAATGAAAACGGTTTGACCGATTGACTTCAAATTTTGTATACGTGATGCTCTTTGAGAATTGAGTTGACCCTATTAACAGTTTTGGAATTTGTTAACCCATGTCGGGCCGACGGGTGGTCAAAAAAAATTTTGGGTGCAAATTTTGTCCGATTTTACAAAATTCAGCTTTGGCTAAAAAGAAAGCCCCAAAAAAAATTTTGTTGAGTTCCATTAACCCATTGCGGCCCAACAGCTTTTTATAGGTTTTTTCAATACTTTACTCTAAATTCAAAACGGTTTGACCAATTGACTTCAAATTTGGTATACGTGATGCTCCTTGAGAATTGAGTTGACAGTATTAACAGTTTTGGAATTTGTTAACCCATGTCGGGCCGATGGGTGGTCAAAAAAAATTTTGGGTCCAAATTTTGTCCGATTTTATGAAATTCTGTTTTGGCTAAAAAGAAAACCCCAAAAAAAAATTTTATTGAGTTGCATTGCGGCCCAACAGCTTTTTATAGGTTTTTTCAATACTTAACTCTAAGTTAGAAACGGTTTGACCGATTTTCTTCAAATTTTGTATACGTGCTCCCCTGTGAGAATTGAGTTGACATTATTAACAGTTTTGGAATTTGTAAACCCATGTCGGGCCGACGAGTGGTCAAAAAAAATTTTGGGTCCAAATTTTGTCCGATTTTACGAAATTCTGCTTTGGCTAAAAAGAAAACCCCAAAAAAAATTTTGTTGAGTTCCATTAACACATTGCCGCCCAACAGCTTTTTATAGGCTTTTTTAATACTTTACTCTAAATTCGAAATGGTTTGGCCAATTGACTTAAAATTTTATAAGTGATGCTCCTTGAGAATTGAGTTGACAGTATTAAAAGTTTTGGAATTTGTTAACCCATGTCGGGCCGACGGGTGGTCAAAAAAAATTTTGGGTCCAAATTTTGTCCGGTTTTATGAAATTCTGCTTTGGCTAAAAAGAAAACCCCAAAAAAAATTTTGTTGAGTTCCATTAACACATTGCCGCCCAACAGCTTTTTATAGGCTTTTTTAATACTTTACTCTAAATTCGAAATGGTTTGGCCAATTGACTTAAAATTTTATAAGTGATGCTCCTTGAGAATTGAGTTGACAGTATTAAAAGTTTTGGAATTTGTTAACCCATGTCGGGCCGACGGGTGGTCAAAAAAAATTTTGGGTCCAAATTTTGTCCGGTTTTATGAAATTCTGCTTTGGCTAAAAAGAAAACCCCAAAACAAATTTTATTGAGTTGCATTAACCCATTGCGGCCCAACAGCTTTTTATAGGTTTTTTTAATACTTAACTCTAAATTAGAAACGGATTGACCGATTTTCTTCAAATTTTGTATACGTGCTCCCCTGTGAGAATCGAGTTGACACTATTAACAGTTTTGGAATTTGTAAACAGACGTCGGGCCGACGGGTGGTCAAAAAAAATTTTGGGTCCAAATTTTGTCCGGTTTTTCGAAATTCTGCTTTGGCTTAAAAGAAAGCCCTAAAAAAAATGTTGTTGAGTTCCATTAACAACCCATTGCGGCCCAACAGCTTTTTATTAATTTTTTGGTTATTTTACTCTAAATTAGAAACGATTTGACCGGTTGACCTCAAATTTTATATGTGTGAAGCAACTTGAAAATGGAGTTGAGTCTGTTAACAGTTGGTTCTACGTTTGGTCAAAAAAAATTTTTTGGAAGTAAATTACGTCAAATTTTGGAAAATAGTTTGTACTGCTTTGAATTACAGAAAGTTTCAAAAATTACTAGAATAATCCTAGAAAAATCGTTTTAAAAAGATTGCTTTCATACATTTTTAAATTTACGTGTGTAAACCGTGGGTAATTTTTGTGTTAACTTTTTACAGTAACATCAAATTCAATTAAACCTCCATTGAAAGGCGCAGCAACGCGCACCGGGTATTAGCTAGTATAATATAAAAACGAATGTTTGTTTATTTGTTTGTTTGTTTGTAGTGTAAACTCCTAAACTACTGATCCGATTATTATGAAAATTTGTATATAAATCGAGTATTAGGACTTAAAAAGTCTGCATGTATATTACGATTTTTTGGTACGGAGAGTGCTTTTAGACTAACAATTTTGCTCTAACGGACAGTCAAGTTGTGGCGGTGGTACAAGTGTTTCAGCTTTTTTATTTTATTGTAATAGTTTCTTAAAATTTTTCTTTTACTCGTACTCTTAGGATATACTCCAATAATAAAAAACGTACGATCGAATGGGACTTGAGCTTTTTTATCTAATTTAAAAACAAAATGGAACTAATGGTGTTATGAACGATGTCTATATACAGGGTGGTGCAAAAGGACCGGTATGGTTTGAATGTTTGATAACTTTTTAAATTTATTTATATTTTTTATTTTTATTTCAGAATTTTGTGAACAAAACTTGGGGAATTGGAAATGAAACAGTACACAACAGAACAGCGATCAAAAATTACGAAAAGTTATGAAAAATGTAAAAAATCTAAGACGTTTCTACATGTTATACAGGGTGACGCAGAACGACCGATATGGTTTGAATGTTTAATAACTCTACTATAACGCATGTTAATTACTATTGTATCAGTGTTTAAAAAATATTGACGTACTATACGTAATCTCCCTAAAGAAATTAGATTTATTGTGCCTAAAATTCCGCGCAACATCAGTTAAGCAGTTCAATCACATTTATATGCAGTGAAGCCTGTTCCGGTGTTTATAGTTCTTTTATAACTATGGTAAGTGGTTTTAGGTTAATAGTAAAAACCTTGCACTATCAAGTTTTCTTGATGCATTTTGAAGGATCCCATCTCCCTTGAGAAACGGAATTTTAAAGGTGCATTAAATTCTCTAGTAATCAAAAATTTATCAAAAGAACCAGGAAATATTATCTTTTTGCCCCTTAAAAAAATAGTTTCTTTAAATTTTTATCTTAAATTAAAATTTATTAAATTATGTTATGGTTTCTAAGGACTTCAATTTAAATATCATGGTGTATATTTTAACATAGGTACATAAATTTAGTTTCTGAACTTTGCCCCTTGAAAAGTTTCCTTTCAATGAAATTTTTTTTGTAAGAATTTCCTGCTGGTTTTTAATTAACATAGGTCAAAGTTCAACAATTTTTTTTTAAGGAAAAATTACAAAACTTTTTTTTTAGAATTTATTTTCCTGAAAATTTAGAAGATGGAAAATTTTTTTTTGAAGAAATGTTAAATTTTAGGTTTTGGTTTTTTTGAAGAATTAAAAGTATAGAAAAATTTCTATTTAATTAAAACCATTATAATATTTTAATTAAAAACTTTATTGTCTTTTGATCTTAGTAAAAAAAATATTATAATTTTGCTAAGATATTTTTTAATAATTTTCAAATCTTTATATGTACTTTTTGAATTCTGAAAATATTAATAAAATTATTGTAATGGTTTCATAATTTTTATATTACTATAAAATTGTTTGAGAGATTAAAAAATTAAATTGTTTGAATAAATTAGGATGTCTATATATTTTCTAATGAAACCAGTGAACTGAAAATGAAAATTATTTTAAAATGTTTTTGAAAATTAGGAAAATTCATAGAAAAGCTCTACTTCTGTTAATCTAAGTCTACTTATCTTTATAGACAGTTCCTTACAACTTCCTAGTCACCATACTATGGGATAAGAGAGTGATAAGAGGGGCATGACCGGATAGGAATATTTCAATTTTAAATGAATAAATTTTAACTATAAGTAAATTAATTTACATTTTAAGGCAAAGACATTTAAACTTTCACTTATAAGTAAGATTTTATACTTAATCAGAATTAAAAACTAGTTTTTATTTAAAATCATCACTAAAAGAACAAATTTTTTTACTTAAATTTGAATTTCCTTCACTCAAAATTAAAATTGCTTTATTTAATGTAAAATTGATATAAAGGTATAACTTATGTATAATATATTTTCATTATATATTAGGTTATAAAATTTTACCTACCACTTTAAGAATTCTAAAAAACTTAAACCCACATCTCCATTTCCTTGCATAACTCATGCTTGAAATCAAACAGTATATTTGTATCACATGTACTACCCTAAAGTTTGGTTCAAAATGGTTTAGGTATTTTAAAGTCGCACACAACCCAAAGGAACATCGCATTGATTACATTGAGTGACTCGAAGCCGGTGTCACTCGTTAAAAAATAAGATTATCAATAACGTGTTCTCTGCGTGAGTAACCTGCGCGAGAGATACTCTATTGCAACCCCATATTAAAAAGTTAATAAATTGAAATTCTTGTAATTAATCGATCAAATGATTAAATATGAAATTTTCAAAGCAATTTAAAATTGTAAAAATTTATTATATCTTTTCCAACCCTATACAGTTGACTCATTTACTCAATTCAAAATGTTTTTAATCCTTTTCTACTCCCTGGAGGAGCATAGGGCTTCCACAAAGCTTTTATATGGTACTGTTGTAAGCCAGTTGAGTGAATTCTGTCCATGTTTTCCCAGCTTTCAATTTCCTTTGCAACGGACCTTCTCCAAGTTATTTTTGGTCTATTCACATTTCTTTTTCCCTGCGGGTTCCAATCAAGCGCCTGATGCGCAATATTTTCTATCGCTTTCCAAAGTGTATGGCCTCCATCTCATTTTCTTTCTTCTTGTCTGACGGAGTACTTATTCCACACATTTAAATCTAAATTAAAATTCCGACACCGTGTCTATAGTTTTTAAATTTCATTGAAGTTAATTTGTCAATACAATACTTTTTATTTCATAGATATTCATCGGTCTAATATTTTACCTTTACTTTCGTAAAGGTGCATAGTAATTGAAGAAATATCACGAATATCAATTTGTTTTTTTTTGTGTCAATTTATATTGAAGTTTTAAATGAAAGCATCGATTGAAAAATTGCAATATTTTTAAAGGCATTTTTATAAAAAGAAGAGTAAAATGTATTTAAAAAATTCCATATAGTTAAATGGAATTTAAATCGATTTTAAAATATTTTATTTTAAATTTTTATATTCCGTGACTTCTAATCAAAACAACAAAACAATGGAATAGAATAAAAAGTGTCATTTTATGATGAGGTCTTCCACCTCTTTGTTTTCTAATTTCTATTTTAATTTAAAAAAAGGTATTATTTCTCTTTAATTAGGAAGTAATGTGAATTATTTTAGAATTTATTAAATTAAAGAATTGTTTTTTTTTTATTTTGTATTAAAAATGAAATTGGAGACTTTATACAAAGTTGATTTAGTACATAAAAACTTTTAATACGGTATACACGCGATTTTTCAATTAGAAAATTATTGAAAAATATAAAAATGACGTGACAATTGCAATGAACAATGTTAATTTTTATTTAATTTTTGGTATTTAGGGGCTTTAACGAAAGTTCATCAACTCTTTAAGTTTTTTGTTTAACATTTTAAATGAAAAAATATTGTACTTCTGTGCAATACCGAAAGTGTCGAATCTTAGGGGACATTTTTAAAAAGTAAGAAACCAAACATTTATCAAAGTTTCAAAATTTTTATTAACATTAGTGTTTAATTGCTAATAACCCGATTTTGGAAGTTGTTACTTCAAATTACAAAAACAAATTCCCCTGATTCAGATTGAAGACTGAATCTTAATACAGTAATGTTAAGTGCCTTGTTAGCATCATACATTCTTCTCCTAACTGTTATTATAAAATATCTTTCATAAGGAGCTGTGAAAAACTGCTTGTGAACTAAAGCTCCTGGGTGTTATTTCTCTTTAAGTTTCACTTCCGACTTTTTGGGAATTAAAGCTGTGAGGGGTTATTTCTTAAGAAGTCGAAGATTGAATTAAAAGTGAAACCACATCAAACACGCCGGAGCTTTAATATTGAAAAAGTGGTGTAATATCACATTTTATGAGGGCCTTATCTCTTATATATTCAAAATCACCAGCTATTCTTCTGAATTTTTACTCTCCACGAATATTCATGCATATGTGTAGGTGAGATTCTGAATTCAGAGAGACTTTAAAGTTGGATTCAAAATTCTGGAAAAGGGAATATCTACCCTGTTTTTGAATCTAACTATAAACTCAATCGAAAGTCATCTATATATGAAAATTCGAAATTCGAAGATCGAAAGTTAAATTAAGAGAGAAATAACAAAGCGAGACTTTATCCCCCCATATTTTCTCATTTCTCAATTCCATATAAAAATAAAACACCAGGACGAAAACCTAAGACTTTATTTCAGCGGGTCTCTTTCTACGACTTAACACTGCTTCTTATTTTTGCCTTGTACAAGAATGCTTACTATAATCAATGCCACAAATAACATTAACTCGTCTTTAAAAAAATTATAATTAAGTGGCGCTAAAGAATTTGATGACAGAAAATCAAGCTCACTAACAGTTTCATTAAAAATTTATGTTTCAGAGCGGGTCATTCGAAGATTTAAGAATGTAAGAATTTGTAAGAATTTTCTTCTCGCATCTTTATAAAAATAAATAGGAATTTTTTAAAATTCCAGAAGTTCCCTTTAGTTCCCCTGAGTAATTTTATTTATATTTATCAAGGCCCTGCAAATATTAAAAATACAGCAAATATAAATGCAAATCAGAGACCTTGACAAGGGAACTTTAATGACCTGAAAGTAAAATATAAAACTATACATATATTTTTGACTAATTAAGTATCATTTCATTCACACTTGAATTGAATTGTAATAAATTGCATTAGCATCATTGTCATGATAAATATAATTCTAAATGTACATATATACGAATGCCAACCAAAATGTCGCATCACAACAATTCTAAATTTATTTCAAATTCTAATTTTTATTTCGTATATTAAATTGAACGTAAACCTATATAAAATGTTTTTATTTTGAATTAATTACACACTTCACTTCACAAAATATAATATAAATTCTATTAACTTCCTGTTTAAGTCATTTATTGTGCAATATATATACATACTTTAAACTTTATTATATTAAGTATATAAATATTTATATTTTGTATATACATGACATGTATGCATTCTTTTATATAACAAACTCTGCATTGACCTAGAAACGCAATTTAAAAAAAAAAAGTTTTTTTGTTGAATTCATCAACAAAAACTCGGGGAGAAAAAATTTTTAATGAATGAATTTCAAGAAAACTTCAAAAATTTTATCAAAAAAAAAAAAAAAAAAAAAAACTGGCGACGACAAAATTTATCAAATATTTATAAACTAACTTCAATAAAACGACAAATTACAAGAACAATAATGGCTAGCAAACTATTTTTTAAGTTTTTATTAAAAAAATTGTAATCTTTTATGAATACGGATGTAAAATATTTGTATAAACGGAAATTAGGTTGTATAATGACGTTGTTAACGCAGCGCATTTATTTACGTAAAGAATTGATAAGTATGTAATTGTTAAAGTCTAAAACTTATTAAAACTTATAAACGAGCTCAATAAGCGTAGCCATCGAAGTTTTAATATGTCAAAAAAAAAAAAATGGAGCTGTCAAATTTAAAGTTTAAACTTAAGCAACTTTTCCGTCGTTGAAAACTTGGATGGTTCCTCACATTATATGAATTTGTATTGTATTTTTTTCTATAACACAACTTATTTCTGCTTTGATGTCTACATTCATTGTGCTTAGGAGGTTACAGGTTGGCTGCAGTGCTTTTCTCAATAAAAATCGTTTATTTTAAAGTCCATAAAAATATACTATGAATATTCTAGGGAAATTAACTCATAATTTAAATCTAAAATATAGCACAGGCGAATTACTATTAGATTACTGCAGGTGACGTTGGCCCTTTACTAAATTTTTGTAGTCACATATGCATCTGAGAAATTTCTCAAAATGTTTGGAACTGTTGAATCTGAAGAAAAAAGGGGCGGGGCGAGAGTAAGTTTGGTTAGCTTCAGGAAATCTTTTAAGTAAATTACACAATTTATATTATTGGAACTTTGAAATTTTTCATATATCTATTTAAAATACATTTGACCAAGTGTTTCTATAAATGCAATGAAATCAAAAAACTCTAAAAATTTTTTATATATGCCGCATTTTTAAGTTCCTTTGTGTTCTGCTAATTTTTCAAAAGTAGTTACATACATTATTTTAATATAACCGTTATTAATAAGCCCCATAAGTACAAAAGGTCTATAGATACATGGTATAGATATAGCCGGGTAAACATATAATATTCTTATAAATGGAGTTAATGTAAAGGAATACCAAATTAGTGCCTCCAATTAATACATTGGATTTGTATTGTAATAATTTTATATTTAAATTATAAGGAATTACTGTATCAGCGAGTTATATTCTTCATTTAAATTATTTTTTTATATTTTGTATTATATTATTTTTTAAGACTTGTTAATCATTGGTTGTTTAATATTGGTTGTCTATTAATTTAAACCCAATGAAAAATTGTAAGTCAAGTCTAAAATCAGATAAAAGATTTTTCACCTTAATACTGGGACTAGAACCTGGACACCTTTCTAAAGAAAAATCGGCATTCTAACCACTGTGCCATCTAGCCGCAATTAAAGTAGTCGTCGTAGTTTTACTTTTCTAATCTATTTCTTATACTAATTATAGTTAGAAAATAATAAATTTACTACATAATAATCAGATTGCACACCCTCTACAAAATGTTGATAATGTATTATACAAATATTTTGATATATACTTATATATTTTTTTTAATTCAACATATACATATATTTCATTCCACAAAATTCCATGTAAGCACATTTGTTTGTAAACTTATTAAAACAAGTACTTGAAAAAATTTACACAGTAAATAATATACTGTACTTCCTGCTAAATCTTAACTTATAAAACAGCAATAATTAGTGTTAACAAGCCCTCATTTTTCAAAAACTGCTGTGCAAAGACAAAGTGTTACATGAAGTGTTTAAGAATTATTAGCGGAAAAAGTCCATGTTACCAGAAAATACCAAAACAAAAAATAAAAACCCAAAAGTTATGTTTTTTGATTTGCGTTATTATTCATGTCACTGATAAAAAAAAAAAAAAAAATAAGTTTAACGCAACTAAAAGAATGTGCGTGATATTTTCTCTTATCATCACTATAATCAAAGTTTATAAATTATTTTTCCTGGTTATTATACCCGCATGCAAGTTGTATCAAAGGGTATACTAAATTTGTAATTACGTTTGTGACGCTGGGATAGTAGATATAGACTCAAGATTGAACTAGTATTGATACTGCTAGTTCTGGTAATGTGATACAGATGATAATACAGATAAGTACTGGTAGTACAGATAAGTAGTTGAGGTAAGTACTGGTAGTTGAGATAAGTATAAGTAAATCCTGTTAAGTACTGGTAGTAGGGGTAAGTACTAGTAAATACTGCTTATCGAGATAAGTACTGGTAAGTACTGGTGAGTACTAGTAATGCACTGGTTGATACAGGTAAGTATTGGTAAGTACTCCTAATGTACTGGCTGGCACAGAAAAGTAGTAGTAGTAGAGGTAAGCACAGATAAGTACTGGGAAGTAGTGGTAAAGTAATAGTAGTAGCTTCAGTACTTGTATCGGTACTGGTACTTGCATTTTTTTGCAGTACCCGTAACAATACTTAAATTTTACTGAATATTTTTTTTCAGTAAAATGCTTAAGTAAATAAAAAAGTATTGGAATTTCGCCAAGCTCTGCGTATTATATAACGTTTACAATATATAGTAGCGGTTATCCTAGAGTTGACACAGTCAGTACACACTTCCTCATTTATTTTTTGTACATTTACCGAACAAAGAATATAAAAAAAACAAAAATTTTTGTAATAATTTAGAAAAAAGTTTTATTACTTTCCCTCAAGTAATTATTCTTTTATTGTACTCTTTTAATATAATTGTGTTCACAAAATATTAAATAATATATTTTTATTATATAAAATGTTTTGTTTTATATACAAAATATAGTTTTAATTCAATTATGATTTTATTTTTATAAAAATCACAAAATGTAAAAATTAATTTTAATTAATGTAATTTATATTATATTGTATAAGTGTAATTAATCAAATGGTTCGTTAATTTTAATTTATTTAAATACATATGACTTGTCACTGTAGAAATTAAAAAAATTTTTTAGGTAATTTTTTACAAATTAAATCAAAATAATTTGTTCTTGTAAATTACAAATATATGTGTAAGTAATTACAGTTTATTTATTGTTCTCTCTTTTTGGTTAATTTAAAATTTTTGCACCCATGTAAGTATTACGAAATTAATTTTAATTAGTAGAAATTGCAGATAATATAAATACCACATAATAATTTTTAAAATTAATTGCGACAAAAATTAATTTAGATGAAAATTTTAAGTTGAAAATAATATTTTATTAAAAATAAAATAAAGTTGTGTAAATAAAACAAAGTATTTCAATTGAAATTGGTTTTTAAAAATTTTTACGAACGAACTGTTAAAAAAGTAATCATTCATAAGCATATTATGAGTTGCTGAAAGTATGAAAAGTGCGTTAAAATATAAATTTTTATATTTTATATTCTAATTTCAGTCTTGCAGCGTATACTTAGCTGCCAAAGCTCTGAAATATAATAACATAATTTGAACTACACAAAAATCCTAAAAAGTGTTAATAAACAGAATTCGACTCAACTTATCGCTCAACTCAACTTTTGAGTACGCTCAAGTTTAAGTTCACTCACGCTTTGATCCATATAATACGCTTATAATGGACTGAAGGTTGAGAATAAAAGTTGAAGGTTGAAGAATCAAATTTTGATTTGAGTGAAGGTTGAGTGAGACTTAAATCGAAAATTTACTTAACATTCATTCATTGTACAAACCGTTTACTTATAAAAAAAAAAGCATTTACTTAATTTAAATATTGTATAAAGTTAAAGCATATTATAATGATCGTTGTTTTATTTGAGTCGATTTGAGTCACGCGGAACTCTCGATCAAGTCAAAATTTAGTTCCGATCAACTTGTGAGAGCATGTATTTCGCTCAACTTCCGAACGCCTTGTATTGGTAATGGCTTGAGCGGCCTTAAATTTTGAATTGAGGATGACTTAAGTTTAGCATTTGAATTCGATCATATACAACTCTGAAACAGTTTCATATAGATTTTAGGGACCTCTTTCGTTCTTGGTTGCGGGTGTAATTTTATACAATTATATAAGATCTATCTAAATCAGGATTGAGCCCTTCTACAGAATTTTTATAAATGTTATACCGAATCCGTAGGGATTTAAAAAATTAGATTCAAAATCAAAGTAATTCGACGAAATTTTTAGTATAAATTTCAATACCGGATCATATTTAGAAAATACCTGAATTTGATCAGAAAATGCTAAATGAGAACTTATATCAAATATTTAAGTACATACGCTATGTGAAAAAGAATTTTTACAATTTTGGGTTAACAAATTCCAAATCTGTTAATAGTGTCAACTCAATTCTCAAGGAGCATCACGTGTACAAAATTTTAAGTCAATCGGTCAAACCGTTTTCGTTTTAGGACGAAAAAGTTTAAATACTTGCACCACAGCCACCACAGCACCACAGCACAGCACCACAGCACTTGGCGGTTCGTTAGAGTAAAATTTTTAGCACACGATTTCCTTCCGTATCCAAAAACCCCTATATACAAATTTTCATAAGAATCGGCTGAGCAGTTTAGGAGTCTACAAACAAACAAACAAACAAACATACAAGCAAACTTTCGCTTTTATATCTATAGATAGATAGATAGATAAGAAAAGTGAAATGTATTAAAAGTTTTAACATTTTTTCCTCAAAGTTTCATATACATGCATTTCGTAAACTTTTTTCTAATTTAGTTTTGAGAACTTGCTGCTTGTAGGACTTTTTTCATGCCACCAAAAATGTGCAGTAAATTATAGAAAAAATTACTTCAATTTTAAATGCTTAAATTAAAACAAGTACTTTAATTGATGTAATAAAAACCTGAGGAAACTCTTTTTAAAAAGTGAAAGTTTCTTAAGAATTCTTTTAAAAATTGTATAGGTACTTAACTATTTTATAACCATTTTTTAAACTCCATAAATAATTTATGGCTTACATTCTTAACTACATTAAGTTGTTCTAAACAAAATTATATTTAATTCAAGTGCAATTAGTATTTATTTTATTAAATGGATGACCTACTTTTATTTTCTTCAATAAAATAATCATTCATGTCTTATATAAAAAAAGATCATTAAAAAATTAGTTGCAGAGTAATTAAATTGTATGCGTCTAATTATATATGTATGTAAATTAAGTATAAGTCTTATAATAAAAACTATAAAATTAGAACTAAGTATGTTTTTAATTTTTTTCTAATATTAAAAATACATGTTTTAATATTAAAAATACGTAATTATTCACTGGAATTTGTCACGGTTTTGCTGTGTAATCGATTTACATAAAATAATTAATTCTTGCGCAAGATAATAGGTGGCGCTATGTTACTTATTACTTAGTAATGTATAAAATCTTATGAATTATTATATAAAAATGTATCTATAAGAAACATAAAAATAGCGAAACTGAGGTGTATACTTTAGGTGACATAATAAAAGACATTGCGGGGGTCTTAAACCCAATTGAAGTGAGATTGAATAATAAGTGTTTCCCGCCTTTTTATTAAGGCCATGTAATTACCATTGAACTAGGCTCTTCCAGTTAACTTAACTCTTCTAGTTCTAGTTTAAACTTTTTAAGTAAAAAACTTAATATTTTTCACAGAGTATTTTCAAAACTTTTTATTTATGTGTGGAGGCCTGCAAGAATTTATATACTGTTGTCTATTAGTATTGATTTATCTCTTAGAATATAAATATTCAAAAACAGTTATTAGTACAGATATTCGATAACAGTTGCCCACTAGTGATATGAAGAATCTTCTGGTCTAGAAGAATTAGTGCAATGGCCGGGAAAAAACCGGAAAATAGAAATGGGCAGATCATACCCTAAAAAAATATACGCGAAAAATATTACACGTTAGTTCTGAAAATGAACCGTATGGAAAAAGAAAAGTTGGCAGATCTTGATTCGAAACACGGCGTATTTTTCGGCTGCAAAAAATTAGGGAACTAAACTAAAAGAGAATTTTATGGAAGAGCTTTGTGGAAGCCTTGTTCTGTTGAAGGGGAGTAAATGAAGAAAAATAAATTGAATTAGAAATTCTATTCAAAATTAGGATTGCCACAATAAAATTATATATAATGTTAATTAGGAGAGGTTTTACATCTGGACTCAAATTTTGGAATTATAAATCAGAGTTTTAAATCATATTTTGTATTAAGTCAAACATTTTTTACATTTTGAAAATCGACATTTCCATAATCGCTAAATTGTCCAAGTCTTCATTTTTCACATTTTTGAATAATAGTTTTTTAATTGACATTTTAAAAATCTAGATAACTTAGCAGATTCATTTACTTCAGTAAGAAATTAAACTAAGCTAAACACATTTTTGTAATTAGACTTTTTTAAGCAAAAATTTATTATTAAAATATTTATTAAAATTTTAAAAATGTTTTAAATAACATTCTGTCACTTTACACAAAAAATATTTTGCAGAGTAGGTAAAATAATAATCCAAACTTAAAAACTTAAAAAACTTTTATAAACGAAAAAATTTTAAAATTGTCGAGGTTTCTTTAAACTTGATTACGTAAATTATGATTATCAGCTTTTTTTAAAAATTTTTTAATATAAAAAGGTTTAATTTTATTTAAAGTTTTTTTCTTGTCGTTTATATTTAGTCAACATGAGGAGGGATTCTACTAATGAGAACAAATGTCTTATTACAATTAACAGAAGATCACATTTTTTTTTAGGATTGCCATCAATTTTTTTTTGAGTTACTAATTTAATATTTTAAGATTCCACTGTTTATGACGTCAATCTCTTTTTATATAATCAGAATTTTAATAAAATCGACACAAAAACACTGCGGTTCACTAAGAAGGTTAATAAGTTTATCGGAAGCAAATTGGCTTATGGGTCTTCATGAAATATTTTTGGGTTGACTCTTAATTAGCATAAAATTTAAAAAATTTTAAGTTTATTTTAAAATTTTGGAAATAATAAAAAAAAAAATTATAAATTTTAATTTATTGAATTAAACTTTAAGTGGAAAATATTTGGTAAAAAAAGGAGTGTTCGAATCTGGATAATTTTAGATAAGTACATAAATGGATTGGTATTTTAAATATTAATAATGTATTCTTTTTTAGGAATTGATAATCAATAAAATTGAACAAACATAATATATTAAGCTTTATCGATTATACAAGAATGTATTTTTTTACGAACTTGTATTTGTTTTGTCCTTTCCAGACAAGAACTTCAAAGTCTCCATTGTCTGGCTATTGGGTCAACAATTCTTCTTTCAGTTTATGAAACTCAACAACTCTTTTATTTCAGTTTGATGACATAATTAAAGATATTTGGTTTTGCGGATCTTTTATCATAACAGTTCAGCTATTTGACTAGCAATATCAAAAATTGGGTCTGTTAACTCTTTACGATATAAAAGTTTTTAAAGATTTTTAGTACAACTAATATCGATTTGACCTTTAAATTTTGCATACGTGATGTTTCATTACATTAACTGTTGACAGAATTAACAGGATAGGAACTTGTTAACCAAATTCGGCCCTAATTCTTTTTTCTAAACCTGAATTTGATTTACTTTCTCAACAAATTTTTTGTTTTCTCTTAGGAAAAGTTTTGTTCATATGTCAAAAAAAATATTCTGTGTCCACCAAAAAACCAACTGCTATTGCTGGAAAATCGTATGTGTTTTTTTTCAGAAATTATTTACTTGACAACTGCAATACGTAACATTGTTTTTATCAAGGCAATATAACTTTTAATAATTTATACATTTTTTTTATCATACATCAAAGCTTCTACTTACTAAAGCCTCTATTTTGCTGAAATTTTTTCCTAAATTTACCAGTAGTCTGTATGAAATTTGTATGTAAATATGTATGAAATTTGGAAAATTTTATTAAGTGGACCATAAAGCGTGAAATATTTTACGAAATAGGTATTCGCAGAAATGAGAAATGACTTCTAGAGAAATGACTTTACCCAAATTTCTTCAAAACATATCAATTCAAAATTAATCAATATTTACATCAAAACTTATGATGTACTTATGTAAACCCAAATGAATTTTGAAAATATTTTTCCCAGCTGTTTAGACTATTCACATGTGCAGAGACACACAGATGGACGTCACGAAAAAACAAATACGTTTATTGGGTTTCTGGGCATCGGTTGACGCCACGAAAACATAATTACGTTTTTTTGGGTTTCTGGTCATCGGAGTAATGCATATTTGCAAAAATCCCAGATTCCAGTATTTGGTACGAAAACAATACCTATCGCTTAATACCTAACAAAAATTTATTTATTTTTCAAAACAACCCGTTCAACCCCTTCTGGCTCTGCTAGAGTTAAATTAAAATACTAAATATTTATTTTAAAATACATTAAAAACATTTATTAAATTTATTTCATATTTTTTACCTTCTATTTGTTTTCCATTTTTTAAGAACTCCAAGCATTTTTCATGTGAAAAATTATTATATAAAAAAAAAAATATCAAATTTGAACGTCAGCAAAATAAAAACAAAAACACAAAATTATGTAAATTTTAAATAAATATTCAAGAAAATATAAATAAATTCACCAGTTTGCTAAAATTTTTTTTTTTTTTTTTTATTGGGTGAGTGTTACCAGTCACCAAATTAAATTTAATGCAATATAATAATTATTTATCACTTGGATATAAAATTTATCCTTCCTTTTTAATTTTTTGTGTATTTTTTTTGCATTTACATAAAAAAATTTGCAAAAAAATTTTATTTAAAATAAAAAAAAAATTATAAAATAAAATAATAAACACAAAAACAAAATTATAATAATAATAATAAAAAGCTAATGAACCACCATAGGTAATTAGAACGTCTTCATTTTTGTTTTATTCAAAATTTTTTGTATTTTTTATTTCACTTTTCACGAAATTTTTGTTTTTTTTTTTATTTTTCTCTTCTTTTTTTTTCAATTTGTTATCTCTGTTGGTTTAATGTTTCTGTTTCTTTTCAACAATTTTTTTTTTTGCAATTTTTATTGCATTTCAAGTGTCGGTAAATTTTGGTGCATTATTGTTCCATATAAGATTAGATTAGCAAAAAAAAAAAAACCGAACTGTAGGTACAGTTATTTATTTATTACGTAGAAATTTTGCAAAAAAAATCGGAGCTTAACGAAAAGCCGAAAATTTGAAAATAAAATACAAGGCCTGGATAATGCAAAGAAAAGCAAAAAAAAATTTATCTGACCACGAAATCCCTTTTTTTTTTTTCCAAAACCACTGTTATTTTTTTTAATATTCCACTAAATGCTATAAATTACAAGTGAATGGTTTGGTTTTTTTTTTTATTATTGTATTTGTAAATTTTACCACTTGTTAGTTAGTATGTTCTGTTTCTTATCATTTTTATTGCAATGTAACGGTGTGTGTATGCAATTTGTTGAGCAACACAAAAAAAAAAAAAACGGTAAGAATTAAAATTAAAAAAAAAAAAAAAAATTTTTTAACGAAATAATTTTTATTTCAAAAAAAATTTCAGTACATTTTGTTTTTCTTTTTTTTTTTTTTTTATCTCTGTTATTCATAAATTATGCTTTTAATGTTTTAAAGTTTGTTATGTTTTATGTTTTCTTTTATTTTTTGTTATTCTTTTCTTTTTAATATTTTTAAAATTTTTTTTAGTTTTACATTTTATTTAAATAATTCTGAAAAAAAAATAAAAAAACAAATTATGTTAAAATTTTTTAATTATGTAACATTTTTTTATGTCATTTTGACATTTTCGAATGTTTTTTTAATTTATTTTAAATAAAACATTCAATGTTTGTATAATTATATAGAATGTTTTACTGAACTTTTAAAGAATTTATGAATCTATGTCAAAATATAAGTTAAATTAATTAAGTATTTAATATAAAGTTTCACCACTGCAAGAAGTTGTAATATTATTTAATTAATTGATTTAATTGAATTAATTAATTATTTATAATCGTGTTTATTGATGTGAACGTAATGAAAAAACATATGACAGACAATAATATTCAAGGCTATTTGAGTACGTAAACCTTTATCTGTCATTTGCTATCTATAATAAAATAAACTCATACAGTCATGTACTGTCGGTTTCGGCAGCACTGGCAAATAAAAATCTTAAATAATTCTGTCAGGACTTGACACATGAAACTTCAAAATCATATTTTTTTAATGACTAAAAAAATCAAATATGAAACAAAAGCAGAAAGTTTTTTTAAGAAGAAGTTATTATTATAAAAGTTTTGTTTGGATTTTTATGTGATTATTAAAAATATTTTATACATTTTTATGTTTCCTTCTGACAAAATATTAAAGTTTAAATAAATTTACGTCATTCAAAGGTTAAATATGCAACCAGAAGCATTCAAACTTAGAACTTTTTTACTTATATAGAAGCTTAGAACTTTTTAAAAGTTAAAAAAATTATCAATCTATTGATATAATCTCATGATTTACGGATATTCCCCCAAAAGTATTTCTTTTCTACTTATGATTCAGGCAAATAAAATTTAGTAATCATTTCCAAGAAGCTTTTCAATAAATAGATAGTTTGATAAGTCGATTAGTAATTTATGTGCATCGTAGAAATTTTTTTTTGTAAAATACCTTTCCTGAAGATAAGCTATTCGATAAGATAAAATGATATCAAAACTCTATAACCAATAAAAGTAATAACTATAAGTGCATAATTATTAATTTTTAATACATACCTATGACTATAAGTCAAAATGGTAATAATTTTCCCAAATTTAGAAAAATCTTAACGGATTCTTTACGAATTTATCATCTAAGTCCCCGTTGTCCTCATTTTTTCCTTTCCTATCCTATCCCATTCAATCACAACTACGTTAAGTACAAGAATCATATTCCTAGTTTGTGGTTTTAGAATACAAAAAAAAAGGGTAGTTACACTAAATTTTCCTTCCCAAACGTCTGAATAAAATAAAGTCGGTGTAGTCGAAGAGGTTCGAAGAGCCCCCTTTCAACTTTTATTTTCTCTTGTACATAACTGAAAGCCTAATAAAATACGCATTTAGAATTTGTCAAAAGTAATTAATCGGATGATATAATGTCGATATTACGGTGATACGGGTATCCTAAAGTTGACACAGTCTACGCTACTACACTCTTCCTCGTTTTAATTAAAATTTATATTTCATAACTCATCATAACTATATGCACAAACTCAAAATAATATAGTTAGCCTGTGCTATATGTTACAGATTTAAAATACTTTACATAATGTTTTAAATTAAAAGAAATATGTACAAGCTCTCCGCTCCGCTCCCTAAACTATAACAAGCAATTTATAAGTTTTCAAATAGTTTTTTTTCTGTCTCTAAAATTAAATGGATCCCATTAAAAACAACTTATTTAAGAAACTCAAAACGAATTTATTTTAAAGTAGGTATAGTAAAAAATATTTTTAAAATCATAATTTTTAAAAAATCTGTTCCGAAAATGTTTTTTTTTAGTGAATAGTGAATATAAATTATTTTTCAACAACCCTTTTTAGAGAGATTTTCATATATAGTGATATCAGATAATGTTTTGCGTTTTTTTAAATCAAAGCGACGGTTTTATGTTAAACTCTTTAGAAAGCACTTAAAAAAAAAACGAAGCAACAAATAAAAATAACAATAATAATAACAAACAGACATGTAAATGTGACAAACGAAAATTCATGTAAAATTATCAGATTACATCTTTTGGGGAAAAGTGTATGTGTACAAAAATGTGTAAATATAAATGGGCAACATAAAAAACATAATTATGTTATTATATATGATTTTCTATATGATATTATGTAAAAGATATTTAAAAATGAATATCATTTATATTTTGTAAATTTTATCTAAATGGCAGAGTTTTTACATTTGTTTTTTTTTTTTTAACATTTATATTCAAATTAATTCGAAATTTTCTTTTTGTTGTGATTTTTATATTTTAATTAACATGTGTACATACATAAGCGCATATTAGCTTACATGTACATTACAACATTTTGAAAATTATGAAAAAGTGCTAATTTGATTTTGAAGTTACGTTTTAATTGTTATTTTAAAAAGTTATACTAATAATTGAGATGGTACTACTTCTTTTCAGATTTTTTAAAATGCATTTTTTTACGGTACTTTTGAAACATAGAATACGGTACTTTACTTATAGCACTTCGATATTGAAGCCTGCATACAAAGGGAGTTTCAAAATGCATAACTAGTTTTCAAATTCAAATGTAAATACGTGATGCTAATGAAAGAAATCGATGTCTATGGTATTGGCAGAACTGCAACGAGGCTTGTATTAAAAAAGTTGTTGTATTTTTCTCAAGCATACTGCAATAGGCTGCATGTAGCAGAATACATGTGAAATATTAATTAATGCTAAAAGCTAGATGATGTTTGAAGAAATTTTTATTTTAATAAAGCATAATTGATCAATAAATAGAAACTGACACATAACTGCAGTTAGCTGCAGGCAGCAGAGTACATGTGAAAATTTAACTAATATTAAAAGCTAGATGATGTGTGAAGCAGTTTTTTTTTACTTAAGCAAATTTGATCCATATAAACAAATAGGCATAGCTGCAATTAGCATGCAACAGATTACTTCTGGAGTTTTATTAAATGCTAAAAGGTAGATAATGTCCGCAAAGCAAATTTGTTCAACATAAACAAATCAATATAGCTGCAGTAGTCTGCATGCGGAAATATAGTTCTGGAATTTTAATATATATGTTAAAAGCGAGCTGGTATTTGACGCAAATTTTTATTTTATTTAAGCAAATTGGACTCATATAAATAAATTAAAGCATAATTGATCGATAAATAGAAATTGACACATAACTGCAGTAGACTGCATGCGGAAGATGTCATGTGAAATTTAGAATGAATGAAATGAACTGTAAAAGCTAGATATTGTTTAAAGCAGTTTTTACTTTAATTAAGCAAATCTGATCCATATAAGCAAATGAGCAACGCTGCGTTAGGCAGTAAGCTACATGCAGCAGATTACATCTGAAGTTTAAATAAATACTGAAAGGTAGACAATGTATGAAACAGTTTTTATTTTAATAAAGCAAAAGTGTTTCACATAATACAAATCAGCAAAAGTGCAGTAGGCTACATGTGGGAAACTACATGTGGAATTTTATTATGTGCCAAAAAGTGAGGTGGTTTTTGACGCAATTTTTATTTTTTTTTAATCAAATTGGACCCATATAAGTAAATTGAAATAACTGCAGTAGGCTGACTTAGGTTGCATGCAGAATATTTTGATATAGTTTACTTAAAACAAAGTTGATCTATACAAATTAATTGGCATAACTGCAGTGGGCTGCAAGCAGAAAATTACATCTGCAAAATTTGATTCAAATTTCAAAAAATTATATGAAATTTACTTAAAAACCATTTTAGAATTAATAATTCGATTTAAAAACTTCTAAATTTTAAATGATTGCCCCAAATTCTATTAATTTGAACCCTTACATTTAGTTAACAATCAAAAAAAACTTTAACATTTTATGCATTGTATTTTTGTATGCAATTATGTAGAAAATTTATTAGTTCTTTATCAAAATGCATTTTGGTCATAATTTAAAAGAAAAAGTATATAATAAAAGAAAATACTATATATTACTTAGAAAATTGGTTTTTCTTTTTATTGTAAAGTGATGGGAAAATTTTCTATTTTTTTTCATTTTTTTAAAATTAAAAATAGATATATAAATTTCTTTAGAACTTGTTAAGATCTTCTTATTATTAAGTAAATTAATACACGTGGTGGTGTGGGAAAGTGCATTATAAAAATTGTCGTCTTTGTTAAATGAATGAGTTATACTTCTATTGGTTCAGTTCAGTTCAGTGTTTTTTTTTGTTTTTATATGGTACTATGGTAGATCTTTGTCTAACAAATTGGGTTTTGTTATTGTTGTTGCATTCTTCTTGCAGATTATTGAGTTTTGTTTTATGCGATCCACTTCTTTTGTTGCTGCAGAAGACAATGTGAAAAAAAACAATGCAATATAATGCATCTTCATTAGTTGCATCACTGGTAAAAAAGTGAACTTTAGAAGTTTTAAAATATATATATATACATTAATTTTGATAAAAGAACATATCTATATATATACATATATATGTTTATATAGTGTATAATAAATAGTAATTATGTAAGTAATTTTAAAATCTGTTAAAATTGCAATTGTTTCTAAGAAATAAAAGAAAAATATGTGTGAAATTTAAGGAAGGTTTTTGTTTTAATTGTAACTTTTCTCGTATATGTTCCAACAATCCATTTTTATAAAAGAATTTTTCTGAGAAAATGGAAAACCAATTAATTTCAATTTTAGAATTTTCTATAGAAAATAATAGTACTTATATAGAAATGTAAGTTTAACTTTTTTGTGAAATTAATTTATAACTTTCAGAATAACCCGCTTGTGTACAACAATTTAGGAGCAAAGGTAATTATTTATTGGATTTCGAGTTCAGTTACTTTAAGTTTTACAAAATTGAAGTTTTAGTTTTTAATTATATTAATTTAAGTTTTTAATTATGATAAAAATACTGAAAGCTATAACTAATCCAAGAAATTTCAACTGTATAGTTAAATTTTTTTTGTGGGAATTGTATGCATTGTAGGACTCTGAAATAAAAACTTCTAACAACAATTTAAATCTTAAAAAAAATCAAGATTTACTGACTGCTATTGAAAATTAATTGATTAAAATTGTCTATTTTACAGTGTGTGATAAAATTGAAGATAAACTTTTATGGGGTAATTATTATTATTACAAGGGTAATATTACATTGTTAATAATATATAAGAAGGACATATTATATTCTGATGATTGGAATTGATAGCATAAGACAGACCATACAAGATATAAAAAGTCTTATTTCTGAATTATTAGTTATTTCTGTATCTGTGAGTTATATATTTTAAATTGAATTATTTTGTTTATAAATTAAGTTGTTTTATTTGAGCTTTAGAATTATTAATTACTAGTTATGCTATAACTTTGAACCCTATACTTCTTAGCTGAATCGAGCTTAAAATTAGATAAAAGTTTTTTTTTCACTTCTACAGAGAATCCAATCCAACCCGGACTCCTCGAATGAAAGTTTAGTGTTCTAACCACTTAGTCAACTATCCGAAAACTGATAAAATATCATGTTATAAATAACTTTAAAAAAAAACAATTTTAACCCTAGTCTGAGGTTTCTTGGTGAAATCGTGCACCGATCAGAAAACTTAAACAGTTTGGGTATGCAGCTTAACCAAAAAATTATAGGGGATGATCATTTTTATGATATAGCTAAAAATGCTGCCAAATGTTTGGGTTTTCTCTTAGGTGTAAGTCGTATATTTCTTCAAGGAACCTGTCCAAAATCTATAAAGCTTATATACGACCAAAGATGGAATATAGCTCACACATTTGGGCTGGGGTCTCAGCTTCCTTACTTCCTTAAACTTTCTCGATCGATTTCCAAAATGCGCCTTTCGATTAATCAATGTGAATAACGTGAATAAAACTATAACTTCGCTTGCTATACGTCATAATATTGGAGCTCTTTCTCTTTTCTATAGATATATTGCAAATAATGACACTTTTTCAGTTCAAATAAAATTACTGGTGACTCCTCTCAAACAATTCCAACGTACCACCAGAAGGGCAGCAAATGCGCATTCCTACTATGTGGAACTAGCTAAGTGATATTCTATTAGTTAGAGTAAGTCGTTTGTTGTTAGAACTGCAAAAATGTGGAATTTATTACCATCTTCTGTATTTCCTAAAGTTGGCAATTTTGATAATTATAATTTGCCCAAATTTAAGAAGAATCTTAACGGATTCTTTACGAATTTATCATCGAACCCCCATTGTCATAATTTTTTCCTTCCCTTTCCTATCCCATTCAATCACAACTACGTTAAGAACAAAGGATCATATTCCTAGTTTGTGGTTTTAGAATAAAAAAAAAAAAAAAAAAAATGTATAATAAGGTTTCATAAGGTTTTTGTTCTGTAATACTACTCTTCAGTAGACTTATTAGTATTACATTGCTTATACAAAATCCTATTGTTAAGCTTTGATTGATTTTGAAAACTTATATAGAAAATTTTACGAAAATCTTCTGTGAGTTATAAAAATTAGTCAAAAATTTTTTTCCCTTAAAACTCATTTAATCAAACTTTATTAAGGTAATATACATTTTAAAGAATCGCTGAACTCCCATTGTGGTAATTCTCATAAATTACAATTAAACATAACTTTCTGAGCCTAAGTTCCGATAGATTACTAAAACTTTTATATAATCTTTTACTTAAAACTTGCTTTACTAAAAACTTTCTTTACTTAAATTATAATCAATTAATATAAAGCAGTTTGACATCCAATTTTTTGCTTTAAAATTCAGTTTTAATCAAAAAATTAATTAAAAGTTGCGGAAATCCGTAAAATACTTATTTTTATTTCTGAAATTGTAAACAAATTTACAAAAAAGCTTTTATGTAACTTTTTCTTATCAATTTTTTCCAGATAACATTATAATATTATTAATTAGAATTTCCTTCAATAACAATGCCATAATATATTAACCAATTAAAATTAAGTATTTGTTTTTTTTTTTGTCAATTTGTTAATTTTAAAGTATTTTAGGGTTTGAAGGTCGTTAACGCGGTTTCTTATCAAAAAAATTCAAATATTACAGATAAGTATTTGTAATTAATTGCCTATATATATCAAAAAAATCGCTTTAAATTAATCGCTGTCATTTAAATTTATTAAAAAAATTTTATTTATAATTTATTAAGTTTAAAAAATAAAAAAATATTTTTCTCACGTGTTTTTTTTTTGTTTAGCAACATTTTTTTTGTTTATATAAATTGTGTCGCGATTTAATATTGTATCTTTAATCATTTTGAAATCAATTCAAACATTTCGTACAAATCATAGATTTAATACGGTATAAAAAATCAATTATTTTAAATATATTAATATTGCTATTCAATATACCGTTAAATACACCAATCAAATAAGCAAAAAACATAAGTAATGTAAAAAACCGAAGGTTTTTAAAAAAGCACATTTCCGAAATTAAGCACTGATTCATAATAAGTTTTGGGTAAAGAGTATTTTTAGTTTTGAACCTTTTGCATATCCCAAGAAAAGGGCCCAACCATAAAAGGTTCATATACTTGTTTTAGAAGATCTATCTTGAACTCCTAATTTCAGTTTTCCAACTCAAACCGTTTAGAAGATCAAAATAGGGGTCAAAGATTTCGTATAACGGTAAAGACTAGTATCGTAGGGCAACCCTATAGATTTATGTTAAATATATTTATATTTCTTATAATAACAGCTATAGTTTGGAGCTTCCGGGTTAAAAAGATAATTTACATAATTCAAGTACCAGTACAATTAAAAGTAAACTTACCTGGTACTTATTACTTATAATTCAAGTACCAGTGCATTTACTAGTACATGTGTCTGATACTCATTACTTATAATTCAAGTACCAGTGCAATTACCAATACATTTACCTAATAATCATTACTTATAATTCAAGTACTTACCAGTATAATTACTAGTACATTTACCTAATAATCAATATTTTATCAAGTACTAGTAAACAGAATTATTTGGATTTCGGCACTTGCAAAAAATATATAATTAAAAGAATCAAAAAAAAATACGCACAAAAAATTAAATATCTAGTTAAATTACTTTTGTAATTATTTTTTGATACTTCAGTATTTTCGAGTAATTAAGTATTAAGTACTTAAGTAACAGAATTCAATTATTTTCCAAGTATGTTTTTATTCAAAACCTAAGTTATACAGGTACTTGTTAAAGTAATGAGTATAAGGTAATGGTACTTACAACTGTTCTTAATTACCATTTTACTCAGTATAATACAGTACCGCCTTACTAATTTAAATATAGGACTTTTCCGATCTTTTGGGAAATGCAGCTCTGTAACAAACTGAGCTGCAGGAAAATGTTCTTTCATGAATTTATTTATTTCCTTCATTGGTTCCTTCGTTTTATTTAAAATGGTGGAAAAGTTTTCTTAGCACACGGACGGACGGGACCGATGAATGAACAGACAGAATAAAATTAAATAGGCCCATTTTTATCAAAATTTTTTGATAATTTAATATAAAGAAATCGATAAGATAACATTTTAATAATTATCTTTAAGATAAATTTTTAAAACATGTTAAAAATGTATTCTGCGGCACCATAAACTATGAAAAATATATGATAAGTTTATATTTTACGTCAAAAATTCAAGTTTTTAAAAAAAAAAAAAATTGAATTTCAGGTTGGACCCTTGTATTTACCTTGATTAAATAAAAAAAAATTGTATTTTAATGACTTGTAATCAAATTTAATGATTTGAAAATTGGATTATTCAAAGTTCACGGTTTACTTTTAAAAATATAAACTTAAAATATATGAATTTTTTTAAATTATTAAATATTTAAATTTTAAATTTAATTTACAAAGTTGAAAAACTTGATATCGATTTTTTTTTGTCTACATTTTTCCAGTCTTTCATTTTTGCTAAAAATTAGAATTTTTCAAAGCAGTTGGGATATAAAAGATTGTAGACTTGTTAATTTGTAAAAATTATAATAAAGATTTAAAAAAAATTAAGATAGAGCTAAAAATAAAAATGGTTATTTTGTATAACATTATACAATAATATTCGCTACAATTTAAAGTATTTTTAAGTATTTTCATTTAAATTCTTTAAAATTAAAATAATTTTATTCCGTTTTTGTACCAATAAAAAAAATTGAGATAAATTCTAAGATATAATTTTTATATTTTCTGTTTATAGTTTAACCCTTCAGGGCCCAACTGACATATAGAGTCTACAAGCTTTTCTTAATCCAATTAAAATATGATACATTTAAAGTCTTTTCAAAATTAAAAGGTAAAAATCAAATTATGAATTGAAACTGAGCAACTGAAAACTATTTCGTAGAAAATTAGTAAATATTTATGCCAAGATTGCGTTGACACTGCGTTGTTTTAATAAAGACAAGCTCTCTTCAGCAAAATGTTTCGCAATTGATTATAACTATTTGATGTCACCATTTTAATACTAAAACTTGATATTTATAAATAAAATCTTTAATAGTAACAACAGTTTTATGTCACATTGAATTACCATGGAATTATACTAAACGTCGACGACGTTCCTGCGGCTCTTTAAAATGTCAAATCAATATTACTTAACTGTATTAATATTAAATCAATCAATTACTGTGAACGCGATTGGATGTCAGAGTAACGGATAAAAATTAGATACATATAAAATCAATATATAAAAGCGTTTGGAACACGTTTTTGACAGTTTAACGCATTGCAGGAACGTCGTCAACGTTTAGTATAATACCAGCATATTATTAAACAAAAATGTTTTAATTGAAAAATGTTGGGTTCTTAAAGGGTTAAAGTTACAATAAAACATTTTATTATTAAAATATTAAATATATATAAATTCTTTATCGCTCTCTTTACATCAGCATTTTTTTTTTGCTTTAATTCTTTTAGAAAACAAATTAATTTTCCGTCAAAAATCATTTTGTCACATCAAAACGTCTTCCAAGTCCTAAATATTACATTTTATTTTACAATTCTCTTCTTCATTTGCTCCCTACGCAATTTTATAATTTGAAATAAGAAAATAAATATATGTACGTGTATATTTTCATGTTAATAATAATCTTTTCAAATTTCAATTATTTTCATTTCGTTTTTTTGTATTTGGAGTTTTATTTTTGTCTTTTTCGTTTTTTTTAAAGAATTTTTTTAATTAAAACACGCTGATGGTTTATTATCTTTCATAAAATGTATATATATACAAGGTAAAAACGCACCGCTTTTCTTCTTATCTCATGCTTTTGAATAATTTTTTTCCTCCTCTTTTTATGATCTGTCCTAATATTAGGACAAAAAAATATCAGAGAAAATAAAAAGGATTTGAAGAAAACAAAAAAAACAATCCAAAGGAAATTTAATCCGATTCATTTTTTAATTAAGAGAAGCAGAAAATGAAACGGTTTTGTTAGAATATAAAAAAGGGAAGGAAGGATGTAAAATGAAGGGGGTTGGGAGTTGCACATTTTTAAAAAGATATTACCTAGCAATTATTTTAGAATTGTGATTCGGCAGCACTGAAAATGGCAACAGTGTCCGAAACAAAAGAGTTTCCAAAGAACAAATTATATTGTGCTTCAAAATAGAAGAAGAAGGTCCGAGTTTTTATAGACATTGGACATTTTTCGTACTTACTTGCATGCATAGTTAAAAGATGTTTTTATAGTAAGAACTGTGATATTTAGGTAGGATACGATTCCACAACTCCCTAAAATTGATATTTAGGAGATGATTTCATAAATCCTTTGAAAACTATAGTTAAGCAAGAAGTTTTGTGTTTAAGCTTCATTATTTGAATTTTTCTAAATTTTAAATACTAATATAAATTTTACCGAGGTGTCCAGGTTTCAGGTAGGTACCTAAAATAATCAAATGTTAAATTTTTAACTCCTTATAACTGAAGATCTTTCCACTCACAAAATTTCATTCAAAATCCAAATTTAAGCGATAGCAAAACCTGCATTTCAAAAATTTTACAGGGGTAAAAAAACATAACGGTACAATAGTTTTACTATCAAATTCCAAATACAATGTTCTATACTTTGATTATTAAAGTTTAAAAAAAGTAACCACTACGTTGTTTGAGGATCAACCAAATATCGCGTATAGATCATCAGTTATATACTTTTCTAAATATAGGGCCTAAGTTTGCCGTTCCCCGATTTTGAATCCATTTATCACAATGTATAAGTATTCTTTGACAAATGTAGGAACGAACGGACAATGTAAAACTAATAAGTAAATTTTGCATAACAACAAATTCGCAACAAATGATTATTTTTTTTTTCAAAAAAAATTTTAAAAATTTTTTAAAAAAAAAGCAAATTAGGAAGAACGAGCTGTAATTGATAGTATTTTTTCAGATGTTTTTACTTAGACTTTTATAAAGAGACCTTCTCTCACTTAAAGGGGGTTTTTATTTATGAAGAGTACAAGAAACGTTTTTTTTCGTTATTTTGATTTCAGTTACAACTAGCCGCAGCCCTATTAAAGAATATATGAAAGACTAATACTAATTGCGATTTCTATTAAAACTTGTAAGTTAGAATTTGCAACCAAACTTCAATTTATTTATAAATTAGCATGTAAAATTACTAATTAAGTAAATTGAAGTAATTATGCATCAAAGTAAATGATGAGATCCATCTTTGTAATGGAAAGTTTTCAATTAATAGATGGTTTTATGACCACATCATTGTTACACCACTGTTACACCACAAATACATGCTCTATATATATATATATATATGTAAAATGTATTTATATATACAGTTTAACATTAAATTAATTTTTCACACTTTATTTGATTGGTTAAACAAAACTATTAATTTAATTCATTTTTTTAATGAAACATTATCATATAGATTATTATGATCTTATGCTTAATTTAACAAAGAAACCTTATTTATTTATTTGAATTAGAAAATGAATGAGATGAATAATGAGTACATGGTTGTAAGATTGTTTTAGATACTTTAAATCAATGTAAATTTGAATTCAAATAGTTTAAATAAAGTTTTAACACGCTATTAGAGATTGATTAAAAGTACAATGTGATTAGTCGTCCAAAGAGATTCGAACTTATGTTCAATCGAAACTTTGATGCATGTAGTACTTATGTCAGCTAACATGAATATCTATTTAATAATTTCTAAATCTATTTAATAATTTCTCAATCTTAACATGAATACATATTCATGTTAGCTGACTAGGGTTGCCATTTCTCTACAATTAGGATGCACATACTCCGATGCGCAATAAGAAATTGACAAACCATAACCTTTTTATTTGTGATATGAAAGAAGGAACCAATACTTTCCTCATTTAAGGTCATGAAGTAAAATTCACATCAATTACCATTATGAGCCCTCCTAATGAATACTGACTTAAAAAGTGGTCCTCTATATACTCTGCAGACTTCCAGGTTAATAAAGTTGATATCATTTTTTAAACAATCGCAAGTAATATGACATTGATTTAAATTAAAAATGAGGAAATGTGTTGCGCCAGGTCTATCTAGTGAAAGACAACCGTTATTCTGGAAAGAGAAAAGGTGCAAAAAAGAAGCTTTCAACTCATCCATACCTATAACTTTAAAGATCTGAGGAATTCACAAAGAGAAATTAATTATATAGTGAAGCAAGCTTCCTGAATGAAAACACATCATCTGCATGTTTACTTGAAATACGAAGCTCTGCAAGTTCAAGACTTGACGAATGGTTAGACGAATTTTAAAGTAAACGGGAATCAAAGTCCTTTAAGTCTAAAGACCCCATGTGGAAAAGAATAGCTAAAAGTAATAGACATTAATGTATGTAGGTATATTTATTGTTAAAAAATTATTTTAATAGGAATCTGTAACTATCATGTTTCGGCTGTATTGTTGAGTTATTACTTATATTAGAGTTTCTTTTTTAAATCATTTTTTAGGGGAATAGCCTCAATTTTCGGCAATTAATTTAAGACAACTCTTCTAACTATTTATTCTAATGGGACTTTTATTAAATCTAAACTTATAAATTTTACTATTTCCCAAAACATTAAAGTAGAATATTAACACTTCTAACTCAAAAATAATTAATCCCAGTAGAATCCCGAAACTCTATCCAATTACTGTATCCCCAGATATTTTATAAAAACATATTAAAAAATTCCTACTATTTCCCAAAACATTAAAGTAGAATATTAACACTTCTAACTCAAAAATAATTAATCCCAGTAGAATCCCGAAACTCTATCCAATTACTGTATCCCCAGATATTTTATAAAAACATATTAATGAAATCCATAAACAAAAACTTTAATAAGAGCATAAAATCTTTAAAATCACTTCAATTTAATTACAATCTTCAAATGAATTTAATCTGATAATAAACTAATTTCCGAATTAAATGAACTATCTCAATTAATCCCCGGTTACTCTTTTGCAATAGAAAATCATGTTTATTGTTTGAATTTTATATTTAAATACAATTCAAATAAAACAAAATTTCGTTTTAAACATTAATCACAACTTTGCAATAAAAATTATAAGTTTTAAAGATTTTTAAAAGATTTTTTTAAACCAAACCATAATAAAATAAAAAAAGAAAACGAATTCTGAAAATTGCGAAATTGAGTGGAAGAGAAAATGTAGAAAAAAAAAACAGAATTGCAATCATTGCAATTTTTGCAAAAACAACTAAATTGCTGACCAAACAAAGATAAACGTTTATTGCATTTATACTGAAGACATGGCAAAATAAAATTCTTAAAGATTTCATTGTATAATATTGTTCAGAAAATTTCTACTAAAATCCAATTCTAAAGATTCTAAAGATTTTTCTGAAAAGAAAATACTATAAAACAGTTAATGGTTCATTTGAAATGGAATGGAGATTTCATCATTTAAATTTTGTAATGAATTTTACAGTTTCTTATATTCATAAACTCTTTTCACGTGAGCTTGGTGCTTTTTTTAATCAGCCTCGTTTCTTGAGATTCAGCAGTCGGATCAACATGTTTGGAAAAATATACCCACACATTCAATATTAGAATCCAAATACAGTAAGAAAAATTAAAAAAGTTCGACTCTTAGACCCGGCCTAAAAAATTAATTCAAATATTTAGGTGCCATTTTTTCAATTAGAAATACATTTTTTCTTTTCTCCGCTTTTATTGCAGAACTGGGTACGTGCAATCAACTTAAAAAAACTCTACACCTGCTTTAAGGTATCGAAAAGTGTGCAGAAGGTATCCGAACCACCACTCCTTTTTATCGCTTAATTTCGAGACATAAAAAAATAGGAAGTAACACCCTTGTACCAAATTCGATTACAAGCTTCCACAACCCGAGCCCATGATCCATTTCCACTCATTTGTAATCCCACCTTTATTTCGTCATACGGAAAATCGACTCAAGTCCTCTCCTGATCAAAAATATATATACTTTCTTATATCTAGCTCGATTTCTTTTGGTGATTCCAAACACCGTACCAAGGTTAATATACCCCTATATACCTGTTTTAGTTGCAGGGTATAAAAAGACCATTTTCTTTGGAAAATTTGCGATCGATTTAATTAGAAAAAAGACTAAATTAATTTGAAAATAGATAAATTACTTGTGAAAAAAAGGATCAAAATCATGTGCAAAGAGTATACTTTGCTTGTAATGATGGTGCATAATGAAATTTGTGCTATATGTGCTCTGTTTTTGAAATGTTTATCCCAAAGGTAATAATGTGAAATAATTGTGTGGTAAATATAGAAGAAAAACTAATAAAAGAATAAAAATCAAAAGGTCATACTTTCTGATTAATTTTTTGAAAATATTTTGAAGTTTTCAGATTGACTTGCAATTTTATTTAGTTTTTATTTCATTTAGCTTGATTTGAAAAAAAAAACACTAGTTTAATAATCACTAACAAAATTATTTAATATAAATAATTTTTGTAATTATGGGAACTATAATAAGGATTTTTAATATCAAAACCATTTAAAATCTACAAAAAAAACCATAATCCAAAAATCCAAAATTAATCTAAAGTGAATACCATGCTAAATAATTGATTTGTTTTTTGAAATTTGCTAATAGCTTTTGTTATTTAGTTTCTAGGAAATTGAATGAACCTGGATTTCTTTAGGTACTTGTCAAAACAGTAAAGAATTAGAGATAAGCCCCTTCGGGGTGGAATGAACATGTTAAAAAGAAAAAAACTAGAACTTGAAAATAAATATAGAGATTATTAAGTACTGGCTCCTAGGGCGTAAGTCTAAATTAACAATATATAATAAAGTGTCAATTTACAACCAAGTAATTAAACCTATATGGTTATATGGCATTCAACTTTGGGGTTGTGCCAAGCAAACGCATATTAAACAAATACAAACCTTTCATAATAAAATCCTACGTAACATAGTAAGTGCTCTCTGGTATGTACGTAATAGTGACATTCATAGAGATTTAACAAATTCACAAAGTTATAGATGAAATAAAGAGATATGCCATAAAGCATAAAGCATGGTCTAGAAGGGCATATAAATATTTAAGCTGCTCAGTTAATAAATAATCAGATTATTACAAAAAATTAATGGTTAGTCAGTTCGACTAGTTTTAATAAGAGAAGGGTTTGGTTTAGCTCGGTAAGAATCCAGCATACACTTCTGCTACGGGGCAGTTTGTATCTTTCGAAAATTCCCACCAATCCACGTAAAATAAAAAAAAAAATAATAAACAAAAAAAAAACCATCTTATATTCTTGGATTTCACTTAGAAGCAATCCTTTTTCTTATACATTATTATGATACGAGTAATAATTATTAATTCAGAGTTTTACTAAAATATCTGTGAGTTATATTTTGAAATTAAATTATTGTATATAATCAGTAGCGTCGTATTTACATAATAATTATAATAAATAGCATATTAGTATATTAATACTTTCTTAATTATAAATTAAATTGACGCTTTTCAAATTGACATGTGGCTCAATTCCGACCACAACTTTGATTTTGAAATCTCAAATGAATACTAAATTGACTTCAAATGAATACGAATTTATAGATACTCGTTAGAAAAATTAAATAAATCCTAATTATAGTACTTAATACTAATTGCATCATTTAAAATACATGTCAATAACAAAATGCTTTACAATAAATTTGTATAATATAGATAAATTAAAATTTTTCAGATAACTTTTTAAATTTATTCATATATACATTTATACTTAATATTAAATATTTAAATTATCATATTAATCATAGTTAAATTATAGCTTCTAATATTTAACACCATATTAAATTAAATAAATTAATTTGAATTAAAATAAATACTATATGCTGAATGATAAGTAATATAATAAGTATATAATGAAATATACAATAAGTAAGATACAAAGCATTTTCATTTCTTTGAATTCAATATTCAAGCTGGGTTGAATGTTGTGATGTCATCACCATTCACCATCAATTCAATTCCAACTATATGTAATATGAATACATTGAATTGAAATAAAAAAAATTTAAATATTAATAAAAATAAAAAAAATTATTCACCTTAGGTGAAAATTGTGTTAATTTAAACACAGCGTGTTATTTAAAATTCATTTAGAAATTTAATATTAATAAGTACTATTAAAATATTTAATTTATCTTTAATAATAAAAAGTTGAAAGATATACTTATGATATTAAGAATGAATTAGAATATATTTTAAAGTTATTATAATATATGTATTTAGGTTTATATTGGATATTATTATACTAAATAGAGGAACTAAATACGGGCTAGATTTTTAAATTAGTAGACCAAACTAATTAAGTTTAACATTTTAAATTTAAAATGCAGCTTGAATTTAATTCCAATTGATGTTCAAATTTAAAATTTTAATTGAACAAATTTAAATTGTATTAACAATCTTAAGATATTATAATATAAGTACTTAGGAATCAATAAAACTTGGCACCTAGCATTAATTTTTAATTTCTTTACAACTTAAAATTTTTATTTATTCATTTTAATTGTATTCCGCATTTATTCCATTTCACTAAATTCTTTTTTATTGATCAGAAATAGAGATAATTTGTATAAAAAGATGTCTTTATGCCAATCAATTCAATTATTCAATTTATATTATTAAGTACAAGAAAAAAACAAGAAATTTGTTGTCTCTGAATAATTTATTAATGTTGGCTCCATGTAATTTAAACATTAATTCTTATTTTTTCATTTTGTTGTACTGCATCTTTGCATCTTTTGAAGAGGACATTAAACAAGAACATGTGACATCAGTCAATTAAAATTATTTTAATAGTTGATGTTATTTTTTTCAAATTATGCATTTAGTTTAAAAATTTATGACTTTCTAGATTATTATATATTCACTAGAAATTAATTTTATTAGAATATTAGAATAGTATTTGTGTTTATAGTTTTTTTATTAAGTGAGAAATTGTGGATAGATTTAATGAAATGGAAAAAAATTGGGAACAGGAGGTATTAATATACCTAAGTAAGTATATAGTATATTGCAACACTAAATCCTATGTAGAAACATTTCCTTGAACCACTTTGTTTTGAAATTTTTATTGTTGAATCAAATTATTTGAGTTGTGATCTTATCTTAAATACTTTATAGAATAAATATGGAATTTATTGACCTCATCTACAATAAATTCGATGAAAAAATATTTAAAAAGTAAACAATTTTAATGGGAACCTCAGTTCTTCAATATCCGAAATTATAAACTCTTTTCCAGGATCTGTTTCATCAAATTTAAAATTTACAATTAGCTATTTCAAAATTTAAATTAAAAATATGAATTTCTAAAAAAACCTAGTAACATTTATTTTATATTTTACTTTGATCTTTGTAATTTATTACTGTTTTAATATAAAAGTAAATTGCTGAACTAAGGTTAATAGAAAAAACCACTCTTTCTAATTTCATTAATTTATTTTTATATTAAAACACTTTTAATTGCAAAAGATCTACCATCAATTTCTGAAAGTAAATTGCTGAACTAAGGTTAATAGAAAAAAGAACTCTTTCTAATTTCAGCAATTTATTTTTATATTAAAACACTTTTAATTGCAAAAGATCTACCATCAATTTCTGAAAGTAAATTGCTGAACTAAGGTTAATAGAAAAAAAGAACTCTTTCTAATTTGATCAATTTACTTCTATTATAAAACACTTTTAATTGCAAAAGATCTACCATTAATTTTTGGTTAATGGAAATGTTCATTTAAAAGCTTGGAGATTAGTTCCTAGCCCAATAATTTTTATGTTATTTGTTAAATAAACTAAATTTTTGTAATCAACTCCATGTAACGAAATTACTCTTGCACATTTTTAAATACAATTTTCTATTATTAGAATTTATTTACTAGTACAATAAAAGTTACAAGAATTTTAATATGTAAATTAAATAAAGATAAAATTTCAGAATTTATACACGAGTGATTTTCTACTAAATATATGGTATATGATATTCAAATATAGCTCTTAAATCAACATGCCTCTAATACTAATAAAATTAGACTGTAAAAAATTCCTCTTAAATAGATACTAATTTTTTATGCAGAAGTTTATAACTATCATTTTCAAAAGCTATAGAGAATATAAAATATATAAATACAATGAAATTTAATATTTTCAAAAGTCTTAAAAAAATCATTAACTAAATTAATATCACTATATAATATAATTTAACTATTATTAACTTATTTTCACTAAGTATATATCAATTAATTAAATATTCATATAAAATTGCAATATTATATGAACATAAATATTTATTTAGTATTTATTATTTAATAGGTATTATTAAGTAGAAGTATTAAATTTCAATTACTTACAAATTACATTAATATAAAAATTAAATTTTATTAATATATTAATTCAGGTTTCAAATTAAAATTAGTAAACTGTGATAAATAAACTAAGAAAACAAAATATTTAATAATAATTATCAATTTAAATATTTAATTAAATTACACTAACTTACTTAAGTATATTTAAGAAACTTGACTTTTGAAAAATTTTATAATTATTACACCTGTATATTAATTACATTTTGCAGATATTTTAAATTAAGAATTGTAATGAAAACTAATTTTTATCAATAAATAATGAAAATTATCTAACTATTATACAGTGTAATATTCAATTATATACTATTTGCATTAATTAAATATATTTTATTTTAACGGGTTAGTGTTTAATGAATCAGCTAAATATTAAATTTCATTTCCTTATTATTTTTAAGATAAATACAAGTTTTTCAATACTAAAATTTATTATATATTCTAAAAATGATGGGGTTGGTAACGAAAGTTCTAAATACAAAATACCACAATACTAATATTTTTATATTACAGAATATTATAGAAAAAGAGATTGAAATTGATTCAAACTCTAAAATTCCTCCTAATTCAGAGTCTCACATAATACTTTCACACACATTATAGAAGAAGCGACTTGTATGATACGAAGACATATATAAGCCACTCTAATTATTTCAATTTTTAATAATACCCATACAATACCCATGAGAGGCATTAGGTTAGGGGTTTTTTAAGAATTTTTAATTAAATCTACATAATTGCTATGGCAGGAAAATAAATTCTAGAGCAATAAAGCTTAGTACGCTTTAAAACTGAAACAAAGCTTAAATCACGAAATTTCGAATTTTCGGGTAGAAGTTATATTTACGAGCGCGATAGCAGCTCTTATTCCTCGAAAAAAGACGCAAAGGGAGTTTTGAAGGGGCAAGACAAGAGCAAGAGCGAAAAGTTGGACGAAGGGATGGGCACGAGGGCTATCGGGCTTACTAGAATATAAAAAATTGTTTGAAACCTGTTGAAAATTTTTAAATTTTACAGTTGGCTACAAATTTCGGAAATTAGTCCTTATTTCTCAATTCATTTGTGTATTAAAACCTATTAGTCCTTATTGCTCTAGGGAAAGATTTAAATCCTCTTGCGAATTGCCAATTTAAAATTTAAATTTTCAAGATTTTAAAATTTGAAATTCAGGAATTTGTAATTTATATATAACTAATTTGCGATTTTGTCATTTGATATTACGTGATGTTGGATTAATTGTTTTCGGATGTCGCTTCACAAATTTTTCTTTCACTAGGTGACTATTTTAAAATTTTTTATAAAAGATACAACTTGGAAATTTGATTAAAGTTTAATTCTAAATTAAGTATCAATTAAAACTACTAAAAAAACAAAATAACTCCCCTTAATTACTAATCAAATAAATTCTTTTAAAGATTAGTATAATTATACATTAATATTTCTTAACACTCTAAATTATATATATATATATATCTATATATTTAAAAAGTTTAAAAAAACTTTACTAATGAATATTATTAACTATTATTATTAGCTATATATATAATTATATAAATATAATTAAATAAGAATTACCAATTCACTTGCAGCTAAATACAAAACTCATAATAAAATACAAAAAAAAAATAAAATTTTAACATTAATGACATAATGATTATCTAATATTAAAATAAAAATACCTGTCAAATCAATCAATCAATTAAGATGCAATCTATTAATAAATCAACATATTGATTGACATTTTAAGCTTTCTAAGAGGAGTTTTTTAATTTTTTACTTTTGTAAGTTTCATTTAAAGCTTAAAAATGTTGAAAAAACTTAAAAAATTAAATAAATTAATGGCTAATTAATCTTTTGAAAGAATTCTATCATTAATGTGTGCTCAAAAAATGCCGATTATAATATAAATTAACTATTTATCATTGATGAAGATGATTATGAAGAAGGAAAAATGTACAAATGATTAAATCTATCAGATATATATATATATTTACAGGGTGTCCGCGTTTCAAGTATGCGCGCTACACTCAGTGATTGGGGGCATTAAAACAAACAAAAAATTGTACTGGAGAGGGGGCCTATTGTGGACCCTTTTCGAGATATGAGGGATTAAAGATTTAAGGAGACTTTTCATAAAAAAATCAATAACTTTTGAACAGCTTCCTCTAGAAAGATAAAAAAAAATGCATTTTGTAGAGTAAGTTGTCAGCTTTAATTTTTGTGTACTAATAATCCCCATATACCCAACATTTACAAAGTTATGAAAGTTCAAAATGATTGAAAGAGTGTAGAGCGCGTACTTGAGTCTCGGACACCCTGTATATATATATATAAATATAAATAGTAAAATCTATAAACTTAAATATCATATATTACTAATATAATACAAAATATAAGACAAAATTTAAATAAAAAGTTGGAAACATTGGAAAAGTTGGAAAAATCTTTTACAGAAAGTTTTCCTTAAATTTGTATGTCAACAATATTTTATTACACATGAGCATTTAATTCTTTCAAATATACATTTGTAGATTTACCTACATACGTAACAAAATAATTAACTAAGCGTAAAATGTGACTTTAATTTCAACAATTGGATATTTTAGTAATAAAATATTAATGTGTACTCAAGAAAATCTTCTCCGTATAATTTTACTTTTTGATGCTAATTTTAGAACTTATAAACTCTGTTTGTTTTTAAAATCTCTATATAAAGTTTTTAAAGTGTTAGCATTAAATTTAACATGAACCTTCATTTTGTTTAAATTGAGTCACGTGCCATATTAACCAATTTTAAAAACACTATATTTTGTATTAAATGGCATAAAAAAAAATAGCAAATCCATTTTAATTTGTCATTTATTAATTATTATTTCTACTGTATTAGTAATCAGAGTTAATACCTATCAGTAAATAACCAATTAATAGTTAATTAGCAATTGGCATTTAATACTTAAATTGCTTTGAGTTCTCACATTTGTAGTCAGATTTTTTTCATTATTTTATAGTCTAGTAGTTTTGATAGTCTATTAGTAAAAAACTAATATCATTAGTTCAGTAATTATTAGTTAGAATTTTATTAGTACTAATTAATTATTAAGTAATAACTTTTTTACCTCAAAAATAAACTGTTTCTAATACTAGTAAATTATTAAATACCGGAAAATATAAAATTTTAGATACATTATTAAAATTTTATAGCTTTAGATCACTGTTAAATTTCTTTTTGTAAATAATCTTAGCAGTTCACTGGTATCGAAAACCACTTGAATGCTAAAAACAAATGGATTGCTAATAAAAGTTGTTGAGCTGCGGAATGAATTGGTATTCATATACATAGTTTCATGCTTTAAATCTATTTCAACAAAATATTTCATATTTTTATATATTTTTCATTAAATTGGAAGTAATAGCAAACTGAAGTTGTTTTAAAATTAAAGCTGATCCCGAAATATACAACTATTATAGTTATTTAATAATTTGAATTAGCACTTTCTTGTTCTAAGCTTTGTAAATATTGTTCTTATAATTATTTTTAAATTAGCTTAACTCTGAGTTAAAATTTAAATATAACTACCTACTGAATTTTCACAGATTAATATAAGTTTCTGAGTCTTTCCAAAAGTAAATAAAATTTATACTAATAAAATAATTATTGGTAAATTTTCAAAGAATTGTTATGCTAACAGTTGTGCGAAAAAATAATTGCTTTGTAATAATAAAATTAACTAACAACTATTAGTTTACAAGTAAAAAATAGCTTTTGATTTACAATTTTATTCTACTTAATTATAGTATAATAATTATTAATTAATAAATATTTGTAATTTCACTAATAATACTAGACTAATAATAATATTATGAAATATAGATATGGATTTTTTTCAAATTAAATTGAAATACTTAGGTTGATCTGAGTACGGAATTCTAAGAAACACGGATGATTAAAAAGAATTTGATTAACAAATTTTTTTTGAGAAAAACGGCCAAGTTCATGTGAAAAGAGTATATATTTTATTTATCTGCGATTACCCATGAATTCAAGGAATTTAAAAATTTATACAAAAGTTTTATTCTAATAAAAATAAACTTTTTCTTTAAACTTTTTGTACTAAGTAACTACTTATTATGTATACAAGTACAAGTTAGTACATAAAATTTTTTTATTAGTATATAAAAACTTTGATTATTGCAATTGAATATTTCCTCTTTATTCTATCGGATTAAGACGTCAATTGTCAAATTAACTTTATTAATATTCTTAGATGTACTCTTCTGATAACTTGATATCTTTTATGCCACAAAAATTTCATTAAAACACAAATTGATTCCATTTCCTGGTTAACTATGGTTTTTTTGCTATTAGCTATATATAAACTTATTGGCTCTACAAGTCATTGTTGAATTAAAAGTTTTTTTTTGATATTCTATTGTTATATAGTAAAAGTTTCTTTTCAATTAAAAATATTTTTCTATAATATTTCAATTTATTTCATTGTTTTTTATAATCATAACATTATAGTGTTATCAAAAGTTTCAAGTTAAAAATAGTGTGAAAAAAAGTTATGTTTCATTTTTGTTATCAAATTACCGGAACATTTCCAACATTAGCTGATAATAAAAAAAAAACAGCGCAAAATTTTTTACAAATTGAACATGATTATTTATAAATTTTGTTGCTTTGCACTTAATTTCATTAAAAATTTGATATAATTTTTTATTTTGTATAATTAATTAATTAGGTACTTAACGTTTTTTAATTGGTATAGAAGAAATTAGCACATAGTTTTTTTTCTGCTAATATATAAATGTTTTATTAGAACCTAATTTTAGAATTCGATTTTCAAATGAAAAGAAAATGGGAAAAACTGTAGAAAGTTTTATATAACAAGTTTTTAATAACAATTTTTACTAGGACCATATTTCAAAAAACTATTAGTCTAGTATAATTACCGAATTTACTAATATTTTATTAGTATAATTATTAGTTACTAATTAGTATAAAGTTGTATTACGTGAACAACTAGTTCTTTTTTTTACTTCTACACTAATAGTGATTACTTTGTAAATTTTTTTATTACAAAACAATTACTGTTTCAATTTATGTAAAATAGAACCAAGTTCAAGAAAAGAGTGTATATTTACCCAGTATCATAATATAATGTTGCATTTTCTTTATAAAAGTTATAATTTATTAGCATATTGATAAATTGATAAAATTATTCAAAAATTGATTAATTGAGCCCTAAATTTTAATCTAAACTAAACTATGTTAAAAAAAAATTATTATATTATACGATAGTTGTTGAAACTAATACAACGACCATCTAGTTTATAGGTGACAAAACAAAAAACCTATAAAAAAATATTTTTACTAATCAAAGGTTAAATTTTATGGAATTTTATGGAGCAATAAAAATCTCTTGAATTTTTAAATAAATTAATTTTGAAATTATAACGACAAATTTATATTTGAATACCTTAAATTTTTACATTTTAAATAAATTTTTTTATGATTAAAATTAATTGAGTATAAAATTATGGTTTTTTATAAAAACGATCAGCTGTAAAAACTACAATAAAATTAAAAATACAATTAAAAAAAAAATTTAATATTAATGATTAAAAAATTCCGATGAACACTATTAAGTTTAATTCTGACAAAATTAAATTTTTACATTAAACTAATATATCACAGTTAATAATTAATTAATTTTAATTTTTTTTTTTTTTACTATACTTTAGGGTTAACCATAATTACAATTAAAAAAAAAAATTTAAATGACATATTTGGGAAAAAAAATGGTTAAGGTAAAATAGTATAAAATATGTTGATTTGGTAATGCAAAGCCCTTGACAATATTAAGCCATTATTTAAATAAAGAAATTAATAAAAAATTTTTTTTAATAAAACTTTTTTCAACTTTAAAATTTTGTTTTTGAAATTTTAATGAGAATTTGAATTTAGCCGTTTTTTGCACAATTTAAAAAAATTTAAAAAAAGAATTTGTATATGTAGTTTACTTGGTACATCCGTCCGTCCGTCCGTTTGTATACAAAACTTTTACATCGTTTTGAAATAAAGAAAAGAAATTTAAATTACGGATAGATATTGTAAAAAACCATTGTTTTATTAAAAAAGGTTTTTTTTTCAACCCTATCTGTTATGGAACTGAAGACCCCCTTCAAAGTTAAGGCCCTATGCTTAAACTATTATAACAAAATTTCTATAAGAAATATTTACAATCTAAAAACATCAAAACATATAAGTATCTGGTTTAATTTAAGCTTTATAAATATATGTAAGATATATGTATAGGGTTGCCATACAGTATTTAAATTTTAATTAGTAAGTTTTGGGCTTAGGAACATTTCATACCTTTAAAATTTAAAAAAAAAATAACAAATTTAGTTAATTAGAATTTCAATTACTGAAGTAGTATTATAGATAATTTGGTATTTTAACAAGACTACCGGTTAAGTATACATTAACTATTCTAACGATTACATTACTAATAGCTAATATCCCCCAATTGGATAAGAGTAAGCCGAATCTTCAAAAAAATATTGATTTAAACCCAAAGATAACCACTAATTCCACGGCAGGTGCTTGGCGAAACACCCTGTATAATAAATTTTTAACAAAAGTTCTTTATTTTATTATGGAATAATAATTGAGTACTATTATGGAACAATGTGCTTTTTTAAAAACCATTCGTATTTCATTACTTGTTTGCTTAATTCATTTTGCCGGTCTCTTTGCAATTTTTTCAAGCTCTTATTTAAAATTTTATAATGTCAAGTTTGTTGAAAAATTTTTTTTACTATTTTTAAATAAAAGTTAAATATAGTCTAAACCAAGTCTACTGAATCGTCTATTATGCAAATTGATTAGATAACTTACAAAAAATAGAAATAAATAATTTTGCATATGGCAGGATTCCAAAACAAAGAAAGCGACGAAAAAATGGTAATGGATACTTTTTAAATACTGCGAAAACAAAATACTAATTCAGTCCCTTTTTTAGTTGCTTTGTTAATAACTTATTTTTAATAAATTCTATATGTATCTACTATTAAAATGATAGGTTTAGAATAACAAAGCGTGAAAAAAAGAGTAAAACTATGTATTGCATCAATGATTTTAATGCATTAAAAGTAAGTATATATATATACAACCATTTGTCCATTTGTCCATTTGTTGAATTAAGTCAACGAACCTTAAAAAAAGAAATTGTTATTTTATACCTGGGGTATTCTTTAAAAAAAAACAATGTTTGAAATAAAAAATTAAATGTCAAAGAAAGTATAAAATAGAATATTGTATAGAAAATGTTTGGCACAATAGGAACTTAATATAGCAGATTCTTATACATATATATACATATTAATAAACTTATTCGATCACAAAATTACCGGTCGGGACACAATTATTTGTATTTAAATATAAATATTATTTGGAGTTCCTAGAGTGCTCGAATTTTGAGTGCTTCAAATTTTAGTGTAATTCATTTTTTTTTTAATTTTGGAACAATTAAATCCAATCCAAATTGATTAAAAAGCAATTTTATTTTTTAATTAGTATTTAAGTAGTTAGTTTTGTACAAAGCGGTTTTCGATAAGTTTGAAATTTAAAATAAATGACCCATCAGTAATTAGGATTTCAAATACTGAGCTGTATGTCATAGATAAATTAAGGTACTAAAATTACTGAAGAAGTAATTAGGATTAAATTAATAATTATATTAAAATTTAATGGTGTTAAAGCTACTGGTTTTACCAAACTCGAACTACCGCTTAAGTTCATGATGGCATTAAGTCTGGCTGCAATGTTTGAGTATTTTTTCTACTCAAGAAGTAATTTAAGTTACTGTTAAGTATTGGTGCACTACCGGTTTTTGAGTAGCTCTCGTAATGTTAAGACTATTAAAATGTATGATTGTATAAAGTCTGACTGCAATTCTTAGTTTGTTCGAAATAATAACAAAAGTTTCATGTGGTAATTATTAAAAAATTGGTTCAAGTCTTCTGTAATCTGTCAAACGATCTGGTGTAAATGTAATACTCATATCAAACTCTGAAAACGTCAAAACTTAGTTTCCCATTATTAATTTTTAAGCGATTGCAAAGTTTTTTTTCAGTGTTTCAGTTAGATCTAAGAATAAAAATTTTAATTCATTTTTTGAAAAATATCATAATTCACAACTAATGTAAAATTCAGGTAAATAAAACACCTTAGTTTTTTTTTCTATATAGGCATAGATTAATTCAAAATTTTCTAAACAAATTTTATATGAAAAAAAAATTAACTACATAATTTTTGAATAGGAATAAAGTGGCGCCATAAAAATTAAATAAAGTATTAACAAAAAAAAATATAACTTTGTATATATACGTGTACAAAATAAATAATAAAAATATCAAATTCTTACTTTGTATAAATGATAATATTAGACTGACTATATCTCTTAAAAAAAGTGTCATCTGAGTAAACATTACAGAAAACAAAAAACAAAAAGTATTGATTTATGATTTTAGTTAATTTAGTTTATTTACGTATGTACGCACTTTTGACAACAATACGAAAATATATCTATTAACTTCTAAAATTAAGATATAAATGTTACATTATGTAGGTGGAATGTTATTTTAATAATAAAATTGTTTTAAAGTAGAAATTCTGAAATATTCCGAAAATGGCCTTGTTCATGTTCCTACTAGATAATAAAATAAATTTGGTAAGTAATTTAGAAATTAACTAAATATTATTTTATAACTTGCACAGAGTATAGGTAATATTTAAGTCAATTTATATTAGGTATATTTAATTATAAAAAAATTTAACTAAAACCTGGTGCTCCCAGATTGCTTTTATTACTTATAAATGATTTCAGTGTAACCTCATTGCTCATTCCACTCAGCTATCATCATACTGACCTTGTTTTATAGATATCTTATAGGGACTAACAACTGTTCCATAGAAATCAAACAATTCCTCCTCTCAAAATTCTCCAACGTGAAACAAGGAGTAGGACAAATGCACATTACTACACGCAGCTAAACAGATGGTGCGAATGAAAATATGTTTGTCTATGAAACCATATTCCACCAAATGTGTTTCCCAAAGTTGATATTGTATATGTGTTCGATTTTGCTAAATTTAAGAAGAACATTAACATCTTTCTTCTAAATATTCTTAATCAACTTTCTTTCATATCCCCAACACTGTAACCAAACTGTACATTTGTATCACAGATAATTGGACAACTTCTTAAAAAGCTCTCCTTAACAAATGGAATTAAGAAAATCTTTAAATAGTTCTTTCTACCAATTGCGTAACAATTCGAAAACAACTTATTAATTAATCATTAGAAAATACTAGATAGGTAATATATGATACTATGATATTCGGCTATGTATGTTCAGTCCTACTCTCAAGTTTACTTAATTATGAAATTTATCTAATATACTTAGGAAGGAACAAATGCTATTTAATTATAACTATTGTCTTAACTTTAGTCAAAAATATTAGCACAACTTTCAAAATATCTAAAAATGCTCAAAAAGGCTATACAGAAACTTTCTTAATAACATACTTATAAAACTTCTGGCAAACACTACTTAAATCTTTTAATTTATAATCATAAATTAAATTTAAATTCTATATTGATTTAAATTCTAAATTAAAATCAATGAAATTCAATTAATATCTCAAATGTCCAAAAACCATACTAAATGTTATAACATTTATTATTTTAATCTAAATCATAAATAACAACTCTAATAAATATCCACAAAATTACCAAAAAAATTGGACAATCTCTATAAAAGTCTTCTATTTAATGAAATTAAGTAACTTTTTAAATGATTTCAACAACTGGTAATCAGATTTAAAAAAAAAAACTTATTAATAAATTTAAATAAAATATTCGATAATAATTTATGATTATTGATTACTAAATTTCATATATGGGTCTGTTCAATCCCACTCTCAAGTTCAAAATATGAATGAATTGTCAAATATGGTTAAAGGAAAATTATTTAATTTAATTTACTACATTAAACTAATCTTTGATTCAATCAAAATAAATTAAATATCAGAACTTCTTAAAATGAAACTAATACAATATCATAAGAATCATAAACTTAATAACTGACTTCTTAAAATCATATATACATATATATATATATATATATATTGTATTTAAGAACTATAAAAATTGACATAGATTCAAACTATATATAATAATAAAATATTAATCAATATAATCAAAATAAAATTCCTTAATATGATCATTTTTAATAATAAAATATTATTTTTCCAAAAAAATTCACTCAAAAATTTGTCATTTCAACTTTTTTGTTGTTTTTAATAAATTATGTTTACATTCTATTTTACACATGTCATATTATTATTATTATTTAATATAAGAATATATGTATATATATATACATTTATATATATATATATATATTCTTGATCGTTTCACATTTCTGGATGTCAATAAATTATTAATATATCATAAATTAAATATTATATTATAATGTTGGTACCTAAATATATATATGTATCTATACAATAAACCTACATAATATATTTTATGTAAATATACGTATATCAATTTTTTTTATTATCAAAACATTTTATTTTATACTATTGTTATTTTTTTTTTTTTTTGTTTTTTTTTTTTTTATAATCCAACAACTGTTAAAATAATATGACAAATATGACAAATAGAATGTTTCAGCAACAAATGACATTAGGTATTTAATATATTGTTTAGAAACACTCAATTTAATACTATTGTAATTTGTATTTTAGAATTTAAAATTGGAATTGAATTTAAAATTATAATAAAAATTAAATTTTAAAAATTATTTTAATTTTGAATAGAACTTGTTCTATTATTATTATTATTGTTATTATTATTATTCAAATACTAAATAATATTATTGTAAATTAATATTTTTAATAAAAATGTGGTTTTTTAAATTCAAATTTTTTTCAAAATTTGTAAATTTAATCTTTCTTGGTTTTTTAACTTGTTTTAGAACAATTTAAATTTGTTTTGTTTACTTTAAATATTATTTTTACATATGAATAGTATCACTATTATTATGTTTATTTTTAAAGACACAATTTTTTAGAATAAAATTGAATTAATTAATTTTTATTAAGTGAAATTAATTAAAAAAACAATAATTATTAGATATTTATTAAAAAAATATTTATATATAGATGATATCACTGGTAATCCGATTTATTTTAAATTTAATTTTCAAATAAATTTTTTCATCTGAATTAAAATTTTTTATAAAACTATATTCATTATTTTGAACTTTTTTTACCTTTAAATTATTTTATTAAAATTAAACAAAATTAATAAAAAACTGTTTATTTATTTGATTTCAAAATTGATTTGATTTTACTTCGAAATTCGTTATCACTAAAACTGTATAACCGTTACAAAAAACCCACCGTTTCTCACATTATTTTTAACACTATTCACTTTTAATAAATTTTTTTCTTATTTATAATTTGATAAGACAAAATATTTAAATAACAAATAAAATTGACGACTACAAGTCGCTTTTAGTAAATACTATTCGAATTTAATGCAATTTATCAATTATTTTTTTCAAAAATATTAAATGCAAGCTAACGAAATTAATAAAAATCATACATAAGTACTGTGTGAGATTCAAAATATTACAAAAAAACATATGTTTTATTTACAAATAAAATATATAAGTTGATTTTTTATTATATATATCTATAAATTCATATATAAATATGAAATAAATAAATCACAAAAATAAAATAATATGCCGAGACACCGTGACGCCGAATAATTTAATATAATAATCCTCCTATTATTATTTAACACCATACCGTCAGAGCTTCCGAGTAAAACTAAATTTTATTTCTCATATCGTTTTTTACTCTACCCTTTTTTTTCTAAATAAAAAAAACTTTTTATTATAAAAAAACAAAAAATTAAAAAAAAAATAAATAAAAATAACAGTTAAAAGAGTAAAAAAAGAAAATATTGATAACAGGAAAAATAACAAAATAACTCTGAAAATAATGAGAGAGACCTGAGTTTGAAAATAAAATAAAATATGATTACATTATAAAATGTTGAGTTCATTAAACGAGATTTAATATCCAGACAGAAGTTCACCATTCCATTAAATTTTTATACACCACACCCAATTTTTTTTTTAATAGCAAAGAGTAAAGACAGTCTATACTCTATAGTCTATAGACTTGGACATGTGGTGACTGAAGATTGCTTATTTTCAAGTGCATCATATGTAAACAATTTAAATAATTGAAAATGTTATCTGTAATAATTATAATGGTAAAATATTTTATAGCGCAACGCAACTCAAGTACTCGCCAGTCGCAACTCACAAATTTTCTCATAGAGAAATTTCATTAAAAACAAAAACAAACTGAGAAATCACCTTTTATAATTTAAATTTTAACAGTACACTGTGTCCGGTGTGACCGTAGTTGTGGTGTACATTTTAGTATGATTTTTATTATTTGTTATGATTTTTTTTTGCTTTTTGTTATTGTAAAATCTGTCTGTTATATTAATTGAATGATAGTATTTGTTTTATAACAGATTCATTCATAATTTTTTATATTCTGTCTTTTGTGATTCTCCCGAGTAAAAATGTGGTGAAAATTTGGTGAAATATAAATGTTTTTTTTGTGAGGTGAATGTATAGGAGTTGGTGTGGTGTTGTTTTATTGTGTTGGAAAAATACATTTGGAATTTGGAAATAGTATATTGAGTTGTATTACTAAATAATGGAAAATATTTCCACTGGAAAATTTTGGAAAATTTGAATGAAAATTAAAAGAAATAAAATTAACTTGAATAATATTTTGAAATGTTTGAAGTATAAAATTGGTATACGTTGTTTTTAACGGAAGCTTTAAAGGATGTATGTATTATAAAACTTAAAATTTACATACAACTAGGTTTGGGTTTTGAAAAGATTGATACATAAGGCAGTAAGAATATATAACTGGAAGCAGTGAGAATAGATTGAAATACAGTTAAACACTGAAAAATAGAAGAATAAAAGGATCATATAGAAGGATAAATTTTACATAAAGATTAATATCTTTAGAGAAGGATATTGAGCTAGAAATATAAATATAATGAAGAAGGAGGTCAGAAATAGCTCCTCAAAAAAAATTATCTAATGTTAAGTTTTTACTGTTAGGAAAGAAACAGCCCTCCAAGGTGCAACACTCGATGTTCAAAATTAAATATTCCCGTAAAAATGTAAAATGACAGCAAACCTTAAAATGAAATAATCCCCCAAATTCCTTTTAGATGTTATCTACTAAGATAACTTAAAAAACATGTATCAATTAAGGAACTACAAAATCCCAGTAGAAATGAGTTTTAGAGTTGGAAAAACGAAATCCAGGTATTTACTTTTCCCAAAATATATATGTATGAACATATTAGACATTCTGAATTGAGAGGAATTTCAAAGTTGGACACAATATCAAGGTTTCAATAATTTTTTAAGCGTGAGTTTCTTTTAAATGAGATTTTATAGTTGGAGACAAAATAAAGCGGTTGCTTCTTTTTTATAAAATTATTATTTATACTTATAGGAAGTTTTAGAGTTAGAAGCGTTTTTAGGGTTGGTAATTCCGTAGCCTATTTGGGGTATTTCCTTTCCTATAGGGTGTTTCCTTTTCCAAGAGTATTTATATTTATGCTCCGGATTTTCGAGTTGGATCAAGAATTGGAGTTTATTCCCAAAAATTCCAAAATTTATAATCAATTTTCCAGATCAATATCAAGTTAATATTTTCATTAATATAATACCACTTCAAAGAAATTTTCAAGTTCAAGCTTAGATTTCTCACAAAATAGAATTTAAGCTCTTAAAACCTATACTGTTGAATTAAAATACTGGGTTCGTTTAAATATTATTGAAAATTAATTGTAGTATAGTATTTAATCTACTTAATTAATAAGTAGTACTATTGTAGTTAATGAATAGAGTTAAGAGAAAAATAATAATTTGAATCTTTAAAAGTTTACCTTGCCTGGAGTTAATTTTTCGAAAAAAATAGTTGAAAGTTTCCATAATTGTAATTGCAGTAATTTTATTTGAAAATCGGAAAGTTTTATTTAATTTTTTACTTAAATTGACCTCCATTAGAAAGTAATAGAACATTACGAGTATAGGAAAACACATTCTAATTGCTACTGGATTATATTTTAATCAGCGAATCATTAAAGTTATTTAAAAATTAAATTCCTATTAAAAAAAAAACTTAAATAATTTTTATTTCATTTTATTTTAAACATCAATAAAGTAATTGACTAATTTATTGCATATACTTTAAGAAAATTAGACTTAGGTATCTCGCACTTGAAATCTAAAAAACGTTTAAAGAATTCCCTTTTAAAAAACTAAAAATTGCCAATATTTGGTCATTGCCAATATTTGGCGATCATACAAAATAGATCTAATATATATGAATGACTAATGCTGCAATTATTTTTGGAAACATTTTATTAGAGTTCGAAATTGGAAAAAAGAAAATTTAAAATATATTTTAAAAGACAACATCACTATGTATTCCAATTGTATTTCAATTAAAATACAAAAATTTTAAATTTATTTTTAGTATAAAACAACGAAATTCTATTTTTAATTAAAAATTTTTTTATACCGAATCGTATCATGGGGTTGGTAAAATGTTATAGGGTAATAACATTTAAATATTAAATGGGGATCCAAAATATAAAAAAAAATGAAATTTTTATTAAACACTTGTCAACTTATAATTGAAAAACTTTATATGTTTTTTTGTTTATTTTAAAATAAAAATTCAGGGATATGACATCTTTTATTTTCTTCCTTTCCTACTTTACATGTACTTTACTTTACATACACATAAATTTATATACATGTTTAGTTTTCCATTTATGCCACTGTTTTCTAAGAAATTTCAAAATCAAAAGAAAAGCAAAATGTACATTTTTTTGAAATTTAATATACCCCTTCGATTTCAATACAGTCAATGTAAAAATTGTTGCTTGTGTTATAAATAAATAATTGTATTCTGTCGCCAGCACGTGACACTTTATCATATATGAGTGCACACTTTAAATATGGCAGGATTACTATGAATTTCAGGGAACTAAATTAAATTTAAAATCGATTTCTTAGTAAATCAGTTTTAAAATCTTAAATTTTCTTAAGAAATTTCGAAAAAATCTGTGAATTAAAAATAACCACGCTTTTGTTAAGATATTTTGCCCCAAGGTCATTTAAGGTCATTTTATAGCCAATATAGCGAAAAATTTTAAAATTTATATATATCAAAGCGAATGTTTGTTTGCGTAAACAGACTCCTAAACTCCTCAGCCGATTATCGTGAAAATTTGTATATAAAAGTTTTTGAATACGAGAAGTGTTTTCAGGCCAATTATTTTGGTCTAACAAAGCTCGGACTGAGGTGTAGATGTTCTAAAATAAAAACACTTCAAATTTTGTATACGTTTTGTTCTTTGACAATGGAAGTTGACTTTATTAACATTCTTAGAATTGGTAGACCCAAATCGGCTCGACGAACGGTCAAAAAAAATCTGGAAGCAATTATGTGAGGTATTACTGGTGAAATAATAAAGCTAAATAACGAAATAGGGTTTTTACCCATAAGAAAGTCTGTTTATCGAGTTCCGTTAATCTATTGGGGCACAATTAACCATATGTGTAATTTTTGAATTAATTTTTTTCAATAACATCAATTTCAATTAAAAACCCATTGAGTGGCGCTGCAACGCGCACCGGGTATTAGCTAGTATAATTGAACAAAAATTAAATTTGTTCAAATTGTAATAAATAAAATAAATATATATATACATATATGTTAATTAAAAAACATTACTTACTTTTCTTCTAATTTAATGAATTCCCATGATGTTGACAATTGTTGCATACCAGCACTTCCACTTTCTAAATCATCATTCGTTGCAATACTATTATTACTATTACTAAATTTAGTTTTACTTAGAAAATAATTCCTTTTCATTGAAAAACCTTGACTACAACTACTGTTATTTGAAAAACTATTTCTATTTAATTTCAATTTTTCATATACCCCTCTTTCACTATTGTTAAACATAAAAGGCACTGCTTCTTTTGATTTAATATTTGTTATATCTGTCATCTGCATATTAGTATTTGCTGTTCGTGACATAATACTGTCAGAATGACTTACATCATTTTTAACCAATGCTAATGAAGTTTGTAATTGTTCAAGAACTGCTTTTAATGCTTTTTGTCTACTACTAGATTCATAATTTCTATTAAAAACATGTCGTCTGGATTTTGATTTTATTGTTTGTTGTTGTTGTTGTTGTTGTTGTATATTATAATTTGATGTTGCATTTTTTATTGTATCTGATGATATTCCAATATTGTTTTTATAATATGTTGTTGGTGTTGTGGTTGTTGTTGTTATTTTTGGAAAATAGTGACCGTCAAAATTGTTACAACTTTTACTGTTAGTTGAATGAATTTGAATGAAATCAGATGGAGACGACAATGACATTGATGTGGATAGTGTTGATTGTGGTGAAAATGTTGTTTTTGTATTTTTATAATATTTTGTTGCATTTGTATATGGTATTGGTAGTAAATCAGATAATATTGTTGATTGTGTTTTTATTGTTGGTGTTGTTAAAAATTGTTGTTGATTTGATGATGTTGATGATGATGATAATTGTAGTTGTGAAAATTGTGGTGATGGTGGTGATGGTGAAGGTGGTGTACGACTAGACGATATACAAGATAAATACATTGAATTGTTTAAATTATCAGAAGAATAATTGTTATCGAAATTAAAATGACAATTACTATTACTATCATTTCTTCTTCTATTAAAATAGTTTTGATGATAATTTTTTATTTTTGTTGTTGGATTTTTATTAAATTGTTTTATATTATTATAAGAGTTTGATGATGATGAAAATGATGATGATGAAATGATTTTTTGATTACTGTAATGAATAGACGAATAGTTGATTTTTTTTTTAAATGAATATTAAATGAATAAAATCAGTAATGAATAAATAATGAATAGGTATTGAAGAAAGTTTTAAATGTTAATTTAAATTTAATGTATATATGTACCTATATAAGTATCTATTTGCAATGTGATGAAGTTAGATATTATTATTATTATTATTACAGTGCAAGTTATGTTTTATTTAAAAAATTTAAATTAAGGAAATTTATAAATTATAAAGTAAATTTAAATAGATTTCTTATTATTTCTAATTAGGTTGGAGTGGAATGGAGTTTTCACCTTTAGGATTAGTGCAGAACATGCATTTTTTTTGTAAGAAATTTATAAAAAATTAATTTGGGGGTATTATTGTTAGGTATAGGAAGGTGGGTGGACACATATTTACAAGCGAATCAAGTTTAAGAAGGAAGCTTGATAAATTTTGGATTTAGTATGCTTAAAACTTATCATATTTTATGTTTATTTAGCTGATAGGTACTATAAGTACTATATGGTACTATATGGTACTATAGGTACTATATTCCATTGGTTATAATTATTTTTAAATAATAATAATCCTTAAAAACATTAATTTAATTTACCTTTCATCAATATTTGATAAAACTATTCCATTATTATCATTTAAATTTCCTATTCCAGCTGCTTCAATATCATAATGATCATTATTCCATGGTGTTAATGAAACTAAATTTCTAATTGGTGTTGAAAACAATTTATCCGAAAATAAACCCATTCTATTTTAATTGAATTCTTAAAAATTTCTTATTTTGAAAAATAATCTGATGTAAATTCAAATTAAATTCTAAATATATATTTAAATTTATTGATCCAAAAGTAAAAATAAAAATAATTTATTTCTGTAAGCACGAACAGTTCCTTCATTTTCATATTTTTGAATTCTTTTTTTTGTATATAGGACCCTAGGTACCTATTACATTAGAAAAAAATGTTTTCTAGCAATTAATTAAAAAAAAACAAAAATATGGCATCTAATAATAAATTTTAATTAAAATAATTTATACAATACTATATTGACCGATTTATTAGTGCATTGCTAATTCTTTATGCTCACTTTAAATATAAATTTAATTACACTGGAATTGCTGCAGTAAATATTACATTAGAAAATATTAGAAAACACTATTAATACATTATACCTATAGGTATTAGGAAGCTAGATTAAGAATATTAAGCTGTAACTTAAATTAGTATTTAACTTTTTAGAATTATTTTAAAAAAAACACATTTTATGCATTCCATTAATTAATATTTAAACATTTCCTTATTGAACTAAAAACAAACTACTCTTAAACTCTGTATAGACTGTGTAGTCTCTGTATTAATAAATTATTTTACACACCAATTTCACACATATGTTTTTTCTTTTTAAATAGGTCTACACATACACATATACACATATAATAGAAAACATGTAAAAAATATCTTTGGTTTTAAAATAAGATTAAATTAACTTTTAGTTACTTATTAGTTAATTTTCTTTCATAATTAAATAATTTTTAAAACTATTTTAAAATTTTAATTATTTTAAATTATCATTAAAAGAATTTTCCACAGTATTTAAAATTTTTTCCTCCGAAAAACACGCAATACTTTTCACGAAAAACGTTTTTCTCTCTCTTAATACCGCAATACTGGCGATAGTTTTCAATAAAATCAAAAATTAATGCACATTTTTCACGAAAAATTGTTATTTTTTTTTAAAGTGGTGAAGTATTTCTTCAATAAAATACAGAATACACATTATTTTAAAATATATAATACAATTACAAACATAGAATTTGATGGTTGATTTTCAACACAGTGTGGTGAATATATATACAGTATATTGTTTTTGGAAATTGTATATATTGCATTGCATTAGAAATATGATAAAGAGTTTATTAGTAAATTAGTAGATACTTGTGTACTTCAGCAATCGGCTTTTATACTTCAGTCTTCAGATACAATTTAACTTATACATTGATAAATTTTAATACTGTGTTGTGTATATAGTGTAAACAATATTTTGACGTCATTGTCCTACCTTAATACACTGCACTATTTTGATTATTCTGCATTACGTCCTCTCTATTTCCTTTAATTAAATACTATGATATTTGTCTTTATACAATATAAACAAAACATTAAGTGTAGTATGTTTATTTGGAATATAGTTGGGACAGTATAGTTTGAAAGCTACTGTAAATTTTTTTTTGTAATATTACTTTTGATTGATTCTATATTGTATATCAGAATATTTTTTTTTAGTTTTAGTGCAGTGTGAGTCATGCGTTGGTCTTTTAAAGGCTATGGTGAAAGAAATCTACTGTATTTACAGAACAAAATATAGAGATGAAAATTTAAAAAAACAAAAATTCAGATTTAGTTTCCGAAGCAAAAATTACATAGGTAGATCTTGTCGATTTTTAGAGCATCTGCAGGAAAAACACATCTCAAATTCATATTACGGATTAGTTTTGAAATTTCGGGTTCAGAAAATCTAATTTAAAAATAAAATTTTTTCATAAAACAAGATTTTTTAAAAACTAGATTCTTTAAAAACAGATTTTCTTAAAAGTCGATTTTCCTAAACCAGGTTTTGTGTAAACGTCATTCATTTAACTGAGATTTCGGCCTCAGCCCCTGAAAAAGGCTAATAATTATGATTTTATATCCAACCCAACCTTAAAATTCTTAAAATCGAGATTTAAAAAAAAACGATTTTTTAATAAGAAATGAGATTCTCCAAAAACGTGTTTTTTTAAAAAAAAAAGATTAACTTAATCGAGATTCAGGAACGTTCCCACATATTATATTAAGAAGAACACTTTTAATTTTTTTTAATCATTTTTATTAGATTGACTTGGAAATTTACCTATGACATAAGTTTATAGTTTTATATATTTCAATAATAGATCCATCATTTGCCAATTCTGGGGCTGTGATTGTTAAGAAAACTTAAAAACTTCCTGTAACAAAACAATCAAAATTTGTTTGAATAAGTTATTTTGCTCATAGTCACCTAGGAAATCCATTTACAAACCGTTTTGTAAAATATCTATAATATGACGGTAAATGTATGAAAAATAATAGGTATGTTAAGATGTGATTCCAAAACTATAAAATTCCATATAAAAACTTTAAAATTGAAATACATTGATATTTTTTTTTAATAATTCATAGACACGTGATTCGCATGCGTTTTAAAACCTTAATGGTGAAATATTAAAAATAGAATTCTCATATAAAATACAATGGTGAATTTTGATTTCTCCTTTTAATGTACAATTTACATTACATACATTTAGCTAGGTTTATAAGTTTAAATTCAACTTAGAATTATATGTATATACAATATATTTATACATTTATTATACATCTATATATAATTATAAGTTTATGATAAGTGATATTTTGTCCATTTCGGTTTTTATATTAGAATTAGAGATGATTTTTAATATAGTATTATATTCTATATATAATATTATTTTTATTTAATGTATTGTGGTTTAGAGTTTTCGTTTAGGATCTTTATTTTTTCTCTTGAAATTTTTCTTTGAGGAATTCGTTAGTTTAATTCCACTTTTAATTGCTGTTTTGCAAACATGTTGTTGATAAACAATATAAAATGTACAATTAAAGACCGTATAGAACTTTTTTGCACTATATTTTTAATATATATATAATGATCCTTATAAGGATTATTAATAAAATTCAGACTTTAATAGATACCAGACTAAAATCTATGTACAAATAGAACTATGTTGAAGGGTATTCTAAATTAAATCTACATTTAAGTCGAACTCCAGTCGAGTAATAATTGCAGTACAGTTCTTTAATATTGTATTATTGACTAATGCAGTGGAAATGGCTACTCATTTTCTAGAGCATATGTAGGTACATATTATATATTACACTGCATATAGTAAGTTATAACTTACTGAATCTCGACAAGTTAGAAATCATTCATAACCAGAATAGTAATGTTTTATTATCATTTTTAAAATACACAATAGCTAATTTTGTAGCTCCTAAGTTAAAAATTTCTGCCTCCCTATATTCCACCGTCATCCCTCTCTACACCCTGGCCATTATACTGCTAAGACAGTTAGGGGTTAGGGGCTAAGACAGTTGGGGTTTAAGTCCATTATATTGAGTAAATGAGAGGTTGTATAGTCAGTAAAAATTCTAGCACTATAACAATGCGAGGAATTCTTGTCGGCTCAAAAGATTATCACACTGCTTAGCAAATACTACTGTTCTTATTGTTCATAGATTCTCTTTAAATTTAACTTTAAATTTACTTTAAAAAATTTGTAAAAAAAAAATATAACTGTAATATATCTCTGACATTTTACTATTGTTTTTTTTAATAACTTTTGAATTATTTCCTTATAAATCCTTACTATGTCAAAAAAGATGAATATTAGGTCAACGCACTTTTTCATATATTCACTTTAAAAAAATGTAGGATAAGGTTCTTTGCACACAATTTAAAAGATAAAAAAATTTGTTTTTATCCTTTGGCACTTAGCCAAAAGAAAACTTTTCGTTTTGCTTTAGTAGGAAAATTCAAGAGAATATAAAATTGTGAGAACTAAATGTTTTTTTAGGCTTCAGATTTGTTCGTCCGGATTATCGTCGAGATAATTTAAATAGAGAACACATTATTGAAAATGAAGAAAAATATAATGAGTTTCGGTTGTGGGTAACTTTTCTGACGAATTAGAGCACAGATTTTATGATTTGGGTTTAAAGAAGTACTGAATCAGCTTGAAATGGGGAACCACTGGAAAGGGATGAAATCGGTGAGGTGATAAAAATCTTGGAGTCAAAAGTTCCCGAGAGACTTAAAAATTGAAAAATGGCCAGATGTCATTGGGGAATTTTGACTTACGGGAGCGCCAAGAGTTTTGACTTCGCGACTTTTATTACCCCATCGTAGAATCACCTCTTAAACTATGAACTGAAGTAATGACTGAAGTTTCAGTAGAAAATTTATTTATGCTATGCAATATAGTTGATAATAGGAAAATATGGAGTATGTTACCTGTATGTTCCCCAGAATCGTAGTGGATTAAAGAAACAATTATTAGAGATTTCAGAGCTTCGATTCCATCGAGAGTATCAAAGATTACTGAAATTAAAATTAATCATATTTAGCACCAATATTTCAGTACTAGAAGCGATAATCATTTCTTCCTGAACTATTTCAGTTACAGCACAAAAAAACTTGATTAGAGGGAACAGCATATTAAAGAAGAGAAGACAGTAAAACAACGGAGGCAGATCATCAACTCGATAGACATTCCATCTAAAGCCACTAACAGGTAAAATGGTGATCGAATGCACTGATATGAATTAGAATAACACCATGCAATGCCACAGCACCCTAAACAGGACTCAAAATAGAAGGAAGTAGTCTGGTGGGTGAGGATTATGATTATCGAGGATAAATGAATAATTAATTGGAATAAGTTACACATATACTTAATGAAGTCACACTTAATGATATTTTCGCAATTTGTATCCCGATTCCTTTTTTGAAAGTAAAATAAACGTTTTTATTCATTCTTTTTACGGAAGTACCAAAAAAGGAAACAAAACAAAATTTTCGAAAAGAAGCAGAAAACAAAATAATACGGAGTTTTTCACTTAGACGTTCTTTTATTTGTATTATTTGTGTTTTTATATTTTTTTAAAGAAATCTGACTATCGTGAGAATATAAGTAAAGGAAATGTTTAACAAAATTTTTGTCCGGAAATAGAGTCTATATGTATGTTAAATTTCTTATACATATACATATTTGATTATAAAGTAAAATCTTAGCTTACGTCATGATTTACATTAATTTTTATTAGTATAGTTCATATTATTTATTTTTCATTCTATAATTTTAAAGTATTTTATTTTTAAAGATTTTTTTACTCTATTTTATGAGGTTTTCTTATTTTTATTTGTATGTGTATATGAAAAGGATAATTATACAATGAAAATATATACAGTGATGTGCGAAACTTTATTCTAAAGTAATATCCATTTTGAAATTTGCGGTGAAAAACAATGGAAGAATTGTACACCAATTTAATATTGAAGAATTAAATAATATTTTGAATGTCCTATTTTCATTATAATTTACATATTTCAAAGTTTGGATTTTTATTTAAAATTAAATAAATCATTTTTTTAAATAAATTACCTATCAATTTTAACCTACTTTTAAAAATTTCTTAAGAGTGCATTACTAATTTATGAAACAGGCCATGTTTTTATATGAAAATTTCAACAAATTTATTGAATATATAAATTTACAAATCTTTTATATTTAATTCTCTTCAAAAGTAAAATTTTCAAGTCTAGTCCAATTTCTAGAAAGTAATTTTACTTAGAAACCCCTTTTAGCATTACGTAATACCAATTTTTGAAACAGGCCATGTTTTGTTATGAAAAATTCCTCTAATTGATTGAAACTTTATTCTCTTTAAAAATAAACTGTTCAAGTCTAATTTAATCTCTAATATGTAATTTTACTTAGGATATACTTTTTGAACTATGCATTACCAATTTATAAAACAAGCCATGTGTTGGTATGACAAATTATCTCAATTTTCGGAATAGAATTATACTTGCGATTCAATTTTTGTCTGGATGAAAATTGTTTTTGTTTTAGTTTCCTTCTTAGTTATTCTTTTTATTGATTGGAAATTTAGATCAATCTTTGCTTCGGTTTCTTACTTAGTTCCTTAAATGAAGTAACAAAATGAAGTTACTTGGTATATATTATAGTTCCAGCTCCCTAAATCCATCAATCATGCTTTGATTCTTAAAAATTATACACGAAAGTTACTTAATGTAAATCAGTAGGGATTTACTCCTCAAGAAGTTTTTAGTTTTTTTAGTTTTAACAGTTTTTTTTTCAGTAGATAATAGTAGTAGACAGAAGCCTCGCACACTAAATAGTGATAATAAAAGGATTTTGAGGAAAGAGATATGAACTTTCAAAACTAAAAGAGTGGTATTTGGTAGCTTATTACTAAATGCAGGTTATACCGTTATAATTGAGTCTTTTCGCCAGTTGTCACCTAACTGAAGATATTTTAACAGACTTTGAGTCATCAAAAGTTATAAATCATGCAATATGAACAAATAATTTTATTAAAAAAAAACAGAAAATAGTCAGTACTAAATCGAACCATTACTTTAGTTATGTAAGTCACTATATCTATTTATAAATATTGGTTGAAAAAATTCTATTTTTTCTTTTTGTCGAAAAAACTTGCTTCTGTACTTAAAAATTGAAGATGTTTTTTTTTAAAATACAATCTTACGTGACACTGGATGCATGACCAAACAATTTTAATTCATTACATATAATTGTCTATGGGTAACAAATAAATTGTACCAAAAAACAACATCCAACATGGATGTTTATTTGTTATTTTGGCTGCCATGTTCTATAAACAAATCAAGAAAAATGTTTTTTAATGTTTAAGTTATATAATGTTTTTTTTATTTTTTAAATTTGTTTTGGAAGTTTAAATTGAGCGAAAATAAATTATTATTGTAACCCATATATATGTAAAAAGAAAATCCCATCGTTATTCCCCATTATTCCCCATTATTTTAAGTGTTTTTTTGGTTTTTATTTTGGTAGATGTACCATATAAAATTAATTAAAAAATAGTTAAATAATAGTTTGCGTCTTCAAAGTAAACTTTATTCTGAGTTCAAAGGTTATAAAAGTGTAAAATATTATGTTATAATGTAAATTTGGTAGTTTGGAAGTAAGACAAGAGTAAACAAGTGATGAAAAAAAAACCAAGGGTTTTTAAAAAAGCACATTTTCAAAATTATATTGTATTACAAACTGAGTTTAACTTTGGAAATATTTACTTGGAAATAGTTACTACTGACTTATAAAATTTACTGCTAACAGTAAATTTTTTATTTAAAAGTTGTTATAGCCCTTCAATGGGGAAGGTTGCCAAATGGTTGCCCCCCCCCCCTCCCTCATCCTCTAGTTTTTTAGGTTCTAGGAATTAAATTGTGAATTACACAAAAATTTGGAATTTTACTTAGAATTTTATTATCTAAGCAAAAATGGGTAAAACTAAGAGACACTTTCTTCAATTTAAGGAACCCCTTTTAAATTTAAGAAAAACCTTTGACATATGTTAAAATATAATGTTGGACCTTTAAATTTTGTATATTAATAAAAAAAAATTGGACAGGTATTCAAGTTACAGGTGCTTAAAAATAGCATAATTTCAATTTTCGGGCCCTTATAGCTCCTAAACAGGGGGCTTGACAAAAAAATTGTGTTAACCGACTCCTACTAATTTCTAAGTATCTAACTTGTCCCAAAATTTCAAGACCCTAGCTTGAACCGTTCAGAAGATATGTGTGGCCAAAAATTTTGCGAAAATTGAGTTTTGCGTAATGTTAAATTTTAGTACCGTCTGGCAACCCTAAACATTTGCCTTTTAAAAATTTATAAAGTTTATGAAACCAGCTATCATTTGCCGTTTTCAGATTGAAAATATATGTAACAGAACTCTTGTTATAACAATTTAAATATAGGGCTTTTTCCAACTTTGGGGGGCTGTAGCCCCGTAACAGGTGGGGCTACAGAAAAAAATTCTTCTACGAAATTATTTTTTTTGCAAAAACTACCCATGATTAAAATTTCTTTTCTCTATTTCAAACGGTGTAAAAGTTTTTGTAAACATACGGACGGACGGACGGACAGAGTGAAGCTATATAGGCACATTTTTACAAAATTTTTTGAAAATGTGCTAAAAACAGTTTTTAAGTGATTTTGTTGGTATATTGCTATGTTGTTAAAATTTTGGCAATTAAATATATAGAATAAAATACTTTATGACTTTGAAGTTGCAGTGTTTTTAAAAGTTTTCTTATTGTAAAAGACTTCTTTGAGTTAAGATGATATTATATGCGGAAACTATTTCTATTAAAGTGGAGATTCTATAGTGTTACTAAGAATATTGGGTATATGATTGTCAATTTCTTGGGAACAAACACAATGACATTAAATGAGTTTTATGTATTATGCGGAACGGAAGGAAATTTCGTCTACAGCGAAAAGGTGAAGGTACAGTTGAGTTGAGGAAAATTACCTAATTCAAGAAATTTCTCGGTAGGTCTTTTTAGTTGTAGTAGTAACCGACTGTAAAATTATTTCAAAAGGTTTCAAACTGTCCACCCCCTCGAAGCAGTATTCACCCCTTCTCTTTTCAATTCTCTTCGCACTTCCTTTAAAGGAATTGGAGCTGAAAGGGAATGGGTGTCTCTGATAAGCGCCAGTGCCTACTTAATTCATAGATAGATAAAAAAAACAATACAAAACAATAACAAAATATGGTCTCATATAGATCATTAACATAAATATTAGCAGTAGGCTCATATAGATCACTCTAGAAAACTTACGGGATTGAGAAGTATTCAAACTTTTAACTTTTTACGAAAATAATTAATTATTGTACAGCTGGACTATGGATAGTTCAAACAAATCTTAACTAAATTCACAATTTGAAGTTGAAGAAACACTGACTGTGAAACATTGTAGAATATGTTTATTATATTGTAATCTCTATTATATTGTATACAGAAATGAAGGATGTAATTTTCCAAATTAATAATAGTACAACTAATAGCATCGAATACTAAAGTTGATATTTAAGTAATTCTTAAATTTTTGAAATTAATCAATTTATAGTTTAAACATTATTTTTTGAAATTTTGTAGCAAATTTAATTAAAAATATTTTTACAAACCTAGGTAATGAAGCCTGATTAGCTAAAGAAACCATTTACTACAGTTTTTTTTAAATTTAATCTTAATGAATTATAAAAACTAATTTTACATATGTACTTCAAATCTTGCACGCCCTGTGAAATAATTATTAACATGTTCTTAAAATAACGAACCTTTAAAAAAGATAGACATTAAAACCCTTCCGGAAGGCTTAATAATTACAGTTTACCTTTCTTGAAATTGATCTTGAAAAATGAGTGTTAAATCATTAAATATATTATGACCTTAGTTTTAAAGTAAAAGGAAATAATTTTGTATTTAATTGCACTTCCGTTTAAATTTATTGACGACTTATGAAGATCTGTTAAATTTTTGAAAAATTAGGGACTGATAAAAATCATCTTTGGGTTAGTTAAATTTTAAACTATATATAACCATTTTGTTAGCATATCTGAATTAAACCCTCTTTGGAGAACTCCTTTTAATAGAGCAAGGTATTTTTTTAACGGTATATAGAAGCATAGTTTCAAAATTGTAAGCTTTAAAAAAATTTGACAGATCCAATATTAAAAAATTAAATTCAAATATCGCAGATAAATTTCCATGATTTTCTTAAAATATAATATTCTTGAAAAAATTTGATTAGAATTTATCATATATTCATACATTTTTAACACGCATACTCTTGAATTGTTATCAATCATTGAATCATCTAACTCTTTATTTAAAGATATTTCTTCAGATATAAAATACGATGAATTTCTATATGTATTTCTTATATGATATTCTCTATATATGACATTACATATCTTTTAAGAATATATTTTAAATTATTATTATAATATTTTAATAAATTCGTTATATATTTTTATAGCTTTCTAACATGTTGTCTTCCACATAAAAGTGATAAAAGACCCATATAAAAGAACACAAAAGGTCCCTCTATAAGAATATTTTGATTACATGACTTTATATTATTAAAGACACTTTCCACATTTTGATGATTATGTAAGTATGAAAGGAAGGCTAAGCTATGATAATTTTTTGTTTGTAGGTTATCATTTTGATATGTTAAGATTTATTTGAAAATTATGGATAAGTAAAAAAAGGACAACATTGATAAGTTTATAATAAAATGTATAAATTTATTATACAAAAAAAATATATGGGTCAAATTTGTGGTTATACATTTTGATGAGCATTGATTTTTATTTTGATGACACATTTTACATATTTTGTAAGCCTACAACAACAATACAAAGAAAAAGGGTTAACAAATCTAATGATTGCATTATTATAAATATACATATTGATAATAAAAATATGGTTTAGTGGTAATTTAAAATTTTTTTTAAATGCATTACAACAATTAAATACAAGTATGTAAAAGTTAATGTAAAACATGTTTAAAAATATTAGTCTGAATGATAAGCAAGGGTATTATACAATTAGACTTCCGTTTTAAACGTATCGGTTTGACTAATATTATTTATATATTTGTGCAGGAAAGTGAAGTGTAACAAACGCATTCAATTAAATATGTTTTGTTAGATGTGTCCAATTATAAAAAAATAAAAATTAAAGTTGTGTTGGATGTGTTTTATTTTAGAAAATAAAATACCATAAATTATCATAAGCAGACTAAAAAATATTTTATTGATTTTTTATTCAGTTTTTAAAACTCACAGTATATTTTCTGGTAATTTTATATAAATAGTAAAACATTTTGATATTAAAAATTAAAACTATGCTTCAGCGGAACATTTATGCAGTAAGTCTTCATTATTTTCAGTGAAAGTCTGAAATAACGGCAAAAGCCAATGTACGCTTTGCTGCGTAAAGTAAGTAAACTAAGCAATGTAATCAAAGTAATTTCAAAATTTCAAAAATACATGTAATTAAAAATATTTATACAATTTAACATAGTTAATAATTTGAATAAATCCTGATTTCCTTAATTTTTCGAATTACTTTTCTTAGAATTTTAGGTCCTAGCCCCCTAACTTCTTCTCAGATATTGGTTTTAAACTGTAGGATGGCCAAATTTGGCGCGAGAGTGACATAGTTGTACAATTTATGTGAAGTGCTCCATCTTGTTGCAACTACAATTTTGGATTGTTCATCTGGCTTTATAAAATTTTCATCATTGCCCAATTTTGAATGCCGTTCACAATAATCTCAACTTGCTTATGAATCAACACTATTCAGGCAACTCTCCTTATTAGAAAATAAAATTATTAGCCAATCATACGTACAAGTATCTCATAGTTGACAATGGAAACTCTGATCTTCCTCGTTCTGTAAAATCATCGTTTAATAAAAAAAAAATTTCTTTAATAAAAGCTGATATGACTCTGAAAACAATTGCAATAGACAGCTATACAGTTAAGGATTCTTCAATGGATAAGTTAACTATTTTTGTAAAATCATACGACTTAATATGTCTTTTCCAATTTGGCCAAAGAAGCGAGATTAATTGGAAATATTCACCTTTTATAATAATATTTACACCTAATTTAGTTTGGTACCAATTAAATTGAGTAAATATTTAAAAAATTTCAATTAGTTTAATTCGTTTTCTTTTATTTCAAATATTTTCTTTTACTGTGGTGAACATCTTATATAAAATAAATTCAAACATTTTACCGCCTAATTAGAGATTATTTTACTAGATATGCACAAATAAAGGTTTATTCCAGTTACTTTTTAAATTACTTTTACTTTTATTATTATAAACATTATTTCATATAAGTAAAAATACTAATTAAATTTTTTTCATATTTGTATTTGTTGTAACAAATCATAATGACAACCACTGACAATTGACAAATCAAATGACAAATGTAAACCATAAAGTGTAACAACAACTTTAACTGTATTTAAGGTTTTACAAGTAAACTTTTAATTACCATTTTAAGTGAAAGTACAAGTCAATTCAGTGAAACGTTAAATTATTAATTAAATTACGAGAGAAAAGCAGTAATAAACTTATAAATTATAACAACTAATTATTATTTTTTGTAAAAGTTTTTAAACAAATTTGTAATTAGTTAATTTTCTTTTGTTTTACAATAAGTTTTGTATTTTAATTATAAATTGTAAGATACTATTAAAAAATAAAAGTTTATTGTCACAGATAATTTAAACTGATTTAATAATAATAAAAAAAAATTTTTAATTGATTTAATTAATTTTTCTTTGTAAAAATTTTATAAGTTGCAATAAAAAGTAACTGAAGTAATCTGTACTTTCATTGCAACGGTTTAAATAGATAATTATTTTGCATTTTTATTTAAAAAATCATTATGTCACTGACTTTAGTAATTCGCTTAACCCAAGCAAATTAACCCTTGTAGAGCTCGCAAAAGACTTTGCACTTAAATCTCACGAACACATTATGGTAAATCTTCAGCTTTTTTACTAAGGGGTTATAATATGGTAATGTCACCCCAACGCTCACTCCCATCAGTCATCGGAATACAGTTAAGACTCTAAACTAATTTTATAGATATCTAGTAGGGTTTAACACATTTTTTTAAGTAATTATTAATTCCACTGAAGGGTTTCCAACGGGAAAGAAGGAGGGCAACGGATATAGCAACGACACAGCTTATGTTAATTCATTTGCCATCCCGTCATTACAGATTTTTAGCCATATTCCATCAAATGTGTTCCCCCAAGTTGGTAATGTATATGTGTACGACTAAGATAAATTTAAGGAGAACATTAACATCTTTCTTCTAAATATCCCATTCAATTTTTCCCATCTCCCACAATCCTATTATTGTAAACTTACCAAATCCGATTCCCAAAAATCCTTTCAGATTCCTAACTTTGAAACCAAACTATACCATTGTTTCATAGGTTCCATTCTACAGTTTAGTTTGGTACAGTTTGGTAGTTTTGATATGTTAAAGTCGCGTATTACCTATAGGAACTAAGCACAGTTTCAATAGGTGGCTTTTGAAGCCTTCAACTGTCACTCGTAAACAAAAAAAATTGATCTTATATAATAATATATCGCTGACCTTAATGTATAGATTTTGTAAAGACTTTAAGCTCCCAAGCAGGACGATCTAAAACTGTGGTTCTACAAAACAGTTGCTGTATGATTCTACAAAACAAAATCTACAAAACTGACTGAGCTAAGTTTACGAAAAACTTTTCGGTGAAGGGTCATTCCGGTATATATACAGACTGAAATTCGTATAATAAGTTGAAAAGGCTTCATGGAATTAAAAAGTTCAAATGTCAGAAGATTACATACAAAATTTTGTCAAATGTTATTTTATTTTTTTTAATATGAAGTGACTTTTCGCATTTGGTAAGATCAGCCTTTTGCGGATTTATAAGGATCAGTCTCATATAAACAAAAGTGAAAGAAAGTTGAAATCAAGCAGAAAAGTTATTTTTAAAATTAAAATCTAATAAAAAGTTTATAATTAATATTGAAGAAAATTTTAAAACCAAAAACTAAAAAAATTATTAATTTTAATTAAAAAAAATTTAATTTGAAATGCAATCTATCAAAAGTCAATAGTAAAAAAAAAAATGAAATGAATCTTGAAATGATGAAACTTAAATCATCTTTTGACAGTAATAGTGACATTTCCTTTGTCATTTAATGATAATAAATTATAGATACGAAATTTATAGCATGATCTTTAATTATTGTGATCTAACCTCAAATTAAATTACAACTTTCTCATTTATTTTCTCACTTTATAATTGTTCTTTTGTTTTGTTTTCTAAATATTATTTTAACTTCCTTTAAAATTGTGTACCTGCTATAAGGAACTATGCACTTTAGATATTATGACTTTAACATCTATTGTAATTATAAAACACGTAAGGTCAGTGTTTGATTTGAATCTTTCACGCCCTTTGTAATTATACATGTACTTAAGAATAACGAACCTATAATATATATAAACAATCTATTGAAGACTTGTAACAGCTAATATGTAACCCATGCCTTTTCTTTAAATTGATCTTAAAGAAAGAGTAGTTAAGACATTAAATATATAATACAAGTATATTTTACCTGCACTTCCGTTTTAGTTTAATGACGGTTAATGATCATCTGTTAGATATTTGATATATTATAGGTAGTTTATTTGATATAGAGAATGTTTTTAAATTATTGAACAATCTATTTCTTTTGGGAACATACTTAAGACCGTTCTAATTATACTTAGAATTAAATTCAATAACAATAAAAAGTTATTTCTAAATACAAGAAGTTGGAGTTCGTTAAGTTCTAAGTTTTTAAGCAAATTATTATTCTTTTAAAACTAATATTTAGTATAAGAACTTTGTAGTACTTATGTTTAGACTTCTATTCCTGTACAAATGAACTGTTTAGTCTTGAGGAGTGGAATTCGTATTAGAAGGTTAGGAATTTGGGATTCGGTAAAGTTTTTAGAAAAGATCGAAAATCTTATTATTTAACACGTATATAAATTCTTGACCCTAAGAAATACATGAGGTAGAGTGTGGTTCCATATCAATATAACAAACGGATTTCCATAACTTGGGTTACGCTATTTTCAATAAACTGATCAAACTATTTTTAAATTCTTAATAAGTTCTGCATAAAATTTAAACATGAGATAGAACTGGACATTGCAACATATAGAAACGATTTAATCTATGCGTTCACACGTTGTTTTAATAGTTAATTACCATTTCTTCTTTTTCTTTTCCACTTCCTCACTTCTCTTAAAAAAAAGCTTAAAAACGATAAAAAACGACGAGAACGCGGTTAACACCCGAAAACGTTGTGTACATTTATGTTAACCAAATTTTAGCTGCTTTACTTGTTGCATGTCACCATTGCATCTAAAACAGCAAAAAAAAATCTAATGCTTACTCTACAAAAAAACAAATTGAAGTGATAATATTATCGCATACATATAAAGTTCCAACAACAACTGACATCGTAGTGTAAACGTAAAGAGCTTTTAAGCAGTCTAACAACAAGATGTGTTAACAACAAATGTTAGCACTGTGTAATCCCAATAAATACAATTCTATTTTTGTTTATATTGTAATTTTTTGTATTTGAGTTACATGGTATTCTTTATCTGTGAGTTATATTATTTAATTAAATAATTTGTTTAAATTTTGTTATTAAAGATATATAATTATGAATTTTAAAGTTTAGTTTAAGGCAAATTTTTAAAAAAATTTCCCAACACTTTTTATTTTAACCACTTTTGACAATATTAATACCGTTTAGACGTTCAATAGAATACCAATTGGAAATATAAGATATAATCTTCAAATCGACAATATTATCAATTATATTCCTTAAAAGTTCATAAAATCTATAAAAGTTGATTACAATTGATTAATTAGAGGAAACTAAATTTTATTAATTGTTTTGTTGAATTGAAACTCTTAATTTGTATTCATTCAAATATATAAACACCTAATCTGTGAATATTCAATCATCACTTTCAAAAACATATAATCATGTAATACTTATTTTTTTTAGCACATTTTCAAAAAATTTTGTAAAAATGTGCCTATATAGCTTCACTCTGTCCGTCCGTCTGTCCGTATGTTTACAAAAACTTTTACACCGTTTGAAATAGAGTAAAGAAATTTTAACCATGGGTAGGTTTTGCAAAAAAAATAAATTCGTAGAAGAATTTTTTTCTGTAGCCTCACCTGCTACGGGGCTACAGCCCCCCAAAGTTGGGAAAAGCCCTATATTTAAATTGTTATAACAAGGGTTCTGTTAGATATATTTTCAATCTGAAAACGGCAAACGATAGCTGGTTTTATAAACTTTATTAATTTTTAAAAGACAAATTTTTAGGGTTGACATACGGTAGTAAAATTTAACATTACACAAAAGTCAATTTTTGCAAAATTTTTGGCCACACATACCTTCTGAGCGGTACAAGCTAGGGTCTTGAAATTTTGGGAGAAGTTAGATTTTAAAAATTAGTAGGAGTCGGTTAACAAAATTTTTTTGTCAAGCCCCCTGTTTAGAAGCTATAAGGGCTCGAAAATTGAAATTTTGCTATTTTTTAGCACCTGTAACTTGAATACCTGTCCAATGTTTTTTTTTTTAATATACAAAATTTAAAGGTCCAACATTATATTTTAACATATGTTAAAGGTTTTTCTTAAATTTAAAAGCGGTTCCTTAAATTGAAGAAATTGTCTCTCAGTTTTACCTATTTTTGCTTAGATAGTATAATTCTAAGTAAAATTCCAAATTTTGTGGAATTCACAATTTAATTTCTAGAACCTAAAAAAATAGAGGAGGACGGGTGGGGGGGGGGGGGGGATGAGCTAGATGAAATTGAAGGGCTTTAACAACTTTAAAATAAAAAATTTACTGCTAACAGTCAGTAGTAACTATTTCCAAGTAAATATTTCCAAAGTTAAACTCAGTATGTAATACAATATAATTTTGAAAATGTGCTTTTTTAAAAACCCTTGGTTTTTTTTCATCACTTGTTTATTTTATTATTAATAATTTTTAATTAAGACAAAGATATTTGGTATATGCTTAGTTTCGTATAATATTCTTCACAGCATGACTCAAAATCTAATTTTGATTGATTGATGAATGAACGTTTTGTAGAATTGTAGTATTGATTAATTTGATTGAGTATCTTGTTTTTTTTAATAATTTAATCAATGATTTTAAAAGAAATGAAATGAAATATAAAAAAAGTTGATGATTGTTGAAATTAGGTTTATAGGTTTTAGAATTCGAAAAATTATTTACAATAGATATTTTTATCTTTCTTATGTTCATTTATCTAAATAACTATCATTCATAACTATTTATCTATACAGTAATTTATTTGTATGTCAAATAATTTATCCATAGTTATTAATCTTACACGATATGTTCAGATTCAGGTATAAAGTACTACAGTGTTATATCATCATAAATTTAAAAAAAAAATGGTTAGTTATTGAATATGATCAGAATAGTATAGAAGAATAGATGATGAATCGCACTTGCTTAAGCATTTATCATTATTACACCAAAACATTAAATTTTAGTAAATTAATTAATTAATAGAAATGTTTTCAACTTAAATAATAAAAATAATAATAGGAAAGCCTTGAATCTAGACTTTTTTTTCTGGATTTAGATACACTGTTCACATGCTTCATTTCAGCAGGGCAACCTTTAGATGTATTGTGCACATACTGCCTCACTACGAAAACAGAGATAACTACTAAACAAAGATATTAGGCGTCTTCAACACGTCCCATTTTATTTTAGAAGAACTTAACAGGACTATGGCCTGTCTTCAGACTTTCAAATACTCACATCTTTTTGGCTTAAGCTCCGTCGCTTATCTTCTTCTATTTTTTGTGAGATAAAAATTTTTTTTAATGTACTGAGTCTTAAAAGGATTTTTCAATGGAACTTGGGTTTTTGTTCTTTCTATCTGCAGAGAGTCCACTTTTTGGAATTCATATGAATGATTCTAGTACAATAAGTTCTGTTGATGAACTTCGATATCTCATGGCACACACATCAAAACTACTTTTTGCAGTATTGAAGTCAGTAATAAATATTGAAGGGTAAAAGAGATTTAAGGACTGCTCCCTTGTTGTGCGCTTCTAATGGTTTCTTAGTAGTAATTAAAACAACTTTGAAACCTGATACTTACAAGAATGCCGAAAATATGTAACCTTAAGTTATATCATCTGTTTTTTCTTAGGTTTTGAAGACATCTGCGTACCATCCCCATGTTCATTTTATTTTATTAGGAGTTCTTTAATCAGTACATCACTTCTACACCTTTTATTAGGCCAGCTCTTAAATAACCATTTTCCAATTGTTGATTTCTTCGAGCTCTTTAAATCCGAATTTCTTCTCTACACTTCCTAGCTCCACATTAACTCAGGTGCGATGCGATGCGTCAATTTTGAATAAATCTGCATATCAATGATTGTCTTAGATAAAAATATCTCATGTAAATTTAATTGATTAAATTAATGAAGTGGTAACTTTATTTTACGTGTATAATTTAATTTAATATATTTAAGATTCAAATGAATGTTACCTGACTGTTGCGCAATATTTCTTCGAAGCTACCCTAATATCAATCTTTTTTTAATAGTTTATTTTTGTTTAACTTTAATAAATCTTTATAAAATTTAATATAATAAAACTATTAAAGTTTTTAATAGTTAACTGTTTTACTTTTTTTTTTTCAAAAAATAACTAATTACAATTACGATGCTGCATCAACAAAATGTATATATACTTTATATATATACATAAAAAAAAAACATTAAATGAACATTCCAGTTCATGGAACATCATTTTTTACTTTATATATATATACAAATCATCACTAATTATCTTTTTTTATTTTGATTGAAAAGATGATTATTAAAATGCGTACTGTACGAGTATCTATAGATACATTTATGATGTAAAAAAAAAAAAAAATTACAAAAAGATACTAAAGATACTGTTGTTTAAAAAAAATGTATAAATTATAGAGCTAGGTCATTAAAAAAAAACAAATTACCTTAATGTAAACATATAAAAAATGAGTAAGACTGTATAGTAGACTTTGGCAACTCTGAGGTATCCACTCTGATGAACTTGTGGTAGTATTTAAAGAAAGAGTTTGTAATTTGGGAGTTTGCCGAAGTGTTTCGAGAACTACTCAGAGCATCTTCAAAAATATTTTGTATACATTTCATGATTCCCGTTATATTAGTTTTCATAACTCTTGAACTCTTTCAAAACTTTTGTTCCAATGAGGGAATCCAGAATTTTAAATTTCGGGAGGGGCATGTTTTGTAGGTTCAGATGCAGTTGAAGTTGAACCTTAACGCAACAATAAAATAAGGAACCTACAAATAGATTAGCAATAAATTTGCTTGAATTTCTCTATATTTGACTCTTTATTTACTCTTTGAGTTTTGAATGGAATGGACGGGCGGGAAGTCCTACGGATTGACACACACAGTTAAATCTACTCGAAATTCAGTGTTGGGCAATAATAGAATATATGTACTTTTCCATATCTATCATGCATAATTCAATGTCATCCGACCGTTGGAGTGGTGGTTAGCCGTCGACCTATTAAATGAACCCGATCATATCTAATAAAAAAATATATTTTATAATTTATATCATTGCACCCTACGTTGCAAATTGGAAACAGGAGCTACAGGAGCTCTCCCTGGTCTGTTCACGTAACATATTATTTTTATTTCACTCCTTTAAGGAGCATATAGCATTCACCAAGCCTATTAAGACTAGCCTTCATATTCTTTAATCGTTATATTCACAAAGTTGTTGATTACTTGACTGCGTAGCTATTCACGTATTAAAGAACCAAATAATTAAATAAATAAATAAATTCAATGCATTACAAACGTAAAAGTAATTTTAATATACCCGGAAATTAATTGTTCCGTATGAGTAGAAAAAACTGTTTTACTCAAAAAAAATAATCATAAATTTAAATTTTTATCTTTAAGATCTATAACAGTTTTTTAGTTAGATTGCAGATTAACTTTTTAACTTTGGTTTTTTAAAATTGAAGATACATAAAACGTATGTACATAAAATGGCTTGTTTAAAAAAAAAGTTATTTTCCCACATTTTTATTTTGAGTGATTAAATCTGACTTGAGTGTTTTTTTTGTATTATTTAAATTTTTGTTTTTTTATGATTTACAAATTACAATTCAGTTAAATTTTTTAGATTAAACATGATAAATCAATTAAAAAATATTTTAAATTAGTATACATTTTAACGTAAGAAATATTATATACGAAGTAGAAAAGAAATATTATCTTTAGTATATGATTAATTTAATTGAGACTTTTTATTTTACAAAAAACTGTTACGATTGCAAAATCTCTTTACCTGGCAATGTTACGTATAAAACAAATTAAATTAGGGAACATGCAATGTTAAAGATGGTTAAAGTTATGTAAATAGTTAATTTTCTCACTGGCATATTTAAGTTACAGTGACACGAAGTTTTGCCATTATCTATTTGGTTCTGAAGAAAATACAGTTGATTGCTCTGCAGTTAATACATCATAAAATTCCTAAATATTTGGGTTCCTAAGAAACACCATTAAACCAATTTTACTCATTACATTTATAAGAGCTAGGTTTATAGAAACTTTAGTTTTGTAACCAGCAAAATGGAATTAAGGAAGGTATGGCTTGGGATGTATATAATGCATTCTTGATCAACGACTGATCTTAAGTAATTTTGACGATGTTTGTACGTCTGTCTTGTCGTTAGTTCGCACATTAATTAAAAACTAATTTGATTTAATATAAAGTAGGTTACTAATTCCACAAGTACGGAATTGAAACGGGAAAATACGATTGGAACAGGAATTCATTGTACAATATATGGGTTTGGATTTTGAAGCTTTCGAACCAAGCAAATGAAGATGAAATCATTATATTCGGCATAAGGGTATATTTTATAATTTATTCCTTAAGTTCATGAAATTTGAGATAAATTGGATTAATGGTTGAGGTGGCATACTTCCCAAGATTTAACAGGTATTTCAAATTCAAATTTAAATAACAATTAACTTATTTCTCCTCTTATTATAATTCTCATTTGTTTTATTATCCAATTAGTAATCTTTTATTTCCTTTAAATGAGTGCACCTGCTGAGGAACCATTTCATTTCAGATTTTAACTTCAATTAGTTATAAAAATTAACCTTGTACCTTGAGCACGCCCTTTGTAATTTTTAACACATGCCTTAAGATAATATAGATGTAATATCTTTTTGAAGAGTTATTAATTACAACCTATCTATTTCTGAAGTTGATCTAGAAAAATTATTATTAAGGAATATAGTTATAATCATAATAACAATTTACAATTGAAGTTTTGAAGTAAAAGAAAATAATTTTGAATTTAATTACACTTCCGTTAAAAATTAATTAGGATTAATGAAGCTGAATTGGATATTATTTTATATTATAAGTAATATTATAAGTAATACTCAGTAAGATTTTGGAAATATTCAGGAATTCCAAAGTAGCTTCCTATTTGAACATATTGCACTACTAGCAGTAGACACTTACAATACGACGTTTCTAAATGTTACAAGGCGTAGTACTATCTCACGTTTAAATTGTATGTATAGCATTCATTTGATCAGTTCTAATAATAATAATAATATAACATAACTCCAGTGCTCCAGCATGTACCTAAGGTATATAGACAGGCTTATTACCACAGTATCTGTATCTAACAGGTGAACCGTTAGCCTTAAAAACAAAAATACAACATATAAAAATTTATTTAATTTTTTTAAGAAATCGAAAATGCGATTTGGTAGATATAATGCAAGAACCACCATTTTAAAACACTTTTACTACTTCATTACTTGTCTTGTTCTTTTGACAGTTGAGTTTATAGTTTTTTACTTAAAAATAAACTTTGTATCTAAAAATGCACTCATAAAAAATAATTTCATAATTTAATTAAAATTATTGATTTTACATTTTATCTAGAAAACATTATCTTATTTTTTTTTTAAGAATGCTTCTCTTCCCATTTTAATTTAATTTTTAATATTTTTTTTATTAACACAATAACAGTTCAGTTAATAAGTAGCTATGCTCTTTATTTGTCCTAAATATACATATATATATATTAATATATATACAATTTTCTATTATGTTTGGCATTATGCCAAAATGCTGATTCTTTATAAGATTTTATCAGAATTCACTAATTTTTAATTCTAAAGAAATACTATAGATACATTAAAAATCAAAAAATCAGTGATACATTCTCTATACCATTACCTTTCATATTATACAAGCCCCCTTTATAAAATACATATGTACATATTATGCTTATAGATTTTATCCTTTACATAATTTTCAATGCCATTCAAAATTAAACATTTAATATATATGTATGTTTAAATATAAATATATATATATACATATATATTTATTGTATATGTATATTTATATTATGAAAAGCACAGTAAGCGCATACAAAGAATATTTACAAGTTAAAAAAAAAATTAAAAGTGAAAACTTCAAAAGAATATGGAGGAAAATAAATGAAAATCGTTAAAACGTTTTGTGGGGGTGGTAACAACAAAACACAAGAAAATAAAATCGATATTGGAAAACTGAGTCATGGAAAATACCTTGGAAACATGTTGACCCTCATAACAAAGTTTTTTCTTTTTTTCAAAATAAAACTATACATAAAAAACTTAATGTGGTAAAAATTTTTTGCAAGAAAGGGTGCTTCACATTTATTTTACGAGTACTGTTTTGTATCCCTCCAAGGATTTTATATTTTTCTGTACATTATTTTAAGTGGATTTTTGTTTTATTATTGTTTTTTTTATTGTTTTTGTTGTTGTTTATCTGCTTGACATCTGATAGATATATTCAAAGAAAACATTATAAATGTTAAATCTTATAATTGTTAAGATATTTATTCAGGGTCTTCTGTTTTTACAAATTTACTATTCAACAAATATTCACATTTTTTTTGAGAGTTTAAACAAATTTATTTACAAATATTTGAAAGGTCTGTCTTTTATTAGAGAGAGTGACCACATGTTATAAAACATGATGATTAAAATAGTAAAATAGAGAGGGAGTGTTTGGATAGATGTTTAGAGATTTTAAATTAATTATAAAACTGCAGTATTCGAATTTTAATAGTTAGGAACAGTTGAATATTAAAAACTGTTTTTATAAAACTGTACAATAGAAGTTTCAAAATTTCCTTTTAATGAGCTTAACCTCAAAAACTAGTCTTAAGTTGAAGATATTTTGTTAATCTTGTAATTGTGTGAAAGAAGCTCTATAATAGAGCTTTAATCTGAATTTGTAATTCCAATTAGGGATGATGACTGTTAAAAATCAGACCAATCTTCAAATGAGAATTATAAGAGTACAAGGGGAAATACCGTAATGAGGGAAAATAGGATGAAATTTTGAAGACGCATCTTTACTAACGTTCTTATTGAAATATTGAAAAATTTTAAATTGAAGAAATTCTTTCGGAGGGAACACATCGTTTCGAAGCATATGTTCTACATTTTAAAAATTTACACAATAAATGAGTCTGCATTTTTTCCACGGTTTTAAACTATCTACAACTTCAGTTCAGAGAGCACTTGAGACCTCCCTAGTTTTGTGTTAAAATTGTTTAACGGGAGACATTATAAATTTTGAGTGATACATGCCAATTCTCACAATATATCTTAAAAATTCGAATTTTAACGGAGATCACTTTAACATCCGTGTATTATCTAACAATTTTAAGAAATAAAAAACAGTTTTTTTTTAAAAAAAGTACAGTTATAATATAATTTAAGCATTAAATTGCATAAAAAATATTAATATAAAGTTATAGGGTAACTCAGGGATGAAAAATGAGTAAAATGAACTGTATTAAAAGAATAATAAAAATTGTACTAAATTGGGAATAATTGTACTGAAATTTGTTTATATTATGTATCTGCATAATACCACAATAAAACTACATTAAAAAGGACTAGTTTTAATAAAAAAATTAAACATTAATAAAACAGAAATAAATATAAGTTTATTAAAAAACATAAATCACATAATTCTTATCATATTTATGTTTAAACTTTATTGATGCAGTTCATTTTTTATTAGAGAAACTTTGGTCCAAGTTTTATATATTACTATATTTTATATTTTCGAAAAATGCGTAATGGAGTGTATTGAATTTAGACTCGAGTGTACTACTGTATTTTCTGGAGTCAATTGTATTGAAAAAAGTACAATTGTATCGAAGATTTCATCACTGGGGTAACTAAGGAAACTAAACTGTCATGTCTTATTAAAAGTTAATAAATTTAAATATCCAGTGTACATTAAAATTTTCAAAATTCTTTTGAATTAATTAAAAATACATTACAAAAATTTATTTAAAATGAAAAAAAATTTAACAGTTATTTTGTTATAAAATTACAATTTGGCCACCCTTGCTAAAAATTTGCAAAGAATTAATCATAAAATACTGTAAACTATGAGGGTGGTCTGTTTTAACCATTTTTTGTATTCAAAAGATTTTATTATTTTAAAAAAAAAAACGTTCCAGATAAAATGAGTAAAAAGGGCTTTTCGTTTTTCAAAAAAAATTGAAGGACGATACTTTTAAATACAAATAAAAAAATTACATGTAGAACGGGAAATTGCAAAATAAATCTTTAGAATGTTTCCAGATAAAAGAATTAATATGTAAATTTTGTTATTAATTTTTTTAAAATTTGTGAAAATTTATTAAGTATGAGACATAAGAGTATAATAATTATCGAACCAATTAACAGGATTGGAGCCATCATATAATTATTTTTAAAAGTTCAAATTTCAAATCAAAGCTTAAATGTAAATATTATATTGTGACAAAGTCTGGTCACGTGCAATTTTTAGCATGAAAATAATTAAAAATAGAATTTCCTTTTAAATTCAGTATTTTATGAAGTAAAAATTTCAGATTAATTTAACACTAGCGAACTCAAATACTTTTAAGAGACACTATTTCACAGTATACTTTCCGTTGAACTTAATTATCGTTATCAGAGATCACAGTTTTATAGATTGGACTCCAGTTAATTAGAAACTGATGTTCAATGATGTCAGGAATTAAACACAATAAATCAATTTTGGGGTGACCTTCCGAAAATATACATTCCCATATTGAAATAGATTTTTATTATACTTTTGACATTGCAACCATTCACTAAATCAAAATTTGTTTAATGAAAAACTGGAGAACAACCATTTTAGGAATAGAGTAAGATCTTTCCATAAATTACTCCTGGGAGGTCTTCCGACAAAAAGACATTTGCGTTTGAGTACGCTGCAAAAGGTAAAACGAATTTTTGAAAAGTGATCCTAAAATTACAAAACCATTCTCAAAATCACAATTTGATGGCTTTTAACTTAATGAAGTATAGCATAATATATATAGGAATAGAAAATTATGTCTTCATTAATTAATTCTGGGGGGTCTTGCGACAAAAAGGCATTCGCATACTCAAACGCTTATAAGTTCGGAAAAGTAATAGTGACACAAAGGAATCAGAATCCTTATCTGAATTCCAGTTTAATACATTGGAATCCCTTTACTGATTAACTAAAGTACAACAATGTCAAGAAATGGAGCAAGATGTCATCATATACATTATATCTAGTGGCCGTTCCGATAAGAATATTTTCGGAAAGTTTCGAAATACATATGATGTGAAGATATTGTGTGAACTTAATTCGTAGAACTGCATCATAATTCGAAAGATTTAACTCTATTAAATAAGGCACCGGAAACTGAACTACAACAATTTAAAGAACAGAACAAAATGACACAACTAAAATAGGCTCCGTAGTTAATAAAAAACTGATGTTCACCAAAGTCAGGAACAGAGTAAGATCTTATCATAAAGTAATTCAGGGGGGTCTTCCAAAAAAAAAAAATTAACAAAAATAGCTTACAAAAGACAAAATTAATATCACTTAAAAACGTTTACAGCTTTCGTTCGCGTTTACTATAATATCAAAAAAAAAAACAATAATAATTACAGGAGTTAATTTGTTACTTCATGTTTAAACACAATTTCATCCATATAAAAGTCAGTTAAAATAAGACAAGCAAGTAAAAAACCGAAAAACACACGACATAAAGTAAAATTTACATTTTTTTTACTTTAATTCTTTAACAATATATTGCATAATCTTTGGAATTAATTTCATGTCACGACAGCTGCCCATAAAGGCACGAGAATTTTTTTATATTTTTATTATTCTTTTTTTTTGCTGATTATTATAAAGTTGAAAACAATTACATTGCAATAAAAAATGACGTGTGGAGAAGATCTTTAAAAATTACCATCATCATCATTTCAATATATATATATATATATTGTATATATATATGTATGAATAATAATGGTACCCTTTTTTTTGTGTCATTTAATTTTTAGGGGAGAAAAAATCGCTTTAAAAATGCAACAGCATGTGCTGCAAAACAACTAAAAAAATTATTTAAATGACACGTGCTAATATTTTATTAATACTTTGGTGGAAATTTTTGGAATTTAGTTTACAAGGTGCATAATTGGTGTAAGCAATTTTTTTTTATTTTGCAGTATGCAGTATATGCGGTATGACAATTAAATGATATTGTAATGTAATTTCCGGTGAATATAAAAATACAAAAATTAGTGTAAAATAAAATTGTTAAAGCCAAAAGGCTTAAGTATAAGACTTGTAGTATTGGAAAATTATAATGTAAAAAATGGTATTTTATATAATTTAACATTTATAAAGTAAAAAGTTTTAATTAATATTATTCAGTAATTGTTTTTTTTTTTTTTTGTAATATAATTGTAATTCATTAAATTGCGTAAACGAATTGCGAAAAAAACGTTTATACTCGTATTTAGAAATAAGTTAATAACTATAATTACGATCAGTAAATTAAAAGTTTCAATTTAAAAAACAAAAATTTTAATATAACTGAAACAAAATTTAGGTCATAAGATAATTGTAAATGCTGTATAGTTAGTTAAAGGTAGTATGTATACTCTTTTCTCACTAATTTGGTCGTTTTTCACGTGAAATTAGTCTATTTTCAAATCAATTTGGTCTTTTTTCAAATGAATTTGATCCTTTTTTAAAAGAGTCGCGTATTTGGGGTACCAGACGTCGAAATAACTTAACTTGAAAAATTTAATCGGTATTCCTATATGCATATATACTCTTATTACATGAATTTGGTCCAATTTTACGTTAAATTAGTCTATTTTCAAATCAATTTGGTCTTTTTTCAAATTAATTTGATCCTTTTTTAAAAAAGACTCGTACCTTTGGAACCAGAAGTCGAAATGACTTTGTTTGAAAAAATTTAACCCCCATTCCCATATTTATGTATACTCTTTTCTCATTAATTTGGCCCTATTTCAAGTAAAATAAATATTTTTTCAAACCAATTTGGGCTTTTTTCAAATCAATTTGAACCTTTTTTAAAAAAGTCTCGTATCTTGGGACCTGAAGTCGAAATTATATAATTTGAAACATGTAATCCTCATTACGTAGTAGAATCTGAAAAATGTAAAAAAATTAAGTCACAAAAAATGCCACTTAAATCTTTGGGGGCATTTCTTTAGGACAGATTTAGTTGTTGAATTTTTTTAATTTTTCTAGTTGTATTTGGGTTCTACTGTAAAATTTAATAAAAATTGTGAGTACCTTTTTACCGATATGTTCATCCGACTGCTGGACCCTAACGGAATTGATTAAAAAAACGACTAATTTAATTTAAAAATTTAAAACTAATTATATTTAAAAAAAAAAAACCAAATTCATTCAAAAATTGACAAATTTAATGTGAAAAATGACCAAGTTCATGGGAAAAGAGTATATAATATAATATATACCATATAAATTTATTAAAAATACCAAAAATGAGTTTAAGAACACCTAAAACAAACTGCAAAAAATTTAAAAAACCTTCTTATAGCATATGTTTCAATTAAAATTTAATTTAATTAATGTGTTTAAGTAAAGTAAATTAATTAACTAATCGAATGCAAGTTGCAACTTAAATTTTAATTTTTTGATAAGCATTTTTAAATTCTTAAACTTTATTTAATCACATTTTTTGTTATCTTTATAATTATTAATTATTATTTGAAGTTTTTTTAATAATTGGAAAATGATATTAAATAACTTTTAATTAGAAAAAAAAAATGCTGATTAAATGTTTATTAAATTTTTTTTTAATATATTTACAAATGTATTATTTTAAAAATTTTGAAAAGTAAATTTCAAAAAAAAAATAACTTAGTATGAAATTTGAGTCATGACATGTTATGTATATATTTTTTTTTAAACATTTTCAACTGAAATCAATTAAAAAAAAATTATAATGTCAGCATTTTATTAAAATAATATAATAAAACATAATGGAATAATTAATAATGGAAAATAATAAGTAATTTTAAACCAATTGTGATAACAATTAATCGGCAGAATTTAAAATTTTTAAAAGTGAAAAATTTAATTTTCAAAATATGAAGAATTTCAGTGTTGCCGTCTACACGTCGTTTTATTTTTTTTAATTAATAACTCTACAACTGTTAGTTAGTACTAATTCTACAACTTCTAGCTAAATAGCCTGTATATTTTATACCATAGCTTTATTAGGAACTGATCTTAATTATTCCTTATAATTAGGATTGATGTATACACAATTTATACATGAAATATAACACGGCTTCAATACACGTAGTAAGTTCCTAGATTTTTAATGGATACAACAATTCTATTTGTTATATATGGTAATAATTATTTGTAATATCATAAGGTATTTCTGTATATGTGAGTTATATTATTCTATCAAATTATTTCTTTATATTTTTTTTTAATATTCATATAGAATTATTAATTGTTAATTAAGCCATTCATTTGAATCCACTGGCGAGTGGTAACTGAAACTTATCAAAAACCATATAAAAGTGTTTTTTTTTTCACTTTTACTAAGATTCGATCCCTGGCTTCTAGCAAAGTCAACTGTGCCAAAGTTTAATGGAATATAATTTAATTCAAATTTCTTTTTTTAATTTATAAAATTTAAATGATATTAATATGACATGTCGATATATATACTGCAGTGTATAAATAATTAAACACTAAATTGATATGAGTGATTTCTATGATATATTTAAAAATAAGTCTTTCAACTTCATTTTTAAAAATTTATTAAGGTCCCAAAATTTCCTTTCAATCATTATATTTATTTATTTCAATTAAAGAGCTTTCAAAACAGAGTTTTATTAGAGAGCTAATTATTAGTCAAAAATAGACCAATTTTTTATAAGAATTACCAAATTTAGTTCCGCTCAATTTATATATTTAATGCCTCATTTTTTTAAAATATCAAAATTTTATAATTAATTATTAATAAAATAATTGGTAAAATTTTAAATGGAGGATTAAAATAAATTTATAAATTTTAAAATTTATCATATAAGTCTTTTGAGGAAATATTGGATCTTTTTCTATTTCTTCCTTTGTTAAGGATTAGTAAATTAATGAAAAAAGGTTCTGTAAATTTGAAAAAGAGATTTATCATAACTATATGAAAAAAGTACCTTAGCAAAAAGTTCCAAGAAAACATGATAAAACGATAAAAGTCTCCAAATTTGTTAAATACAAATTTTATATTATGGGACTTTTTTGTTTATTAAGAGTAGTTATTTTCTATAAATATTCACTTTTATTCAAACAAATATAAGTATGGAAAAATGTACTTATTCAAAAGTGTTTTTTGAGGCATGAAAGTTGACTGTAATTAAGCATACAAAAAGTATGTAAAAAGTCCTGATATTTTTCGGCCAATTTTGTTTCAAAAGATCGCCTATACAAGTATATAGCTAAATTTTTAAACCAGTCAGATTTTATAACCATCTTATCTTAAAGTTTGGTTTTAAAATATCGCATTGGGCGATTTAAAGTCCAACACTAGGAACTACCCGCCTGGAGACTTTTTTGTGGATACTTTAGTGTTGGACTTTATTTGGCGGATTAAAGTCCAACACTAAGAACTACTCGTCTGGAGATTTTTTTGTGGAGACTTTAGTATTGGTCTTTGTTGAGCGGTTTAAAGTCTGTTGGACTTTTATTTAGCACTAAGAGAATTCACCTGGAGACTTTTTTTGTGGAGATTTTTATAAAAATTACATTTTTGGGAAGTATTGAATAAGATTACTGTTCTGAAAATTTTTAGTTTATTTCTCGAAACTTTTTTCACAGAGCCAGCCATACTTTAAGAAATAGTTTTTAATTTCCAGATGATCCTAAAATAGTGTATCACAAGATGAATTACTTACTTAGTGTTTGATTATTATATTATTTTAATATGGGGATATATTATACATGTACTAATACTGAGTTATTACACCAACCTACTTCTATTCAGAACTTAAGCTCTTTTAAATCATCCAAGAAACACATATGGATTTAATACGAAAATGATTCAATATTTCTGTAGATTTTCAAACCAGGGAGGTATTTCACATATTGAATTTGTATAACAAAAGACGAAAACCTTTTTTTTTGGCAAGAAACTAAGTTAATATAATTTATTTTCTAAAAATGTACATTGAATAAATCATTAGTTTGTTTATTAACTTTTATTTTATTATTTCACGTTTTTTTTTTTATTTTTAATTTCATGGAATTTTATAATTTTTTTTTTTTTTTTAAGGAAATTGGTGTTTTTGCAAAATTTTATGTAGGATGTGTGGTTTTAAATACATTGCAAGTATATATATATTAAAAAAATGCTATAAAATAACACGCGCTCTATAATAATAATGTATTGCTGTTATAATCGTTTTAAACTTATTGCTCGTATATTCGTTAAGTTCTGAACAATTCAAATGGAGTTTAAACCATAAGCTAGTATAGAGTAAAAACGATCAAATTGAAAGTAAAAAGAAGGAAACAAACCCATTTATTTATTTATTGTTGTAGATGTTGCATAATTTTACTTGAAGGAAATGTTGTGTGACAATCAATTCAATTTTAATTTATTTCATTCTTAATAAAATTTTTACATTTAAAAAAAAAAAACTAAAACTTCTTTGAATTCGTAGACATTCTGGTGACGATCAAAAATTGTTGTGTGTTAATGAAACTGGAGTTTTATAAATAGCATGTGTTATATAAAAGTATGCATTTCAGGGTTTTTTAATTGATTTGTTAAACTATCTTGGATAGTTAAAATTAGTTAATGAAACAAATTGTTGAAAGGAAATTTTTAATATTTTGATCGTAAGGTTTTCTTAAAGTATTCTAATGATTTACTATGGAATCATGTAATAAAAGAATCTTAAAAGGATTTAACATTTAGCTAAATAATAATAAATTATTTTGATGTGACCAGTGAAGATAATTTTCTGATTTATTTTCTTCTTCCGAATCATTATTTCTATTTATTTGGTATAGACTATGCTATTTGTCAGATTTAGGTTTATTTATCTTTATTAGATCAAACCTAATTTTAACAACTGATTCTGTATATATACAAAACACCTAATTTTGCCTATATTGTATATACTACTTCATTTAAATATTTTATATAATCAGACACCTGTTATTGTACGAGTGATTATAATTTTTTCCCTTCTATGATGGTTTGAGAAAGTTTCCTTATAACATCATTGGTCGGTGATATCTAGCGCTACAAGAAAAGTGCAGCGCTCAATGTAGTTTTCACCTCAACGGTTTTTTATGCTAAATTGTGTACTGGATTTTAATTGACGTTTATGTGTTTACATTTTAATGTAGAAAGTGTTTATTTACAAGATTTTCTGAAAACATTTTGCAGGGAAGCCTTTATTATAAAATTTTTAATATAAATTGATTAAAAAATAAAAAATATAAGATTGAAAAATAATCGAATCAGATTAATTTTAAAAATTTGAATTTAAAAAATAATTTAAATAGGAAATAAAAAAAAAATTAAGAATAGAAATAAAATTATTGAAATTATTTTGAAGGCCATTGAAATACTCTATTGTGCACTGTTGTAAAAATATAACAAAAGTCATTGAAAATCAAAAATCATTGCAAATCGTTCAGTACAATAATGTAGCGCTAGATGCTACTGAACGCGACGTGTTTTAATTCTCCTTAACGCCATTCGAACACTTTATTTTTAATAAAGTTTATGTATTTCAGAGATGAAAAAATTAGACTTCTATTATAAGGTGTACTTATTATTGAGTTTTAGAACTACCTAGAACAGAAAAGTACAGGTTTCTATGTTCATTAGTTTTAGAACAGGTTTTTTTTCTGTTCTGAGAGTGTTCTACTTTTGTATTCATTAGTGTTTCAAAACTGTTCTAAGTTGTAATTTTCTGCTCTAATTTTTTTTCAGATCCTTTTTGGACAACTTCATTTTTAATTGTAGTTTTTTTTTGACAATCATTTATAAATTTTAATTTTAGTTTTTAGGTAAATACTTTAGAACACTAAACATTTTTACAAAAATTAAAAAAAAAAAAAATTTAAACAAAAAAACAAATAAAAATCTGGAAATTTAATAAAATAGATAAACAATATGTATTTGTGAATTTTGAAAACCGAATATGTAGAACAGAAAATTACAAAAAAGCGTTCATTAGTTTTTGTGTTCTAGGTTGTTGAAGGTAATCCTAAAGTTTTTGAAGTTTAATTGTGTGTTGCCCTTTGCTTTTCTGTTCTGTCCTGTCCTGAAAACTAATAAAGAAACCTATAATAGAAAACTAATAAAAACGTAGTGCCTAAAAAACATATAAAATTGAGAGCATAGCAAGTAAAAACAGAAAAGTTTATAGAAACTTCAAAGTATACATTTAATATTCTTGGAATATTATGATGAATTAAAATTTTCCTACAGTTCTCATATTTGAATTTTTCTCAATTTTTTTTTGGAGTTTATGATTTGATGAGATGTTCACTTGTTTCAATCATAAATTTCAATAAAGCTTAAAATATCATAAAAAAAGAAGTGCTTTGACTGCGTTTTGTCTGTTTCATTGTTTTTAAAAGCATATCGTCTAGACTTTCAGTTTTTATTACTTCAAAAAAAAAAATGTTTTAATACATTTCTTAAATATCATATATAATATTATGTGTACTTGTTGCTACTCTTAGACATTTTTATTTCCACACTGTGAGAGCGAAACATTAAAACATCCAGACCATATGATTTTTTTTGTTTTTTTTTTGGTTTATGTTATTGAGTTGAAATGACATTGAATTAAATGAAGCTGCCATCAAGTACGACATTGATGAAGATGTGCTCAGTGCTGATTTAAAGAACGTAAAAATAAAACCCAAAGAAAAGTAAAAGCAAAGCGAAGAGTAATAGAGAATTTCAAACGTTTAAAAAAATGATTATTACATAGTCGACGATGATGTGTAATATTATAAGAAGAAAATAGAAGTTGTGTTATTGTTGTAACTTGATGTTGTAAAACATTTTTTTACATAAAAAGATTATAAAGTTTTCTATTATATAGTTGGGAGTATTTTACAAAATTTTTAATTTATTTTTATTTGTCACAATTCGTTAATTTAATATTCATAAGTTGAGAAAATGTTAAATAGCACAGAAAAAATTATTAGTACATAAGTTTTTTTTTTTAATTTTTAATATTTATGCAAAACATTTAATCAGAATGTACCTATATTAAGAAAATGGTTTTATTTTTTACGAAGCATATGGAAATATGTAACAATATTTTGTTGTTGTTTTTTGTATTAAGAAACTTCGTATCGTGAAGTTTTTTAGAATTCAAGAGTTTTATTTTCTGTAGTTGTTCTGTAAGCAGCGCAGTACATGTGTGGCTTGAGACTAACGGTAAAAGCTGTGATAATTGCTGCAGCGTAGCCTTTAAACATTTAATTATTCTTTCTCTATTAGAAATAGTTAGAACATGAAAGCCTTCCAATTAGGAACCTCTTTGCTCGTAGTTACCCCTTGCTAATAGATTTATTTATTTATTTATAGTACCATACTGAAGTAAATGTTACCTAATAATACTAATCCTTTGCCGATTTGACATTTGGACTTATTATAAAATAATTGTAATATATTAAATATTAAATGATTGTATAATATAACCATATCTTTTTATTAGATATAATCCGACCAGGGTTTGAACCCGAGACGATTTCGATTGAAAAGCCGTCATTTTACCACTGATCTATCGGTCAGATTTGCTAATAGAGTTGACTCTTGTAACATAGGTACTTGGAATTAGTTTCCCTTCTGCAATATTGTTTATATTCTGCAAACTGAGGTTTAATTAATGGTTGAGGAAATCTCAAACATGCTTCAAAGAATTTCAGCTGCCTTATTCCACTTACGAAGCGTAAAGGCAATTTACAAAGAAGCTATTGATAGTGAATTGGGATGAAAAGTGCGTTATTTCAACTTTAACTGAAACCAATTAAGCAATTTTGAAAGTTATATACGCTTTTTTTCAAAATTTAAAGACAAACTTTTAATTATTCCGTGTATTCTCCTTATTTTAAGACTTTTAGTGTTTTTAATTACATCAATTAGATAAGTAACATTTATTACAAGTACCATTCGATTAATACAGTAATTTATGTATAATCACATTACTTCAACAGCAAATATAATAAAATAAGTTTTACTCTTACATCTTAGGTCCCTTCCAGTCCCTCCTTAATTACTGATATAAATACTTTTATATACGCTTTAAGCGAATATTTTCATTCCTTTTACAGTAGAATTTAGCGAATTTAAAAAAGCACTTTTACTGAATTTATTTTTATTGATTTTTTTTTTGTTAATACATATGAAAGGTAAAATAAAGTGCTCTGATTACAAAACTTGGATAAAAGTGATCAACATTTATTATCAGGAAACCTTTTAGGTAAATGGAAGTTGCAAATTGCATCTTAATAGTGGTCATTATTCTTTAATTTTTCAATTTTTGTTATTTGTTTCTTTGAACCCTTTTTTTTTTTTATTTGCTTTTGTTTCATCACGATTTTCAGTTTTTATATTCTTTTAGAAACGTTTGTTTAATTTTGTTTTGTTATTTATTCTATCTTTAGTAAATGACGCGAAGTTCAATTGATTTTTTTTTCAAAATGATTTGAGCTGAAATTGAAATGTTCACATAAAATTTTATAATTATATTTTGTGTATTAACTAACCAGCTGTCGCATGTTCATCGAAATTTACTTTTTTGATTTTTTACGGCATTCAGAAAGTGATAGTGATTTATACGGTTTTAGATAATTGGATCAATTCATTGCCTTGTATATTTAACAGGCCAGTACTCTCTCAGGCCAATACTCTCAAGAATTTTGAGCAAAAATATTTTCAAAGTTTCATATTATACGTGAATCATGTGGGATAGTTTTTTTGAAACATATTATTTGCTTTGAATTCTAGATTATTTCTAGCATGCCAAACACAAAAGAGCTTAGCTCCGAAACCTATAAACCATATGCTTGTCGAAGCCAAGCAACCATATCTCGTAAACTCTTAAATGTAAAAACTTCAAAATAGGTTTATCTTCCATTTAACTTTTGTATTCGTAAAAATTGAACTCATTTGGAATTGCGGCTCAGGTAATCACTGCAAGCCTCCGTTGCCAAATAAGAATACTTCCTTCAGCGACAAAGATAGAACGTTTAAATTTAGAAATTAAGACCGTTTTCTCTGTCTTTCTTCATGCTCTCAATTTAGCTACTACACTAAACTGAAGGTCCAGGCAATATTCTTTTAAATATCTTCAGTGTTATTGTAATTTTATGTGAATATGCGAAGCATAATGTTCGGAAAAAATATTTTGGTAAAACGGCCTGTTAAATATACTAGGCCATGATCGTTATTCCGACTCTATTGACTCTATTCAATTTAAAAAATCTCAATTTAAGTTGAAAAAACTTCAATTATATTTTTTAAATAACTAAGAATATTTTTGCAAAGAAGCATTCCCAAAAATAATCGCCTTTTCAGGGACAAAAAATTTTGTAGACAACTGGCCATGCGGAATCAATTTTTCCCAATTTGAAGACTAAAGCTGAGTTTTCATTTTTCTTTTGATAATACAACAAAAAACAAAAACCGATAAAAGAATTTTTAAATTAATTCGTAATTAAAAACAAGCTCTTAATGTAAGTTAATGCAGTTTTCTGATACAACTAACATTTACAAAAAAAAGAAGGCAATGGGACAAAAACCGTGCTAAAAGTAGTCATGTTAAAAAAAAAGTGTACGTAATTGGCAATTTTTTTTTTGTGTTATTTTTCAACATTAGTCCAAACTCCAAAGTATCAAATATTTATAATAACAATATATAAGTATGTATACCTTGTATCAATTCAGATGTATTCTTAAGAGCATCTACACTTTTTTATTGATTTTAAATTTTTTTAAATTCAGTTGTTTTTCAATTATTGAAAATTAAACACTTTTGTTACTTTTGCGTAACATAACATTTTTTATAAATTACATTTAAGATGTTTTTGTATTTTAAAAAAACAACATTGTGGTTTGTATCTTCTGAATTTGAATTGAATTGAATTTCCGTCAATTAAAAACCACAAAAATAAATTACAAAACAAAGTGTATAGAATTCAATAATAAAGTTAGAAGATAAGTTTTTTATTGCTTCTCTTGTACTGTTTTAAATTGAAAACCGAAGTCGAAATTTAAGCGGGGATTCTATTTTTAGGAAATTTTAAAATTTTTAGACAAGGTTGAAAAAAGGATGACACAGATCGAAGCCAAGGTGATCTTAGTCAAGTCAAATTAATTTTGGTTTAAAAAAAAAAAGTTTGAACTGAAGAAACGCTTTAATCAGCTTGAATAAGTGTCAAAATCACTTCAATATATTTTTTTTGGACCCCTGATATTAAAAAAAATCATATTATTATGGATTTATTAAAAGTTTTAAGGACCTCAAGAAATCTCATTATTTTTTTATTTATTAAGTTTTTTTTTAGCATAATCCTTAAAAGGGTTTTTTATAAGGCCTCGAACACGTAAACAGCGAGAGATTTTTTTGCGGCCAAATATGGACACATAATTCTTACCTCACAATGTTGCTCTTCTGTAAGGCCACTTAAAAGCAATCCAATATTTTTGATATTATTTCCAAGCATGCCCCACACCTATAAGTTATAGAGATTTGTTTGTATAATGGGGATAGTTTTTGAGCAAAATAAAATTTTAGAGGAAAGTTCAAACAATGCTGGAATAATTTGAGCAGATTATTTACAAAAAGTTCCAAATTGTAAGATGGGCCATTCTATTATTCTGGAGGGCAAAAATATTTGATCAATCAGATTCTACATTTTTGCGGTTCTTATAATTAACGAACTACTTTCCTCCGTTTTAAATCACCTAGGAGTATCGAACATCAAGCTATGCGCACTTGAAGCACAGCTGCGTGGGGCTGCGATAGAATTATTTTAGGAAAGAATTAACCATTTTAATTTCAAATAAATTTTAAATTTTTATCTATCTTCTTTTGTTAGAACTTTTTCAATTTTTAAAACCCTTTTTAAATTCTTTTGAAACTGTAGATTCCAAAATCTATTCATTCATTTTTTCAATCATACATAGATTTCGTAACACTTGTGATTTGAAAAAATTTCTACTAAAAGTGCAAAAAACAAATATGTATATATATTTAGTTGAAAAATTAAATCAGTTAAAACTTTATTAATAAATTTAAATAAAATATAAAAAAAAATTAATAAAACAAGTTTATTAAAGTTTTTAAGTGTTAAGAAAATAATAAAAATTTGCACCACCTACAGTAACTATATTTACGAAAAATAAAACCATTCCCATCAATTTAATTTTTTTTATATTTCCACTGTTTACACTGCGTTATTCAATTTGGTGTATAGCTAATATTTGTTATATTTTGTGCACTGCAAATTTAATCCAACACCTACTTAATAATAAAACATTTTGTATAAAATTATTATAAAACAAATGCACAAATATAAACAATTGTATGTATAGTTTACATCTTAAAAAATTGGTATTCTACTAGACTTTGTTATAATAAATTTGTTAAAAAACAGTAGACGGTGGCTGGTTCAAAAATACTTAAATTTCCAACATTGATAGGTTTAAATGGTTTGATCTGGAGGTTCTTTTTTCTTGCAGCTCTCACAGGGATTATAGCTAATCTACTATAAGCCTTTTTAAACTCTTCTATTCTGGACTACAACCATGATTTGTTAATTTTAACTTATTTGCTTCAATATCGCTGTTGTACAGCTACTTTCCTAAAAGTTTTCTGTTGGGCTAGAATATTCAGCAGATTATTCGAGAGCATTTGTCTAAGAAAACCTGTAACTTTCTAGAAATTTACTGTTGGTTAGTCAGATATCCCAACCATATGACTGAATTGATTTGACCCATGCGTTGAAAATCTTCAGCTAAGGGCTCCTCGAAATCTGCGAGGATTTGCAAATATTACTCCAATCTCCTTCTTCCGCTGCCTATCCATTGCTCGATGTCGGTGTGTTAGTTTTATGGCTACAATGTTAGCATATTCCATTCTATTTGTGGCGGTATGAACTAAGTGACCCAAACCAGTCAGCTCTCTAATATTTCCCAGCCATTTGGCTGATTTCTGCCTACTCTCATCTTCCTTTTATTCTGCCTTCGCCAATAGGTTATACAGCAATTAATATTTTGTTCCTCAGTTTGTAATATTTTGTTCTTTTGTTTGTTGGAGTTGACAAAATATTATTTGAAATGCTTCAGAAGTTCTCAAATTCTTTAGTAGATCAAGAATTTTCGAAGATACCTTCGTACTTTATTTTTTCTTTGTCTAATTTTAGTAAATCAAAAATAATAAACTTAAAAATGTTTTTTAATTGTATTTTTTGGTTTTTTTTGTGAACCAATTTTGATTGCATAATTTACCATTTTAAATAAAAAAGTTCGAAACAATGCTAGAAGCTTATATAAATTGTTAAAAGAATGCTATAGTACATACAAGAACTGTTATTTATTTTTTAAATAATATATATATTAAATTATAGTTACGTATAAATTAATAGTGTACATAATAAAAGTATAAAACCTGAATACTGCAGAACATAAATAGCGTGCTCTAAAAAGGGAAATTAAAATTGAATTAAATAAAGTTCTATGTAGACCATAAATTGAGAACAAACAGTATTTACGTTTTGCTAAACGTTTCTTGTAAAACAATTGTACGGGCAATTGTTTAGGCAGGTTTTCTTATGGTATGACCAATCCATAGCTATTTTCGTCTTTTTATCTACACTATCACAGGTTGCTCTTTTCAAACTTGCCGTAGTTCTTCATTAGTGATTCTTCTAGGCCAGAAGATTCTGCAGCATTTGATTCTTAAGCATTTGTTTAGAAATACCTTAATCATATTAATATTTTTTTGATTCGTGCACCAGGTGACACTGCCATATAGAAGCGTTGATTTGATACAGGAGAGCCGCGTTTATACTGCTTAATTAAATGAATTTCTCTACATTATCAATTGTAGTATTATTTATTACGAAGTTATTGTTGTTGGTCGAATTAATCCGAAATGATTTCGTTTTCTTGTGTTGATTCACTAGAACAACAGTTTTCGCTTTTTCACCTAGTTTGTTTATTTTTTCTAGCATATCTCTATGTGACTGAGCTAGGAGAGCTATGTCATTTGCATAATCAAGATCCTCAAACCGGATTGTTAATGTCCATATTATTCTTCTTGGTATACTTGTAACTCCCCTCATGACGTCGTCTAGAACGTATTGTATTCTTGTTTCGATATTATTATATAGTTGCTAAATCAATCGGCCTATTTTGTGAGGTATTCTTCTTCTTGTTAATACTTTATTTTATATAGCTTTTCGCTTTAACGCGTCAAATGCTCTCCCAAAGTCAATAAATGTTGCATGGAACGGAGCTTTCCACTTAAATAACTGTTCCACAATTAATCTTAAGGTATTAGATTGGTCAATACATCCACGTATTTTTTCTGAAACCAGCTTGTTCTTCACGCAATCCTTCATCTATTTTGCCTTCTATCCTTGAGTACTACAGCCAGTACTTTATTTAGGGCGTTTTGAATTGTTATACCGCGCCAGTTCTTGTATTCTTTTAGGTCCACCTTTTTCGGTAATTAAATTATAATGCCCTTTTTCCAGGACAATATTATTATTTAGCTAGGAAACATTAGATCATGGATCAATGAAAACACTGCGCAGGTTAATTATTTAATGTAGCTAAAGAAAGCAACGTATTCGAAAGGCGATCATCTTTGATCATAATCAAAAAATTGAAACAGAATAGAAAGTGAAATAAAAACTATGAATGATAATAAAATTGATGTAAACTTCAGATGGAAATCGATATAAACTTTATAAATTTTATAAAAACTATAATTTATTAAATAAAAACGTAACCACGAATATAGAATTAAACAAAATGATAATATTTGTATTTCTGTGGGAATTTTTTGTTATTATTTTTCTGTAATTCTAAACTATTAACCTTTAAATGAAAAAGTCTGTCGAATTACCTTGAAAATAATAGTCATGAACTTCGTGTTTGTCTAATTACATAAAGATAATATGTACGACTAATATTATTATTTAACTTTTAAATGAATGTGGTTTCTAATAATAAAATATTGTAATAAAAACTTTAGAGAATTAAATAAAATATTTATATAAAGTGCTTATATATATATATATTTATGTATTTGATTTATTTTTTAAATTAAAAAAACTATTTTAGAAGAAGACTGCTGTAATTGACTTAGTAATACTCTACAAATGACAAATTTAATTGACAGATTTCAGGATCATCCAACATGGTAATTAATATCGAAAATATAATTTTGGGAGATGTGTGGGAGGTTTGGGAGATGTGGAGGAGGAAGAATACGAAAGAACACTCTTGTACCAAATTTAAAGGTTATATGTTCATTGGTTTCGAAACTTCCACAAATCCAATCCTTGGACTGATTACATCCATTTTCAATCCACGCTGTATTTTTGTCATAAGCAATTTACAGTATAAATTAAGATAACATTATTATTTTTTGAATTAACGTATCAACGGAAAAACGGACGGATGGACGGACGGACATCCCTAAATCGACTCAGGCGGTGAGGTTGAGCAAAAATATATATACTTTTTAAATCCAGCTTGCCTCTTTTTGGTGGATTACAAACACCATAACAAATTTAATATACCCCATATACCATTTTTAGATGTAGGGTATAAAAATTAAAATTTACAAATTCTAACAGTCTTAGTTTTTGAATTATCGTGAGAACATACAGATTGGCAGATATTCATGTAAAGATTGACTTGCTTTTCGAATTTGTTCGGATTCATGCAGTTGGTTCTCTATATATTTCGTTGACAAATGTCATAAACGTTGGATCAAGTTCTTTTATATTCAAATATTTACTGGATACGACAACAACTCATATTCGATATGTAATAAACTGGTAGTAGTTGATTTTAGACAATGTATTAAATAGTGGCAGTGGTTAGAGTGCCGGACCTTTCATGCGAGAGGCCTCAGTTGGAATCCATGTGAAAGTGTAAAAATTATTCTGGCTTTCGACTCGACTTAGCTACCATTTGCCATTGGGTTTAAATTAATGACTTAATCAATAATTAATAATTATATATCTTTAATAAAAAAATACATTAATATAACAACATAATTGAATAATATAACTCGCAGATACATAATACCATATAACTCATATCAACAAATATTAGAATATAAACAATATAGAATTGCATGTATTGAACATCTAAAACGTCTTCTACATATTACTAGGCGTTGTACTATTTCATGTTTAAATTATATGTGGAATTCATTAAGATCAATTGTAGTAACACGAATATAATATGACCCCCTATTCCAACATGCACCTATGGTATAGACATTCGTATTAGCCTAGCGATTTTTAATTCTTGTGAAAAAAAATGTAAAGTTTATCAAATTATCAAATCATAATCTTTAATACATCACAATTCTCGAATACTTTTGATTATCTATTAGATAATGCCTCTTTTAGGCCTACAAATATCTTTGATTTAACGTATTATCTTATTTGCTATATAACATATAACATGATCAGTGTTTTGGATTGATGTCAATTGTTATCAATGAATCTAAATATAAACTACTGAAATAAAATTATATATGTCTTTATTTACTCCAAGTTTCATTAAATTGTATTATATAGATATCACTTTCTAGATTTAACAAAATTGACATGATTTGCATTTTTTCATATCCAATTTAAAGATTATAATTTGTTTCTTAGTTTATTTTTAAAAAAACTTTGAATGAAAAATTAGATGTTTTATTCAAAAGTTTTTTTTTATTATTAGAAATGTTATTCGCTTTTATTTAATTTTATTTAATTAATTTTATTGTCATGGAATTATTTTATCTAGGTTTTTAATATACGACAAACGATATTAAAAATTTTGCTTTATAATCATGTTACATGCTAGTTTGAACATAAAACCTAATAAAAAGTGCATATTAGAAAGTAAATTTAATATAATATATATATATATAATATATATATATACATATTTATAAAAAAAAGCATTGTAAGCACTTTACATAATACAATTATAAAATAATAAGTGAAATGTCTTTATTTAATAAGTTTTTTATGATAATAAAATTATGTTGAAAGTTAATATGAATAATATGTCTTTAATTTTATATGAAGCCTTGAAATAAGCCCATGCGAAATAAAGCTCCCGCGATATTATTTCTCATTAGTAAATACAAATAAGACTGCACGAATTATTTCCCATTGAATAAGAAGTAACACCCTGTGTTTAAGTTCATGATTGAACCCATAGAGAAACACCATTAAGAGCTGTAATTCTCAAAAAATAGTTGAACCTCAAAGTTGATGACACCCAAGGAGTTTTATTTCCAATACTTCTTTATATGAAATATTTTAAATTAAGAAAATTTTAAAGTTGTATTCGAAGTCGGTGTATTTCTATTTTGTAGAATATTTAAATATGTATGAAGAGGCGCAATGCTGAATTATTAGAGATTTTAAAGTTGGATTCAAAACTCTGGAAAAAAAGAATATCTACCATGTTTTAGAGTCTAACTCTAAGATCCCTTCAGAATATTATCTATATATGGGATTTAATAACATCCTGGGGCTTTAATTCTCATGTTTAGTGGTTTAATTTCTTATTTGATGTGTGAAATAACACGTCAAGATGTTTCATTGAAAGAAAAGTAACTGTCGGAGGCATTTTTTCGCAGAGGCTTATTTCACGACGCCAATTTTATATCGTGTGCTTGTCGCATTAAATTTGTAAATGAAATTATTTGACTTATACATTTATATCATAAGAGAATTAAATTAAAAAGGCAGGAAAAATAAGAGGAAAAAAGTAGTTACCTATAGGTAAGTGTGCTCGATGTTATAGAAAGTGATACACAAACTTCAGTTTAAAAGTTTTATGACTTCTACTTCTTTTGTCAACACACTCCACATGTAGTCTAAGTTCCAAAACAAATTAAGTTCAAAACTTAACAACCAATTCAACTGAATCTACTTTCATGAAACTGTATATCAAGCTCAATTTATATATACTGTCTAAGGCTCTTAAATTGGAAGTTTATTCGAAATATTTTCTAACTTAGTTAAACTACTTCCCCTTTTACATAATTCACTAATTTTATTGGCAATTACACAGGGTTGGGATTTGTTAGATATGTAAACTGGAGTCCAGACAGTTACTGTACCTTTGATTTCAGTTATCTCAAAGCTTACAAAACACGAATTGCAAAAGGCAGAATTCATTTTCACATATCGACGACTTTTATTAGAACGCACTTTGAAAATCATAAAAAAAATATATTTTTATCTTCAAATATTAAAAACATAAGCAGTTTTTAATAACAGGATATTTAAATATTTTAAATTGTTAGTATTAATCGATTTCCTGTCTCAACTCAAATTCTCACTGTACTCGTACAACAAAAACACCTTAAGCGTAAGTTCTTTCCTGTATAATTACTCAAATTTAAAATAATGGCCATGTAAATCTAATCTATGTAAATAATTACTCATTTAGTAATTGAATATAGCAAATAGAAAAGATGAAATTACTATATGAATAATTAATCTATGTAAATAATTACTCATATAGTAATTATTTACATAGATAAATAATTATAAGTACTCATTGGAAATTGAATCTTCTTTTAAAAATACCTGCTAAAGTTCTTTAAAATGATAAACTTTTAACAAATATTTTCAATGATTTAAAAATCCATTATTTGTAAATATGTATAGGAAACAACATAAAGAAACAATATAATAAATTATTAAATAGAATATTTAAAATGGGACAGATTGTAAACAATTTTAAAATTAAACTTTTTTGGTAACAAAAGGAAGTGTCACTTAAGAGTTTCTCATTATTAATTTGGTAAAATTAATTATTCATATATATATGTTTTAGACATATCTTCATTAAATATTTAATTAGGTACATTAACATGAATGGGTACTGTGTGTGACAAAAAATACCAAGAGAATTCGATTAATAGTTATTTGAGTAATTTTACATATAAGTACTTAAGTACTCATTGCCCATTCAGTACGAATAAATCTCTCGCGTTCCATCTGCAACGTTTCAAAATTCGCAGCGTAGTTTTTGATCAATTTCAGATTAAAAGCAAAAGTGCTACATGGAATAACCCCCAAAAGCAATAAATCCCCAAAGAAAATTAAATAATTCCTTAGAAGTTTGTATTAGAAATAACTGTCCAATCTAATGAAATAACTTTCAATTTTGGAGAGTTATGTTATTAAATTGGGAAGTTATTTCATTTTCAAATTGGGGATTTATTTCATAAAAAATAACATACACTAGTTATGGCAGTATACCGATGCGACCTTTGAGATATTGTTATTAGGTCCTATACGGGCACAATAAACGCTTCAGAATTTCGCTGTTATTGTATTAATTATTACATTTAATACATGTAATAAAAAAATTACGGAGATATGTAATGTTTTTTTGGAGATTTATTTCATTCATTTGGAGAATTATTTCGTTTGAAGTTTAGGGAGTTATTTCATATTAATACAAAATTTGGAGAATTATTTCATGTTGAGTTTGGAGAGTTTACCAGAGTTGATGCGTCACAAGAGTGCAGAATTGCTGTTTAAATGATGAACTAACTTATGGATTAACTGATGAATAAAGTAACGGATTAAATAACAGATTATCTTAAGAATTAACTAATGAATGAATATAGGATTATAGTGACCCTCATTGCTCAAAAATAATCCCATTTAATTGAAGATTATTTAATAAAAAACGTTTATATACTTTATATATTTATTTTTATATTATAATTAAATTAATAACATTATAAATGAGAAAATCACTTTGATAGCTTGGTTGAAGTTTATTTATGATATTTTTTCTAGAATTTACTTAATATTAATAATTTTGAGTCTAAAGTATTGTCCACAAACTACACAAATCTATTCAAGTAAAGATTTATTAAAAAATATTCAAATTAAGTTTTACTATAGGCTTTTGGAAATCTTAACAAAATATGGGCACACCTTATAATATTTCTATACAATTAAAAATTTACATAAGTTTTATTTAATGAAGTTAAGATATTCTTTTTGGGTCCAAATGGTGTTTTACCTTTTGTAAAAAAACAAAAAACTTTAATTTTTTTTTTGAAAACTTTAAAAAACTTTTTAAAACTAATATATATGAGTTATTAAGTATCCCTTTTATTAGAATTTAAAACTTTTAAATAAATATTTAATTTAAATTAAGATACAAAAAAAAACCCGAAAATCTAATAATTAAGGGGTTTTACTACTTTATATAACTTTAATTTAAATTCAATTATTAAAACTTTAATCTTTTGTAACAAGAAATAGATAAAAATTTAATTATAATTTATTTCTAAGAAAGTTTTAAAAAAGTTTTGAAAGTTTTTTAAAATAATAGAATATGAAATAAAATTAAAATAACAAAATGTTCATAAGCGAATTACATCAAGCCCTTAATTATTAACTAGACGCATTTAAACATGGTGTAATTTATAGAATTTTGAAGCTTTTTCTTATACCCGTGCACACAAATAAGGCCGCGGGTATATTAAAATTATTCCTCTGTTTGTAACGCATAGATCTAGACGTGCTGTAGATATAGTGTCAAAGGTACGTATCGGATTAGCATCGAAAAGTGAATCCTTTCCGTAGAGTGTGCCTGTCCGACCGTCTGTTCGTCTGTCCGTGTGTCTGTGCGTGATAACTCAAAAAACTAAAAGAGCTACAGTTTTGAAATTCCCATAAAATAATTCTCAAACAATTTCTAGGTCCCCTTTTTTTTTTTGCTTCAGATACTACGAAAAACTTCGAGTAGTTTTCAAACAACACTTAAAATTTTTCATATAAAAATTTGAATTTTTTGGAACAACTTGATTTTTACTTATAATTAAAAATAATCTTTCGGACAGGTATTGAACTCTAACTGGTGCTTAAAAATATCGAATTTTAGGTTTGTGACCTCTTAAAACTCTTAAAAGACGGACGACACACAGACTCTTAAAAGATGGACGGACGACGACAAATGCTTTTTTTGAATACTTATTCTTATTTGCAAGAATCTAGCTCCATCCACAATTTCGACTTTTTAACTGAAAAAGTTTGAAAAAAGGGGGCCTATTATTTTACTAAACGGAGTTTACCATAACAGTATTAATTAAAATATTTTATGTCAACTCTATGAATTTATTTTGCACAATAGCTTTAATTTGAAGTTTTTAGATTGAAAAAGTTCTTTTGGAACTTGTGTTACAACAATTTAAAAATTGGACTTTTCAAAACTTTGGGGCTCTAACTATAATGTAATGGATAGAGAAGTAAGATGTCCCATGAAATAATTGCTTTTACGATATGCGCATTAAGTAGTTAAAATTTAATATTTCTATTTTAAATGCTGGATAGAAGTTAACTTAAAAGCCTAACAGACTGATAGTAAAATTGTTTATTAGCATATTAGCACATTTTTTCAATTTTATTTTAAAAAATATTATTTTTTAATATATCAAATAATTTAATTAGGCTTAAATTTTATTTAAAATTTTTAAAATAAAAAATTGACAAAGAAATAAGTTTTTATGTCTTGATAAGTATATGTACTAATTATTAAGTAAAATTAACTTAAAACTTATATGAAAAACTTTATAAAATAAAAATTTTTCCAATAATTAAATATTAAATTACAGTCATATAATTTTTAATATTTTTTCTAGTTCTAACCACAACCAATTATAAAACATTCTATGCATGCACTAATAAGTATCAAGTTCAGTGAAAATATTGTGCAACTTTTTTGATGTGAAATGATACTTCGTAACACTTTTTTTTCATATACATATTCTCTCCATTATTATGAATCATAATGATGCTGTGAACTTCGGAATCAATTAATTAATAAAAAAAAACTCATTTTTTTTCATATGCTGCAAGTTTACATAAGAAAGAAAGTTCAAAATGTGATATGCAATTTTAATAACATGTTAATTTTAAACATGACTTTCACCTAAAGAAAAGTCATAAGAGAACAAAGAATAATCACTGAAATGTAAAAATTTAAATTAAGAACAAAGGTCAGTATGAAATTTTTATTATATAAAATATGTTATAAGTTATAAAATTATCACTTTAAGTTAAAACTTTAATAGTTTGGAAAGTATAGTCAAATTTTATTAAACACAATGTTTTTTATACCAAAAATAAACTGTTTTGCAAATTAAGACCTGGTAAACTCGAATTTATATTTTGAGTTAGCGCGGACACTATAATATACCCGATTTTCATAAGCGATACCTTAGTTTAAGATTTGAGATGTTCCGGAGTCGATCAAAATCGTGTCTGTAAGACCAATAGTTTTTGGACATTCCGATATAAAACTTGAGCAATGATCATACAGTTGATTACCTACTATGCGTACAGGTCAATCTAATAATCACATTAGCTTTAATATAGTATTAGAATATAATTAAGAATCAACATTTGTTCTAATGAAAACAACACTACATTCTACATATAAGCTAATTATCTAATAGCAAATTAATTTTATTGATTTGGTTCACGACATTGGAAACTTGAAGAAAGCTATTAGAAAAAAAAGCAATTTGAAGACCATCAGGACTTAAAGGTTTCAGAATTAAAAACTATATTAGATTATGGGTCTGCTAATTAATAATCTTTGATTCACAACAAATGAAATAAAATATATTGCGTTGGCTTAAAAAATGTTATGCTAATAATCGGCTGAAAGAATCTTGATTTGCTGTGCTAGTAAAAGGATCAAAACTTAAAAAACAGAGTCTTAAAAAACTTCAACTCATTGTTTTTGTCATTATTATTAGTAATTCAAATTAATGCAATAAAATTTCCATTAGCATTGAATTTTTCAAAACTAATGCAATATTCTCTTTTATAGCATTTAGTTTTTGAAAGTCAAAGCATTTCTTCCTTGTTTATAACATAACACAATCCTCCAACAGATGATAACTCTAAACAAAAATGTAATGCTTGTTTAGGGTTGCCATCTGTTAAAAGTTCAAAAAATCAAAGTACTTTAAAGAAAAAATTCAAACAATCGAGATTAAAGCCTTTTCGATTTAAATTTAAATTTAAATTATATATTAGAGAAATATGATTTATATTCTAATCATCTTCGGACATATAATATTAATTTTTTTTCTTTTCCACTTTGCTTTTCTGGAACAAGGCTATCTTTTTTAATAAAATTTCATAAAATTGATTAAGCATATCATTATCTAACATTATATATCCTTCTGCTTCTTTTAACACTTTAAAAAAAAAATGTATTCTTTTCAGTTTCCTACATATGCTGACCTAAATTAAAATTATGCATATATGTATTAGTTTAAATAACAAATCACAGACCAAAATTAACTTCATATAAGCATATTTAAATTTCTTTGAATTTTAACTTCAAAATACATATAAACACACATTTGTGCACACACATTTCTTCTCTTAATAGAAATGGAATTTTAAATATTGTTTTTCATGCAAACTTTTTGAAATATTGAAATGAGACTAACTTTCAGTTTTGAAACTAAAATAATAGAAAAAATAAAATAATAAACTTTAGAACAACGGAAGCAACAAGACAAAACCGAACTAAAGAAAAGGAAAAATAAGGACATTTTAACTAAACAGAACAAAATAGCAACAAAATTTATATATATATATATGTTTATGGATTTAAACTATAGAAAATAAATCAGAAATCCATTCAGTTTCCAAATGCCATTAGGGTAAAAATAGATGTAAATAACTTGAGGATGACACTATTCTAAACATTTCATGATTAAATATACATATACATACACATATTATTTAATTGGTTACTTTATTTTGAAAGAAAAGGATTGCACATACAGTTTTTAACAAAATTTTATAAAATAATTTGTAGGTTTTCCAACATACTAGAGCTTCTTTCAGTCGACTAGTTTTTTTGACGTCAAAATTTACAAATACAGTAATAATATATGTCAAAATATTTTTCCCAGATATTATATGTAAGGGTTTTTTTTTTTAGTTTTTATTTTTTGCTTTATTTTTTGTTTTTTTCTTTTTTTAGGATTACAGTGGTTACAGTGCCGACCTTTCATTTGAGAGCTCGGTTTCGAATTACAGTAAAAATGAAAAAAAGTTATTTTATTAAGTTTTAAATTCAAGTCATCTACTTTATATTATTATTATATAAATCGGTTTTTATATTATTAATAGTTAATATAATAATATACACAAATATAAAAAAAAATATAAACAAAATAATTTAATTCAAGAAATATAACTCACAGATACAGAAGTATCATATAAATAATTCAATAAAGTTATTGTTGTATTAGGTTGACTACCCCTGCATTGAATATATAAAATTTTATAATGCGGTTAGTTTTAAGATGTAGTTTTAAGTAGTTAATAAGGAGAACCCAATATAGTAACATCATAATTATAATAAATAATACAATTGCAACTTATAACAAAAAGAACTGTCATAAATTTACGACGTTTTTAATGTCATTTATTTTAGAACTGTCCCACGTCGCGAATTTATACAATTGTGTATAGTTTTAAATGTCAATTTACTGTCTGAGAAATAAATCGGATTTGAATATTGTTTTTTGACAGCCCATTTGAAAAAATGAATGAGAAAGAAAAGAAATGCCTACGTGTTATTTTATAATTAAAAATAGTTGAATATTTGAAACAAAAACAAGAAAATTAAAAGAAAAATTAAGAGGAGAATACGGGTTAACTCATTTATAAATCGATGCAGAACCTTTGATATTGAAACTAATTTTTTGACAGATATAAAACAGTACAGGTTTATTTTAGATAGCGACATTATGTAAACAACGGAGTAGGTATTATATTATTTCCAGAAAAAAAAGGTCTGTGGAAAGGTCTTAATTAATGACTTAAGCTAATAAAAAAAAATTCCATCTACAATAACTTTTATTTAACAAATAGAAAATATGTTGCAACAATTTTATCCAATACTGTACATGCGTAATAAGTTTTTTAAATCGAATAGGATTCCCATTGTTTTGTTTTTATTTTTCGTCCCCATTTTCTTTTAAAAGTAACAACATTTTTAGGTTTTGTTATTTCTATTACTATACAAAATATGGATTGATATATGCATGAAAACAGTTGACATACGTGATTGTTCTACATATCCTAATTTTGACAGATGCCTTTGTCCTTTTGTATTTTTAGTTTTGCTTATTTTGTTTGTTGTCTTTTTTTGAATTATATAAGGACATACTTTATAATAAATCCTTTTGTTCTGTTTATTTTTTATAATAAATATTTGCAATTTTGTGTTTTTTTTTTTTTTTTAATAAAAAGGAACTTTACAATGATGACATGGTTTTTTGTTTTGAATTTTTAGTATTTATAAACATGAATAAAGTAAAAAAAAAAAAAATTGTAATCATTTAAAAATGTAATCAAGTACATAGTAATAATTACAAACAATAAATGAGATTTTAAAGAAATTCTTTCAGATTTTATTATGTAATTTTATTTCATGACTGCTCTTTTATACAACAAGATTGTTTAATTTTGTCTGGTTAACGAATTTTTTGTCTATTTTTATTTCTAATGGGATTTAAATACTGTTTTCGATTTTCTCCAACTCTTTAAAGACTGATATCAATTTGAATGCTATTTATGATGTACAGTATTACTATATGAAAAGGAATGGCATAACGGGATTTGTTGCAAAGGAAACCTGACTAACTGTATGGAGTTTACAGGGTTAATGTTGGACTTTAACCAACTAAACTTACAGCCGTTTTTAAAATCCTTCATGTAATGAACCCTAAATACAAGTACCGTTCGTTGGTTTTTACAATCGGGTTTGAGAAAGAGATTGGGGATACAATTTGGAAATAGTGAACTTAGTTGGATAAATTATATAATTTTTAATTATACCATGAAGATGGATGTTAATATTCTTCTTAAACTTTTCAGGGTCATACATATAAAAATTAGCAACACAATAATATAGATAATATAGATATAGATATATAATATATTAGTTTCTGCAATATAAATAAGAATTAAATACTTTTATAAAATACTAAAGTTTTACTAAATAACAAATTCTAATAAGTATATATAAAATATGCTTGTCATAGGATGGATATCAAACGTTTTGGAATATTCATCTAGTCCTAAAGAAAGTCAATTATCCCTTTTCACCCACCACTTTATATCAAATGTAAAGGGATTTTTGAAAATATGCATTACTCAAGTTTCCTAAAACCTCAGAAAAATTTGAACTGATAAATAAAATTTTTATGTGTATGTATTCGAATCTTTTAAAAATTTAATTGAAAATTATTAACATAATAACAAAGAAATTTCACATTACGCTTTTCCTGAATAAGCGGTTGGTTGTGTGGTGGACACAGCATATTTTTTTTTAATTTATTTATCCATTTCGGCACAACAATTGTAAGGCTTTAATATTCTCCTAGCTCTGTGGCTTTATTGAAAAATAGGATTGACTGTTTAGACTGTTTAGACAAAGCCATTTGACGCGTTTACTCATTGCACTAATTCCATTCAAAGTAAATTTGTAGCTTAAATTTTTGAAAAAGAAACCTCCAGTTTATTCAGCTGTACAGTGTAAAGTTCTAATTCGGAAATATTTTTCGTAATATCGTTTCAAACTTTTTTTTAGATCAAATTTTTTATAAATTCCTACATTTTTCTTTAATATCAAAATACTTAAAATTTATAATCGTATTTCATTTACTTATTCTTTCATAAATATGAAATATTTTCATGGTAAAATAATTTTATATTTTCACATTTTTTTTTTATTAAATAAAAGACATTCATTCACTCTTTAAAAATATTGATCGCTTCTTTATTTAAATTGCTTTTAAAAGAAAAATGAAAAATATTATTTCCTTTTTGTTTGTTTTTTTTTTTTGACGAATTTTCAATTTTCTTTATGTGCTATCAATTTTCCACATTTATTTTATAATAATATTGTGTTCGAAAAAAAAAAAAAATTTAATAAGAAAAATTTTGAAAGATGTTAAAAATAGATTCAGAGAAAATATTTTTGTAATTTTTTTTACTACTTTTAAATTATCTTTCCGCTTCTATAATTCTACATACACATACATCATATTATATTGATGGCGGGAATCTAGTTTCATTGTTATAAATTTTCTTTAAATTATGTATTTTTCAATAGTCATACTCGTATGACTACAGGTCAAAAGGGTATACTAAATTTGCCATTAGGTTTGTGATACGGGGAAGAAGGGAGGTTAGATATAGACGCATCATATCAGAATCGCAAAGTAAATCGATCTAGATATGTATGTCCGCCGTCTGTCCGTTTATCCGCTCTCACGATAACTCAAAAAATAACGGAGCAAGGATTATGAATGAATTTCATAGCTGTCATAGCTGTCATTGAAATCCAACCAGTTTGCTTCATGGATTCGAGTAGCCGCCATCTTTATTTATATGAGCATTAGTCTATACCTAATATGCCTGGATGTCTGAAATTTGGTAAATAGTTGTTCATGGCCAACGTCTGAATTAAATATAGTCGGGCTAGTGGAAGAGGTTTTAAGAGTTGCCGTTCCACTTATATTTTCATTTATACATAACTGAAAGTCTAATAACTTGTGTATTTGAAGCTTAGCAAAAGTAATTAGCATAATATCATCAAATGTCTATATTCCGGACATACATGTATCCCAGAGTTAACACAGTCTACTCTACTACACTCTTCCTCGTTTTTATATATTTCATATTTTCTTTTTGGATTGGATTCAGTAAGGATTCAATATATAAGATGGAATGAGATTCATTGTAAAATGGAATGAGATTCAATTCTTTCTTATATTTAGATATAAATGCAATTTTAGATAGTTTAATGGTTTCATTTTTAAAATATATAGTATGGTTTAATATTTATATATATATATATTTTTTTTTAATTTTCAATTCTAATATTTTTCCTCGAGGAAAGTAAAATTTAACTACTATGTAGTTAATGTGCTATAAATTTTGTATATCTTCAATTTAATTTATTTTTAATTTTGACAAAAAGATGAGAAAAAATGGAAAAGAATAAATTCAATATAGAAAAAGGAACTATAAATGAGGGCGTATGAGAAAATCGTGCAGGAAGATAGTAAAAATGGGATGTACTAAAATTATAATAAAATAGAAAAAAAATGCGTATGGAAATTTTTATCGGTTATCAAGTAGTTTTATAGTTTTTAATTCACCAAAGTTTTTAAAATAATACATAAATTTTCAAAGCATATGTTTCCAAAAATGATTTTTCTTTGGATGCCGAATAGCGATCATGTTTCACATCATATTCCATTTGGATCTAATAAAAATCAGCCCCTAACAAAAATAATGTATAGGGACGTTTAAAAATTTATTATATTTGAACTGTATAACATTGTTCTTTTTTTGGCATCTCTTCCTAAAAGTAAGCTTTGTAAATGGTATTTTTTTTAAAAGTGCCCCTTGAAATATGCAAAGTAATTAACTTATATTAAAATGGAACTGCAATATTAAATGTTTGTCTGATTCCTACAAAATCTCAAAGGCTTTCTTGATTTAATTTGAGATGCTATGGATACGATGCTTCATCACAAATTAGAACTGATAAAAACTGAAATCATTAAGTTGTTTTTACAAATAAGTAATAATATCTTTAATAACCTTTCTTTTATAATTTTTAGAACTGAACATAAAGCCGTAACAAAATACAATTTAGCATAATAAGGTTTTTTAAATTCCAGCTTAACGCGTTTTTAAAATCTAGCTTTTTTAAATCCAACTTTTTTAATACAGCTTTTTTTAATTCCGGCTTGTTAAAATTCAATTTTTGCTAAAAATCTGGAGTTTTCTATATTGTAAACAAATTGAGGGTGGGAATTTAGAGTTGGATTCAAAAGCAGAATTATACGCTTTTTCCAGAATATTTAGGTGTATGTATATGATGTATGTATATGATGTAAGATTCTGAATTCGGAGAGAGTTGGATACAGAATCATAGGGATATAATAAATTGTTTACCGCGATTTTGGGTACAACTGTCTCACTACTTGAATTTTTTTGTAAAAATAGTCAAAAGTTGTGGTTTCAATGAAAATAAAAGCCAAACTGGATTTTAAAAGACCGGATTCAAAAAACCTTGATTTAAATAGACCTTACTTTAATTAAACTGGATTTCGGTAAATCGGTTTTCGTTGTAAACCCGTACATAAATTATAAAATCTATATGAAAAATTAGACTTAAAGCTTCTAGTGCAAATGATATGAAAAAGTAGGCTCCTGAAAATATTATGTATATTAAGATAATTTAAAGTATAAGAATCTATTGCTTAGATTAATTCTAGTTATAGAACTGAAATGTTCTGATCCGTTTTTCGAAAAGAGCGAATGAATCTAAAAATTTACTGTGGTCCTAAGCTGGCTAAAATTATATTTATTATCTTTGCATATATCATTTACGAGCACTGCAATTTATATAATTTGAGTATTAACATCCATTCTCAAATATTACTTAAACTCTTCTTCTACTTATGTCAGAAAACCCAGCCCTTTCGAAAGTTCCTCTGAATAACAGACAAACTATTGAATATAAAACATTCTGATATTAACATAAGTTTTACTTGGCAGTCGTACATCATCAAAATCTTAATATTTCTCTTAAAATATTAAACTAAACTTTATTTATAATATTAAATAGCACTAAAGAATATCTTAAAAAAATTATTTCAATTTAAATTCTACCTCACTTCTAATTAAACGATTGATTCCTTATATAAAACAATAAAACTTTTTTTTTTCTGATAGACCACTTCACTGAAATGAACTACTAAGTGCGAAGTCTTCTATTACTATAGCACCAGATGCTAACTATTAAAAAAAATTGCTAATAATACAATATCCATATGCAATGTCTTCAAGAACAAGAACAAAGGAACTTCTCAATACTTCAATAACTCTTATGATTTAATTGTAAGGGTTGCAAGATGCACTTCAAATGAAGGCGACAATATCACAATGGTATGATAATAAATTCTATATGTACCTTTTTATTATGACCTTTTCTTTTTGTACTTATTAACCTTACAAAAAGTCTTAAAGGAAGGAATCCTGCACTTAAACAAAAAATGTATAGTAAAAAGTAATAAAAACATAAAAGATTGCAGGAATTAAATTAGAAACAAGTATAATGAAAAGAAATCAAAGTTTGAAGCACATTTCTGAAATTAAACAATATTTTATAATAGGTATTGGGTAAAGCGTGTACATGTAGTTAAAAGGTTACACAGAGTGCCTTAGTTACTGGTATTAAGAAAATTTTTAAATTCTAATTTTTAATTAAGAGGGGGAGTTTCAGAATTTTTTCTGACGAAACTCATGCTGATTTCCAGAAATCCGTCTTCTCAAAAAAGATACCTAAGAAAAGGTACTAAGTGTTTATATTCTGACTTGTACAAACATTTATTTGTAAACAGCCCTTTACCTCATACAATGTGATAAGGGAGTGAAGCATATCTTTCCTTTTCAGGTGTGGGAGATTATACTACAGTTATTAATTTTATAAGTAATTCTATTTATTTTGTTTATATCATATATTTTATTACATATATTTGGTCACCATGGAGATTTGTAAAGAAAATTATTTATCAATAATTTTTTTTAATTAAAAATTCATTCAACCCACACCTCCTTAGTTAGTAAACCATTATTCCCTAAAAAAATTTTATTGCACAAGTAAAATTATAAAAAACTTAACTGACACTTCTTTCAGTTTTCAAAAAGCCTTTCAGAAAAGCTGTTAAGCACATGTTAAAATATAATGTGGTACTTTTAATTTTTTTATATTAGTTCAAAAAAATTAGGACAGGTATTTAAGTGTTAAATGTTTTAAAAATTTTAAAGTTTTCAGTTCTTACCCCTTCAGTTTAAGCCTGTAAGGCTCCAAAATGGTGGGCGTCACAAAATAATTTTCTAAAATAACTTTGTAATATTTAAAGATCTAAATCTTTTCAAAACTTCAATTTCAAAAATTTTGCAAAAATTTGAATTTCGAATATAATAACCATATGGCAACCCTGTATATCTATTTTACATACATTCATAAGCCATATAAATTTGGGTTACCTATTTCAATATTGAGCATTTTCGTACTTTTGGAGAGTGTAACTTCATAAGCTCCATATAAAGTTTTATAAACACCCGATCAGACGGAACGGTAGTTAAGCTATTTAAGCACATTTCTTTAAAAATTTTTCAAAAATGTCCTATCAAATGAAAATAAAATGCAGTTGCAGTAATGCAGTGCATCAATTAAGAATATATATATTAGCAAAAAAAAAATTAAATATTTCATTACCCTTTTCGCTATTTTTATTAAAAACATGAAACCCATTATTTTCAGGATGTTTCTTACACACATTATCAGCTCTCAAGTTTTTTTCAATGACATCCCATTACAAAAGAATCCATAAGCTTTTTTTATACCATTTGATAAGAATTTCCTTTTATAGTTAATTTTTTTTATTTTGATTTGTTCATTATTTTGTTCTTTTAAGTATTTCAGGAAAGTCATATTATTTTTTATCACATTTTATTTTAATTGCATAAAATTTTGCTTATTTTACAATAATAAGCATTGAATGCGTATATTTTTAGTTTGTATATAATTATTTTTGCAAATATGCATTGCACCGGATAATTAAATTTACTTCACCTTTACTTATTTTGCTGGTGCTTTGATGTGTTTTTATACCAGTAAGATTATAAGTCAAAAGGTATACTAAATTTGCCATTACGTTTGTGACATATAGAAGGAGGGTGAATAGATATAGACTCAACGGTATGGATCGGATAAGAGTCGAAAAGTAAATCGACTTAGCTATGTGTCTCCGTCCGTTTCCACGATAACCCAAAAAGTAAAGGTGCTACGATTCTGAAATTTTCACAAATTCTCCAGTTTGCTCCTAGGGTTCGATTAGCCTCCATACAACCTCTTTTTTTATATGAGCATTACTTTATACCTAGTAAAGCGGGGTCTCTGAAATTTTACCAAAAGTTTTTTAATTTTATGGCCAAAGTTAACGCAAAATTTAGTTGGGGGGCAGTGGGTTCAAGTAGTTGCTATACAACTTTATTTTTTATATGAGCTGTACTCTTAATAGCCAATGCCTGAATAAAATATAGTCGGTGTACTGAAATAGGTCCAATGAGCTCTTTCATGTTTTAGTTTCTTTTGTACATAACTGAAAGTCTAATAATTTGTGTATTTCAAATTTTGTAATTGCTCGAATGATGTAATGTCTATACGAATACGTCTATAGTCATACGAATATCCCACAGTTGACACAGTCTACTCTATTACACTCTCTGTCGTATTTTTGTTGTTTTTAGGGTATAAGTAAAGAAGGCTGAATGCAAAATGCAAGAGATTTTTAAAATAAGTACAAAATGTTCATTACAAATGCAATTAGTTATGAGGAAGCAAATGAAAATCACTTAAAGGACAGAAATTAATGTAAATATAAAATAATGTTTTTTAAATGAAGTAGAAAATTATTATGCAGATTTTTTTTTTCTTTTTAAAAAACACTTGCTTTGATAATTTTCTTAAATTTCCGTTCACTCGTTCACTTGTACACTCGTTTTTATTTTAATTAAAGTGAAGACTACTCAAATTTCCTGTTGTGAGCAAAAATAGCTTTAACAATATTTACTAAAATTTGTTTATTTAAGTATAAATTAAAAAAGATTTTTCAAAAATCACAAAAAAATTAATTGGTGTAATAATTAGTAATGGTAATCAAAGGGTTAATAAATTATTTGGTATTAGAATCCCATAGAAAAGATTTTACAGTTATAAATGGGTAATTGGCCAAAATATTTAGAATTAGACATCAAGCACTAGGAACACTTTCATCCTACATCTTCTATGTATATATGTAAAAGTTATGTAGCTTATGAACTTGAAACTGGTTTGTGGATTATCATGAAAATTTGTATATAAAGGGTAAGAGGAGTGTTTCTAAGCTAACCCGATTTTGTTATATAAAGATATGAGCATTCAAATTTTTAGTATTCAACATTTTTTGTTCTAAAATAAAAAGGGTTTGGAAGATAGATTTTAAATTTTTTATGCGTGTTGACATTTGACAATCGAGTTGAGTCTTTTAACAGAGTTGGAATTTGTTAACCCTATTTAAAAAAAAATTCCAATTTTGGGAGGTACAACTTTGACCTAAAGGAAAGTCTTGAAAAATTTTTCTTTTATTAACGTAGTGTCACAAAATATACCATTAATAGGCGTAGCAATACGCTACAAGTTTCAGCTGGTTGTCAACAATCCTTTCTTCAAGTTTTCTTTCCTAATTAGTATTTAGTAATTACTATGTTCAAAGCTATTACTTTTAGGTGTGTTAGATCAGCATCTAAACTTATTCTGAGTTTGATTGCTTAATTCTAATATCGTTCTGAACTACTCCAGATATCGTCTTTAAATGACTTTGAAAGTGATTCTCCCTCTTCTTTTATTCTATGCATAATTTCTAAATGTCAATTCCAATTCCTTTCAAGTGTTCTTCCCTATTTACTACCCCCTAAAACCACAATCGTTATCTGTATATTTTAATCTGCATTTGTACTAACTGTATACTTTGGTGTTATAAGAAAAGGGGAATAGGTTTGATTAGTTTATTCTACTATGGTTCTGAACTGCGTTGGACTTCATCTTTTAGGTGACTTAGAAAGTGTATTTTCCCTCTTCAGGAACCAAAAAAATGTCCAAGAGAGGAAGTAGTTTGGTTGGTTAATTCTAATATCTGTGTGAACTATACGCTGTTTATCATCTTAAAGTGACTTTAAGTATAATTTCTCCTTACACACGTTTGGGAAAAACGCTATATACCATTGACTTTCATATGTAATTCAAAAAACAAACTCTTCTTCACTCAAGAATCTCTAAACACAATATAAAAAGTGATTTTAATTCTATAATGGTAACTGGTCATTGAAACCATTCTTTTCAATTTCAAATCCTTCTTAATATCTTCATATAACACTGCTTCGGTACATGATAAAAATTTATTCAATCTTGTATCCTGCTTTTTTCAAAGCTTTTGTATTTTTTTCATAAGTTAATGGAAGTTCAAATTACTCATAAACTAAAGAAATAATATTTTATTTCAAGGTAGAAGTAGAAAACGATAATCAAATTTTATTGTACTGCGTGTCCTGTACAGTTGCACTTCCTCAATTCAAAGTTTAAAAATGCATAAAAATTTTATTATCCATTCTGAATTTAATTTTAATTAAAAAACTTAAAATTTTATCATTTTTATAAGTTATCCGAATAAATTCAAATTTAATCTCTTTAAAACCTTTTCTTTTTAAATGTTCTCAATTTAAAACAGGCTGTGGCCAGGGAAGGACATCTTAATAAAAAAAATCTCAATAATAAAAATAAGATTTTATTGTTCCTATCGAATCATTCCGTTTTTTTAAAAAAATTTTTATTAAATTAATTTAAACATTTACATTCCTTGTCATCAGCAAGGACAAAAAAAAAATATTTTGAGAAAAAGGACCTATTAAAATAACATAATAATATTAAATTTAATTTTCTATTTTTATTCTAGATTCCAGAATGTTGATCTCAGCCAATCAAACTCACCTGTACGTTTCATCACAATTCGTTTTGTGTTTTTTTTTTTTCGTTTTTGGTTCTCAAAACATACTTTAGGTAATAATTTACCTTATTATCCTTGAACAATTTTAATAATATAGTATTCCATTACCTGGTCCATTTTCATTTTTAAAGAAATTCATATTTTTACAGTGCCATTAAAAAGCTTTTGAATATTATGAAAATCTGTTTCTATATCTTTGAGTTATATTTTGAATTAAAATTAAATAAGTCCTACGGTAAGTTCTGGTTTCACATACTTTCCAGTCAATTTGTGGTCTCTCTAACGTGCTGCTTTTCCTTGACGCATAGTTTCTAGAGTTCTAAACCGCACTTCCAAAATAATTTCAAGTATTAACACGATTCTTTAGCTTTTTTGACCTTTTGCTCCCATAGTTGAAGAGCTTCTGATGTTGTATCCATAGCAAGATGGTTAGTTGCGAAAGCTCCAGTACTCTTTTATTGCCACACCAATCCTTCGAAACCTTTCATGCAGGCTCGAAATTTAAATAGGTAAGCTTGTAGTGCCTCAGAAGTTGCTCTGGTTCGCCACTGGAGTCAATTAATTCTTGAAAACTGTATAAAAGATCAATCAAATAAGAAGTCTTCCCTCTAACCATTGTGTCACTCAACAGAATATGGAAGAGAGGAAAACTATGTTGGAATGGAAAATTATGATAAAATGGCGGACAAATAAATTTTTTCAATTCAGAACTAGCTCAGAAGATAATTATGACAGTTCTATTAGTAAGTTATACTGTCTCTATAAGTAATATACTGTCCTTTTCCGTTATTGTTATCTTTATTAGATACAGTTTTAAATTTAAATTTTTTTTAATGATTGCTTTCTTTCACAAGTTTCTGATGTTTTTCACGAAAAAGTTTCTAATTTTTTTGAAATTGGGAATTTCTTTCTGCTTTAAGAGACGTGGGGTACAATCTCTTAAGCGATCTAAACACCTTGTCAGGAACAGAATCGTATTGTATTTTTTGTCTCAAATGTTGTCGATTTTATGTAAACAGACCCCGAGAAAGACCAACAACCAAAGTATAACTGTAATAAATGATACAAATTTGTTTTTTTAACTGACTGAAAGATCAGTTCTGCGTTGCTTCTAAAAGATTTTAATACCTTAGAAAAAGGTAAGCTTACCTAATGAAATTCTTTTGAACAGAATTGAATCGCGCTCAATTCAAACTCCACGCCGAAATTGACCTACTTAAATTTTAAAGTTAGTTCTACATGAAAAATAAGTGACCTTAACATGTATGAAATTATAAGTTTAGCACAAACAGCAAACTATGAACGTGTCCAACATTTGAGTTTAGCACTTTATTACATTTTAGTTCCCCTTTTTACAACCCTGTAATATAGAAGTCCGGCACTGCATTAAACAAAAAATAAAACAATATTAAAGAAATATTAAAGGCTATATATTTCGTCTCATAAAACTTTGAACAGGACTCTAAACTTTGCAGGGTGCTGTAAACTTTGTACCAGACTGTACACTGAAATGAAATCCAAAAAAAACAGGTCTTTAATGCTAATGGCAGAGAATATCAAAAAAAAAAATTATTTTATGGGAGAAAGTAATTTTCATAAATTTCCGTAAATTTTTGTTGAAATTTTTCTACAACAATAAAAGGACATTTTCTTTAGTGTTTTTTTTTTTCGAAAATAAAGACGAAAAATCATAAAATAATCCTGTTTTGTTATTTCGTCGAGTCAAGGACATTAGACACACAAATAAAAAAAAAAACCCAGAGCAATTTAACAAACACAACCAGAAAGTGAGTAAAAAATTCAGATAAATGGTAAAATTATAAGAAAATGGATTTAAATGATGAGAAGTTATAATAAAAAAATTTTAAGAATTTTTATCTTTACCTTTTGATTTTATCGTACAAATGTTTGGACTAGATTACTGTCTATAAAAGGTTAAGTAAAGGTTAAGTCGCCTATAAATTTTCTGAAAATTTTTTTTGTATTTTTTGAATATATTTTATGTAATGGAGATATGATTTGAAGTATAATCTAGTCATATAATATGAAATAAATTTAATAACATTAATTTAAATGATTACAAGATGGAATAAAAATGCATAAAAGAATACTATAAAATGTTGAATTTTATTTTCTCCTATTAATTTTTCCATATTTTTCTATTACATTTCAAAAAATAAAAGCACTCATTAAAATGCATGTATACGGTTGATATCTTTCCATAATAAAACCACTTATCTCTAAAATTAATTCACTAAAACAAAACTTATATATAGTTTATATACATTAATACATACATAATTATTAATAAACTTGCAGAACATAATACATATAATAACCATCTGGTTATATAACCATAAATTTATGGTTGAATTCTGTTTAAAGTCAATAAAAAAAAGCACTAAAGCAATAAACATTTTGTATTGTTCATATATTGAACTATGCTTCCTATGGAAGGTAGGAAGCAGCGAATTAACCCCTTAAAGAAATTTTCATTATTATTCGGATAATTTTCCATAGAAAAATAGTTCTTTAAAAAATCATATCTCTTTTATTTGAATCTAAAAATATTTAATGTATTTAGCGAATGAAAATAGTTTGTTGGATTTGAAAGTAGGTGGAATCTACAATAGAATCGATTCCACTGCTTAATGGTAAAATTATTAAAAACAAAAACAGATGTTTCATGGCTGATTCCAACCAACAGTTTTTATTAATTTAAAAAAAAAAAAACTTATTAATTCCATACATTTTTATAGATTTAATTACTTGCATTTGTATAGAATGTGTGACAGAGGAAATACCGTTATTTATTAATAGAAAAGGATTATAGATCAACAATCTTAAAAGTACAAATGTAGAAAAGTATTGCATTGATTAATATGTACCATATACTCAGAAAAAGCTTTTTTTTTGTGAATAATAGTATTGGTAAAACTATAATAAAGTCGTACTCTGCAAAATTATAGCCCTAGTCGTGTACTTATAAGTACTTTTTCGATGATAAGTCTGAAGAACTTACTAAATTGATTGATAGATTTGAACTGATAGAATTGAACTGATAGGTAGTTCTAGAGGCGACTTAAACACAATTGAGCGTTGATAGTCGATGTCGAGTCGATATCTTTCCCTTTAGATATTTAAATTTTTAGAAAAAAACTCCAGAAAAAGAAAACTGCAATTTTCAGAATCGCCCTACATAAAGTATATCTGACGAGGATCGGTCAGCAGCAAAATAAGAACAAGATCCTAAAATAAAGTTTGAACTAATTCAGAATATACTTACAAGAAAGTCATCAAAAGAAACCTAATTTTTTAGAGCAGATGCAACCATAATAAGTGGACCCGGCTAAGAAAAAAACAGAAACTGCGGGTAAAGAAAGAACACGTTGAATACCCAGACATAGAAGCAAGAATATTAACAGGTACGTATTTGAAAAACTTTACAGTATTCCAAAGAATTAAAAGCGAAACATTATTCAATTCTTGGTTTGAAGGGCTTGATGACTGTAGAAATACCATTCATACCATTGACCCCCATTATGTAATTGGAGTCAATAACAGGTCGCATAATCGTTATAACCTTACAACAATTTACATTTTTAAATTCTAAAAATTAAATTCATATAAAAATGTTTGCATTAACACAATATAAAAAATTTTGACTTAACCCCTTTTCATATTTAACACTTCATTTATATTTAAAGTTTATTTTCGATTTATATTGATTTTGTGGTTTTTTTTTTGAAAACTTTTTATATTTAAATTGTCTATTTTTTCATTCATTGTAATTTTTCTATATTTACCTTACAAACCCACAAACTGTTTGTCTACCTTGTGTACCTGTCATCAAACTTTTGTAGTAATTTGTTAAATGCTGTCAACATTATCCGAAAAATCTAAAAAAAAAAAAGTAAAGGGGAAAATAGACAGAAATTCTCAAAAAAAAATTCTGCCGACAAAGAATCATTAATTTTTCTTTCGGTAACTTTCAAAATAAAAAAAAAAAACAAGAAAAACTTTAACACGAATAAGATAGAAAATTCTCTTTAGGGTTAAAAAAAATTGTAAAACTTTTTACACCAGTGAAAGTTCACATTTATAATTTAAGGTTAATGTTTGTAAAATTGTAATTTAAAGAATTTAACAATACCATTAGTAGTATTTTTTAACAGGTATTGAACTAATCGTTTTTTAAAAGTATTAAATAATCAATTTTCTATTAGAAATATTTGAAATATAAATTTAAATATATAACAATATGTACATACACAAATATGTTATAGATGAGAAATTACGTAATTTGTAAGCTGTTTTGTGAAGACAGACATTGATTTTGTTCAAAATATTAAAAAAATATTTAAAAGAAATTGAAAATAACTTAAATTCTTTATTCAAAATTAATTTTTAAAATTTAAATAAGACTAGACTAAAGAATAGAATATAGTTCTTTGCTTTGTATTCAAAGCATCACCAAAATATGGCGCAACTTTGATCGAAAGTTAATTTCAATAAAACTAAGAAAATTGCGTTTACACGAGTTTCATAAATAAAAAGATTTGCACTGAACTCAGAAGGGGTACTATCCCATGATTGTATTTCATTTGGATTTATTTTCATTTGTCTGTATTATCATTTGCCTGTATTTTCATTAGCCTGTATTTTCATTAGTCCGTATTTCATTAGCAACAAAACCATAAATGAGAGTTACAAAGCATTTCAAATAATTGGGGCAGCTGGTTCCAAACTCCCTTTAAACATATTTTTGGAATACATGATTTAAATCGATTTATTTAAATTATTTCTTTCGAACTTCATTTGGTATATCATTAAAATTAAATGCTTCTAAAATAAAAGCGATACTATTCAAAAATTAAATTAATAGAACAATTGTAGAACATCACAATTATTAAAAGAAATGCTTGAACATTTAATTCAAAATCTGTGAGAATGAGCTAGTACTGCAGTTAAACCTTTGGTTTTATTATTTTTTAGCTAAAAAAATTAATAACTTCAAATTAAGTATGATATAAAATTAATAAATAATTTAAATCCAAACTAGTTTGACTAGACAAATGCCAAATGTTGACAAACGACGTTTATTTTTTTTTTTTGTTTCTTTATTGAGCTCATAAAAATTTTAAAAACTTTAATATTTTACAATTATATATTGTCTAACAATTCAAAATGGCTGACTTAAATATATGTTCTGCCAAATATGACATTTAAAGTAATATGTTTAACATTAGTGTTACAATCTACTTCCAATTTTTTATACATAGTAAGAATACTTCTTAATATTTAAATTCTATTTAGTTACTTGCTCAAGGCATATTTACATGTGACAAATGATGTTTAAGTACAAGTAGTTTCAATTTGACATTTGACAAATATGGATGCACAGCAGCTGATCGCAAGGCTTGAACGCAACTAAAATCAGCTCTAACTCATTGAATTTTTGTTAAATTAACATATTTATGATCAATCTTGATTATTTGGAGCTCAAATACTTAATTCTTAATATGTAGGCTTTAATTCTTAATTCTTAATATAATATGAAAGCTTTAATTTTCAGTTTTCAGTTTTTGAGAAATAACATACATATGTAATAATCTAATTCAATGCACTGTTCTTTACACTGTTCATTAACATTGAATTTTCCAATAATAATCTAAATTCTTAATTCAATGATAATTCTTAAACTCTCATGTGTGATTACTTTACATATCTAGTAGGTAATTTAAATAAATTTGAGCTGGTTTGAGTCGCGCTAAACTCAAGCTCAATTTGATATTTTAGCTAGCTCATCGTGTGAGCTTATATGTATAGGTCAAACTATGAAATAACCAAAAATTGAGCAAAGTATAAGCATAAGCTTAGTTCAAAGTATAAGCTTATGTGTATAGCTATATGATGAGCTAATCTGAGCAAACTTAAAATTTAAGTTGAGCGAAGAATTGAGTTGAAATTTGAGCTTTTTACAATCCTGGATTAATCCATCTGATCCAAACTACGTTTTGCTTATACAATTGATATTAAATGTCTTTTAAATTTGTGGAAGTGATAAGTAAGCCCCAAGAAAAACAAAATTTTGATATATTTTATTAATAAATATGAAATTTATTAACTCTTTAAACTTATTACTTCCAAATATAATTTCACAATGACTATATTTAATTGCTGTCATTAAATTTAGATACTTCCAATCCCATTACAATTTTTGTATTAGTCTGAAATAAGTTTTAACTTTATTGAAAAATTATCTTTTAATATTTTTACAATATTATTACAATATGTTCATCTACAGCTTCTGTAGACTATAATAAATTAAATAAATCAAATTAGCAACAAGTATTTATTTATTCAAAAGTATTAATTCAGTCTACAGATAGTGTTGTAATAAAATTACAAGTTGCTCACTTTTATTTTCAATTATAATTCAATATAATATACACAATATTTTACATCTTGAGTGTAAATAAACTAAAACTTTTATACGTGTATTAATATTAAGACGAAATAAAAGCTTTGATTTCTTTATTTGAAATTCACATATAACATTATATAATATGTACTTGTATATGGAGTTTTAAAAGAATTTTCATATTCACATTGGTTCGGAACCTAACGAAAAGTTTCTTATATTTCTGTTAAAGTGGAATAAACTCTGAACTGTAATACTCAGTGAATAACATTCTGAATTCAATAATTTGAAAATTTTATCACGTACATAGTCACTCTATTAAATTGATTTTGTAGAAAAAGAAACTTTCACATTATGAAACTGAAACTGCTGAAAATGTTATTTTTTCTTTTACTATGCCTACAGTCACGTTTTAATGTTGTATATATATGTATCTATGATGTGATGATTGATTTCAAATAACTATATAGTCTGATTTTTTAGTTGATCTAAAAATAAGATTCCTTAGAAAAACTTTTGATTTTTTTTTTAGAACCACTTATAGAACGTTATATGTAGCAGGTTGAAATAAAGTCTAAAACAATAGAGCCTAAAAGGTTTTATTCCATAAATTGAATTGTAAAAGAAGGTGCAAAATTTCGCGGGAGTAAATGTAAAGTTTAAATATTTTCAACAGATTTCAAACAATTATCTATATTCTAGTCTGTGGTCTTCGTGTACTCTCCATCGAGCCACTCTTCGCTTCTGTCTTAATCCTCTCTTCTCTCGCACTTTCTGTGAAAGAATGGAAGCTGCTGGTTGATTGGGTTTGATGAATTGGATTGGCACCGGGAAATGAAACAATCACATACTTTTAACTTTGGAATAAGAAATAAAGCCTAATTCGCGAAATTTCACAATTTGTGGTTTAAACTCTAATCTATTAGACTTTATTACTCTAGGTTTAATTTCCCCGTTCCATTATATGCATGTTATACAATTTATTTAATCCACATTTATTGATTCTTTAAAGTATACCCTATGATTTTGATTACTTCTTAAAAATTTCTAGAGATTGATAATTATATTATATCTACAAGATAGTAATTTTAAAAGTAGTTGTAGATTTTTTTATTGAAATAACTTTATTTTATTCAAGTAATCTGAGTCTGAAAATATCAGGTAATTTTGTTTACTATAATCTTAAGAGGAAAGGCTAATCACATATAATAAAGAACAGTCCATCAAGTGTAAATCAAAGGTTAAAACAAAATAAATCGAATTTTATTTCAAAGATTGAAAGTTTTATTTATTATAGATTATAACAGTAATTTAATTTAAAAACAATTTTAATATTCAATTTATTTTAATTTTTTAATTTTATTATTACAACAGCGTTTAACTTGTATATAATTGTAGGTTAAAACCAATATAACTTCAAGATAAGTCAATAACTACATTGTAGGCATATAAACATAGGTTTATCTTAACAAATTTTGTATAGTTGATCAATAATTTTCAAATTATAGGAGTGGTATATATAAGTTGGTTTTTTTGTTATCTAAGACAATTTAAATTTTACTAAAATAGATCTAATCAGTTTTTCCATCAAACAAAAACTTTTAATATTTTTAAAATTCAGAAAATAAACGCCAACTCGTGCCAAATAAAGTAAAACGATTATTATTTTATATTTTATACATTTTAGAAAAGTTAATTTGAGTACAGATTCAGTTTTAAAATGAGGACACGTTAGAGTGTATGGTTTTAAGTAATTGCGATAAACAAGTTTAATTACTCAATGATTTTGACAGTAGTTATTTTGAATTATGAAAACCATACAAAAAACTTAATTGAAATCTCATATTTTTCCTTAATAAAAAGTAAAATCAAATGGGTTAGATAATCCTCGCGAAAACAATGCAGCATACCAAGGTATGACATTAAATGTCAAGCTAAAAGGAAAAATCATGTCAAAAAGAAGAAATAGAATTAGAACTTAAGTATTGAAAAGCGTATTGACTCCTATGTCGAAAATCTAAATTGCCAATAGAGTACAAAATTTTGTTATATAGCCATATAATTAAGCCTATATTTGGTTGTACGACATACAATTTTGGGGCCAAACGAACACATATTTAGAGAATTCAAACATTTCAAAGCAAGGTGCTACGTAACATGGTGAGTGCGCCCCAGTACGTACGAAATTCCAACTTAAATGGGGATCTCGAGGTTCCTATAAGTAGCGATGCATTTAAAAAATATGTAACAAAACATAAGACTCGTTTAAAGGTCGCATAAACATAGAAGCATCCAAACTCCTACTATATTTAAATGTCAATTAGCAATAAATTCAGATCATCTTAACGGAGGTCTGTAATTTGAATAACAGTTTACGCAAAATCAATAATATATAATGGATTAAAAGTATTTAAGATTGATTTTATAATTTTAAAATAGGGCAGGTGTTTTTAGTGTATACAAATCACACATAACTGTGGTTGCGTGCAGTATTTTTAAGTCCTAATAGACCTTACCTATGTCTATACTTGTGTTAATTCTCAAGGCCATAAATTGTCACTTGCACTACAACTTGGATCTTCTTTTAAAATTTTATTATTAAAAATTAAATTTCTTCAAAGTGAGAATCATGTCCTGCATGGGATTCGAGCACACACTTCCTCAGTTAATTATCTATCAAGGCGCATTGTTATAATTAAACAAATAGTTTAAACTAAAAAAAATTTAAAAAACATCCCTCAATTGTACTTAATTGTATAAATAGTTTTGTGAATTTCCATTAAATGAGGTTGGTAAACCCAAAAAAAATATCACAAAAATTTCAAAACTTTTAACCATTATATTTTAATCCTTTGATAAATATTAAAATGTAAAACAAATATACATTAAAATTAAATACTATACATAAAACAAAATTGGGTAATTTATTTCTTATCTAAATATTTTAGTTTTGAATAAATAGAAAATAACTTTTAAATATTTTCACCCTTTTAAAAAAAAGGTTTTGAAAAACTTTAGGCTATTTAAAAATGAAAATAGAATTAATATTTTATATTATCTATCTTAATATTTAATTTAAATTAAATAAGTTTTTTAAAATTTTTGTAGCACAAATGATAGTTAATAAAACTGTTACATTCTGTATGTGTCCGTCTTTCCCTTCGTTCATCTGTTCATCAGCAATTAGCACTGTAACCTGAAAATTGAAAGATTTACCTTATGAAATTCTTTTCAAGTAATATATGGTTTTCGCATTTTTTTGGTTGAATTGAATCCGACCCTCCGGGGTCGTTTTACTAATTTTTGGAATCAATTTATATATTTTCAAAACTAATCAAACTAGGAAGCCGAAATATTAAACATGGAAATACAAACCCTAACTTATACTGGAGCGGAATAATTCTGCACAATTCTAAATTATTAGTACCCTATATCGACGTCCCGGCCTTAACTTATATGTCTTCAGATATAAGAAGATTGTAATCTTAAATGGATTAAAAAATTTCACTTATATTGAAACTGATCCAACTTGCTCAACCAGTTTGAGTAGCTGCAATACAACTCCTTTTTGATATTAGCATTACCTTATGAATAACAAAGCTCGGTGTCTGAAAATTTCTTAAAAGTAATTAAGTGATATGTCTAAAATTTGTACAGAATTTTGTCTAGTGTAAGAGATTCGAATAGCTGACGTATAATGTATATTTTCTTTTATACATAACCCAGAGTCTAAAAAGGTGTTAAAATTTGCCAAAAAGAGTTAACCGGATCATATAACTTCAATATTATATTCGTATCCCTGAGTTAACTAATAACTTCATGAGTATCCCTGAGTTAACATATAACTTCAATATTATATTCGTATCCCTGAGTTGACATAATCTACCCTAAACTCTCTTTTACTCGAGGAAGAGAGTCTAGAACAGTTAATAATTTCTCTTTGCGCCAATTAAATATTTCCTTTCGAAAGTCCTTCCCTCTCCCAAAATATATTTTATCTCAATCTCAAAATCAGGAACTACTGGTGGGTTTTCCATATTTGAAATTAATTTTAAAATTTATCTTTTATTTTACAGTTATTTATGGTTAAATTGCATAACAACATATTTTATTTGTTGCAAATTTTAATATTTAAACAAATCCATATGGGTGATCTAACTTCAAAAAAGTACAGGTAACCACAAGACATAAGAATATAATCACTAAAATAACATGATTAAATTGGTCTAACAAGCTTTTGAACTTAGTGCGGTTTATGTCTAGACAAAAAAATATACAAACTTCCATGTTTGTTTTATCCAAATTTGAAAATCTAAAATATAAATCAAATTTAATCTAATACATAATATAATAATTATTTAATACCTGTGAAGTCAATTAAGATTTTTTTTTTTGGTATTATTTTCCATATAAAGTGAATGAATTGTTTTATATATGGTTATATTCAAAAATCTTTAGATTAAATCCATTTGTTATGTTTACTGTTATAAAGTATCTATTTTTGTTGCATACATCTGGCTCAAAATTTAAAACTTTTGTTAAGGTAATAAGTCACATAACTTTTTAACCATAGGTCGTGTAATTTTAAAACCATGTACAGACTCCAAAAAGATTCTTTAGGTATTTCTGAAGCAAATGTTTTGCCAAAGAAATAATTAAAATAAAACAAGTAATAAATCCATTAATATAAAATATGTTATAAATATTTATACTCTAATTGCTTCATGCTACTCATTAGTTATTGCATTAAAGTTGTTTAGAGCCATCTGGCAAACGAATATTTAACTTAAAATTATGTCACTATAAATGTGATTGGTAAACCCTTAAGCCTCTATAAGATTCCGTTAGAGAAGCAATCTTTTGTAAAACTAATTACTTATCAAATAATGCAAAATTAACATTGAAATATGATCCTATTATTAAAAAATAAGAATTTCCCTAGCATTTCAAAATGTTAATAACTATACCACAAATAAATATCTGCCCAATGGCGTAGAAGTTAAAACGCTGATGTTCTGAGTAAATGGTCTGTATGGCTCAAACTCCGGGCTGAAAATATCTAATACGAAAGTGTATCGTAAAAATTATATAAGTATGTCGTAATATAAAATAAGATAATATAAAATGAAATATATATAAATAACTCTTGTGTTAAATATAGCTTCCTTACTAACCCATGTGTACTTCAAAAGTACTTCTGCACTGCTGAATGGAAGTACTTATTTTACATTGAAATTTATAGAAATACAAGGAGTGGGAAAAATTCATCACTTTTTGCACTAATACATTGAAAATTCTTCTCCTACCGTTTAGAACTTTTTCATTACTTTATCTGTACTGAATGGAAGTTGATCTTTTCAGTATTTTTTCAGTATCTTTTAAGTAATGAATGGGTGTAATTCCCTTCGAACTGATTCAAAACTTCTCTACATTTAAATTAACTAACACTCAAGTTTATTTAAATAACTTCCGCATTTATATTTTTATTCAAATTAAATCTGAATACTTAAGGTGTTACTAAAGTGATATAGAGAATAACTGTGCCATATTGTTAAACACTTCTTAAGCCTTCAAAAACGAGTTTAAGCTTTGAAAGAAAAAAGGTATGAAAAATTTGGTTTTTATGAAATTTTAGTAGTGATCACGTTTTTAATTTTACGAAAATTTGAAATTGATTCCGTAATTTTTCCTTACTAAATAATAAGGATTTGAAAATCCTTATACAAAGACAATATTTTTATTCGACAAAAGCGTAAAAACTCATTTCTTTGGTTGATTTGGATTTCTATAATACTATAAAGCTTATTCTACTCTAAATGACACAATGAATACCCTATGGCTCATACTCTTTAAAGAAGTCAAAAAAGGAATCAAAAATTAACAAAAATAGAAAACTTCTATTAAAAATCAATCGAATCACGTCTGTAACAGAAAGCAAAAATTTTAAAAATTAAATAATTATTATAAAAGCTCCATAGCACTTTGAATTAAAAAAAAACTGTCCAGTCAAAAAAAAAAAACTAATAATATTATTTCATCATATTTCCATTAAAAGTCATCTATAATACAATTTTTAAATTAACACTATAACCATCAGAATTCACTTATTGTAAATTTTAGTTGTCCAAATAATTGGGTGGTCTTACAATTAATGGACACTGTGCGCCTTATTTTCTTTTTAAATTTTTTTTGAAAATAATTACCAATGTTACATCATACAATTGTCACCTAAAATAACTAATCTCTATATACATAAAAATATTTTAATTTAAATTTTACAAAATTAAAAAAATCACTAACTTAGCACTAAATCAGTGTTTCTTAAAAAAGTGGCTGGTTAAAGTGCCAAAAACAAACAATAACAACAATAATCACCTCTTTTTTTCAATGAATTTTAAAAAGTAATCGTCTTTAAAAACAATTTATTTTTTAATTTTCTTTATATTTTATTCATAACACTATACTAAAATGTAATCACACTGTTTTTATTTTTAAGTGTAACCACAACGTAAGTTGCAACTTGCATACATTTACAAAAAAAAAACGAAAACACTTCAAGTCACTGTACTCATATTTAAGTTATAAAAAACCAAACAGGGAAACAAAAGCTAAAAGACGCGATTGATCAATGTTTTATTTTTTTGTCGTTGCCATTTTTGTACACAGTATGTATATATATATATACTCTGTTGTATACATATAGTGCAAAATTAAGAACTCCACATAACACTATAAAAATTACTGAAAGTGAATTGTGTGTGGTATTAAAAGTAAATTTTTATATCGTGAAGTAAATTAATTTCTTTTAATTTCCTTTATTAATGCTAAAATTTTATTAGTTAAAAAATTTAAAGTTATTCGTATTTTGTTATTAGGTTCATAATACTAAGATGGGATTAAAAGAGGTTGTACCAGTTAATAGATTTTAATAGCTAACTCCAACTTCGTTCTTCAATTAATTTTTGTTTTTTTTTTTTAAGGGAGGATAAAACTTTTAAAAGGCACCTGAATTATTAAGCCCCCGGTAGTGTGAGATTTCTACTCATTAAAACAACCTCCCCCGTAGCCAAATTAATGGGATAGGCACCAAAGCCACTTATGCAATATAATGGCTGAAAAGTAGAGAGATGACATAAATTTCCCTCAAGGATTGAATGTGAAACCCAAAAGGTATGCGTTGACTTCTCTCATAAGTTTTTCTAAATCATATGTTTTGGGAAAAATGTATGGAGGTATAATGTGTTCCACAATTTGGAGGTGCAACTTAAAAAAAATTCCTAAATTTCAAAGTTCTTGTTCGAAAAAGCTCTAATGTATATGAATGTAATTGAGCTGCTAACAGTGTGTTATGGTTAGCGCTTAATAACTGTATCATGCTTTTCTATACCTATAGTGTTATACTTTACTTGAGACATGAAAAAGAGGTTTATAGAATGGAAGGGAAACAATATAGATCATTTAGGTTAGAAGCATAAATTTTAAGCGATTAAGTAAACGTTGAAGTAACACTTGGCCTTAACAGAAAAGCTCTATTTAGCAAATTATCGATATAATCCAGAACTTAGATTATTTTAATTTAGGAATTGCCAAGGTAAGGAATTTAGTTTAAAATTTTTCAGAAAAAAATTCATCATTTTAAAGTTCTCAAATGGATCTTATCACTGAGATTCACTGATTTACAATATCAATTACTTCATCATAGACATAGAGTTTGGTTTCACCAAAGTTCAGAAAATTTATTGATTTCCTATAAACAAATTTGTATGCTATCCATTGTAGGGAACCGCCTTTCCTACTTTGCCTGTCAAATTGTATTAAAGCTTTGTTTTTGCCACAATAGTTCAAGATTTTTTGAATTTAAAAAGAGTTTGCAAAATTTTGATATTTTATAAGAGAAACTGTCGTGATTCGTCAGTGCTACTTTTAAATCAATGAATACATATTAAAAATTCTAATTACGAAAAATGTCGTATTTCAAAACTTAAAAAAGAAACCTAGAGTTGTTTTTAACAAACTCCATTAAATATTTCTGTTTTGTTCATCAGTAAACGAACCTAATTAGTAAGATGTAAGAAAAAAAGACATATTATAAAAAGCGGTTTCCTTTAATACACTGTCTGTTGAATTCGTTTTCATTTAATACACACTGAACGTACATATATAAAATTCACATGAATATCGGAAATGGTAATTTATAAAAATCTAAATACCATGTATGATTAAATGTATCCGCGTTCTTCTATTAATATTTTGAATATTAATTACATACATCAAGATTATTAATCATCTTTGTATGCGTCTAGAATATAAATAAAAATGTCAATTAAATTTTTTTATATTTATTCGAAAATTAAGTTTGTAAGTATTAGAATAATATAAATGTGATTTGTAGTCTAAGGCCAATGTTGTTCTCAAATGTGAAGTCATAACCTGATATATGGACTAAAGTTTTGTTGTCAATTGCGAAGGCATTTAAAGCGCTTTAAAAATTAATTCAGCTTCACTTGTACGGGTTTTCCACTGCTTTTTAAAAAACAATCTTAATGTAGATCAATAAATCGAGGCTTATGCCTACTTTATAATGGCTAACTAAATTTTTTTTAAAGTGAAAATTAAAATTTATGTATTAACGCACCTTTTAAAGCATTTTACTTTGCAAATTGCATTACTCAATTTGTAAATACTTTACATTCAAATTATAATTCAATGTAAAACTATAAATTTTTTGCAATCTGCATACGTAATTGAATGAATCGCACAAGACATAAATTTTAAATCTCGTGGCATTTTAAACAAAATTGTCACTCTTTAGACTTTTGTTGTTTTGTTTTCTTAAGAATTTCCATAATTTTATTAAAAGAGTTTCCTTTTAAGTGTAATTTAGTTTCATTTAAATGTTTTATTTTTGTGTACTGCATGTGCCACAACTAAAAAATTCTTAAGAAAATACAATAATAAAATATGAGTACTAGATAGGGCTTGCAATACCGGGATCCCGGAAACCGGGATCCCGGTATTACCGACATTTTTAATACCGTTCAATACCGGTATTAATGACCACTTAATACCGGTATCCGGTATTAAATTTTTTTGCTGTAAGTTAACATTCATATCATTTTTATTTAACTATTTTATTTTTTATAAGTAATTAGCATATGTTTAGGTGTTGTCATGTTTAAAGATTAAATCTAATTTTGAAATTTACGTACAGGTGGCCCTTTGTTTTTTTTACATTTAGAAAGAGCCTTTTTGTACGTTAATTTTCCTAATACTAAAAAAATACTAAACGAGGAAGATTATACTTGCCCTTGTCAACTTTTAGATACCCGTGCGTGTATTAAATATATAAGAAATTCTTATATTGCAATTGAACTGTTTGACAGAAAATTAAAAATATTTGTTTTTTTATATTTAATTATAAAAAAAATTAATAAAAAAAAAAAAGAATTAAAAAAAAAGATGAATTTAAAAAAAAAATATGCTCTCAACGAGATTCGAACCCACACTTTTCAACTAAAATGTCGACGTCCTAACCACTAAGCCATCAACCTTATATTCGTCTCAATTTTTTTTTTTAAAATATCTTCAACTAGTATATGACTGCCTTATGTCTATACCACCAACTAGCGTCGAGTCCGAAAGAGCCTTTTCAGCAGCAGGGCTGTTGTGCACAAAAATTCGATCCAGCTTAAGCGACAAAACTCTTGATAGTTTAAAATTTTTGAGGGCATATTTTAAAGGCAAATCACAACAATAGGACATAGGACTTATTATTCTTATATATTATTAATTATTTTATTACTCTTTTTTTATTTTATATTTTTTTTGTCTTTTGTGGCACTTTAAAAAAAAAGTTTATTGTTTCGAATTATTCGTTATTGAATTAAATATTTTATTTTCTTTATAAATATTTTTTTTTCTATTTTTTGCAGTGTAGTTTTGCTTTTTTTTTGTTTTTTCTTAAATACCGGTATTAATACCGGAATCCCGGTATTAATATAATGAAATACCGAAATACCGGTTTTGAAAATTTGATCCGGTATTGCAAGCCCTAGTACTAGACAATCTGGCGGCAATTTAATTTTTATTACAAAAAAAATTGAATTTAAAATAAAATTTAAAAAAAATTTTTATAGAATAATAAAATTTATTATTAAGTTTTGCGATTTTATTAAAATAAATTATTTTATTGAAAAAAGATATGTGATTTTTATTTTAGTATATTATGACTTATGATAAATACACTTTCTTGGATGATTTTATTAGTTTAACTAATAGAAAGAAAAGTTCTAGATTTTTCAAAATATTTAATACTATGCTAGATAAATAGTTAAGAATTTACAATGATTTAAAAAGTTATTTTAAAACAAAATGTTATCATATTTTAAGCTTTACCCTACTATTACTAAGCCTGATACGTCTCAATACTTTATTTCGCAACTCTCCGGATTTCAGAAGCGCACAAACTTTGATTTGGTTTTTTAAAATCGACTCAGTTATCATTAGCCATTGGGCTGAAATTTATGACATAACTAATAATAAACAATTTAATTTCTTTCATAAAAAATACATTAATATATATAAGCAAATACAAAATATAAACCAATAACAATTTAATTTAATTATACAACTCACAGAAATAAATTGTAACTAATAAAAATCTAAGACGTTCTACTTGTTATAAGGCGTTGTACTATCTCACGCTTAAATTCTATGTGGAATTCATTTAAATTAGTTCTAATGATAAAAATATAATATTTCTCCTCCTCTTCGAACATGCATATATTTAGACAGCCTTTTAGCCTATTGCAGAAAAACAGTTAGTACCTAAAATAAAAATATATTCCGGATTCCGCAATTCTAAAAATTTACGAAATAAATTCCTAACCGATAAAGAATTTAGTTATAGGTATAAAAAGTTAGATCTACTTATAAGTCGGTTTTAAAAAAAGACCCCTAAAAAATTATGATGACATTTTTGGAACTTTTTCTTGTTTTTTTTTTTTTAATCACAATTTTTCAACTTGTTTCAGAATGTGAGGACTTTTCTGTAATTTACTTTTCAATTCTTTATTTTAAGAATTACTGTTAATGACCACAACTATAGTGTAGTCAAAAGAAACTAAAATTTTACAGGTAATTTAGTGCAGTTTGACAGATTAACACATTAGATTGAAATAGTTTAATAATTATTGCGGTAGGTTGCGGTTTAACTAAAAACTTTTTTGTCTAACATGTACTCGTATTTCCATTATTACGGGACTTCACTAATAATCAATGCTTTTTAAACTTAAAGTAGGTACTCTTTCTTCAAAAATTTAAAAATTACTATCAATCTTTAAATTATTTTATACAATTTTCACCGTTATGGATTGTGTAACATGCTGATAACAAATTTTTATACACTTTTTCCATTTTTTTGAGATTACACCTGTGCATATACACATAAATTAATTATTTAAAGTGATATATGACCAAGTCATCTACAGAATACACAAAGAGATTAAAAAAATACCCGAAAATTCCATTGCATAAAAACAAGATTTTTAAAAAGAAAAATAAAAATAAAATATGAAATATTATTTTGAGACAAACATTCCACAAAATCCAAAAAAAAAAAAATTATGAAATGGATAACTCTGAACTTAATCCATTTACAATCTGATTTACAACGTTCCAAAAAAAAAAAAAAAAAATAATATATTATTGAGTTAAAACATAGTTGTTTTTGGTTTTTTTTTCTGATTCCCTTAATTTATTCAACTCCATCATATGACTTCCTATCAGATAAACTAAAATTTCAAAACAAAGTAAAATTCTTTTAAAAATAAATGTAATTTTAAATTTTGTATTAAAATAAAAACAACTCTTTGACAGTTGGTCCATTGTACTCTATGTATAGAGTGGTTTTGGTAAAACTTAAGTTATTTCGAGTATGTCCAGCGATGTAGTATTTGGTACGAATAAAGCTTTTGTAAGATTGTGCAGAAGATTTGATATGACACATAGAAGCCTTTAATCAGGAATTACTATATTAATTACCATTATGTTTGGCTTTCCAGTTCTTTTCTCCGATCTCCGCAATAGCCTAGATTTTAATGAAATATTAGAACTTGACATTCCCGAAATTATTGATCCTAGAACTTCTAGACCAAATGATATTAGATCTAATTTATTAAAGCTACTCTTCACTACTACATAGTCTTCTAGTCCTTGTACTAAATTTAAACTAATTCCAAAGGTAGAACTCGAGATTTCTTGAAAAGTCTGGTATACCGTTGTCTGATTTGATCAATTTACAAACTTAACCATACTTGTGACAAAGAAAGTATTCATACCAAATTTCATCAAAATCAGCTTTTTTATTTAATTATTTCATTTATTTTGCTCCATAAGTTCAAATACAATTCATTATAAATTTTTCACTTAGATATAGATATGTTATATATCTTTACTTCAGTTAATTTAAAATTTTTGTGTAAATAACTGGATTATTAAATGTATGGTAAAGTAAAGGAAAATAAAATTATACAATTACTATCATTTGATTAAAGTTGAGTTCAATTATGACAAGTCCAATTAAGACAAAAATTATTTTAATTTTTTTAAAGCTTGTTTGTTTTAAAAATTACTTAAAACTAACCTAACCTATTAATATTAATTAATATGAATTCCTTATCAAAACCGGTTGAAATTTACGCATATAATCTTGCTTAGAAACACGCGTACACACACATGAACAGATCAAGTTATCACAAATGCAATAAATAACTCAAACCAATGAAAATGTTGAGTTTACAAGAATCACCCTGCAGCTTAATCGTGAACTTCAAATCCTAAAAATAAAATCTAATTAAAACATTATAAAAGAAATATAAAGTTTATAATACCACTTCCATAAAACTCCAACCCAAAAAAAAATTATGATTTATTTGAAAAACTTTTGGTAAAAATCATAAAATGAAACCAAAAATAAAAAAAAAACGAGGAAGATTATAGTTGCCCTTGTCAACTTTTAGATACCCGTGCATACCCACTATAGTGTATAAAATAAACCGTAATTTACTTCCCTTATACATTTAACTCATTACCCCATAATTTTGACGAAAAAAAAAAAAAAAAAATTTACAAAAAAAAAAAAAAATTACAAAACAAAAAACAAAATTTTCATTCATTGTTCCATAACTTTAGCTTAAAAAACAAAAAAAAAATTAACAAAAAAAAAAAAAATCACAAAAAAAAAAAAAAATCACAAAAAAAAAAAAAATTTTCATTCATTGTCCCATAACTTAAGCTTAAAAAAAAAAAAAAAAAAATAAAAAAAAAAAAAAACAAAAAAGAAAAAAAAAACAAAAAAAAAAAATTGGCCCACCCTAAAAGTCCGATGGTCCGAGTGATGTCCAACTTTGCCAAGTAACTTGCCCTATTAATTTACCTGCCCAATTTTAATTTTAACCTTGTAGCTTTATTAGATTCACAGTTATTGAATCGAAAACTTTGTATGGCAGCCCCCCGAAAATGGGGCCCTAACATTTTGAAACTTCATATAAGTGCTCGATTCATTATATAACTAACCGTGTGTAATTTTCAGCCGCGTAGTATAATTAGTTTTGAAAAAATTCATATTGGTGCAAAGAAGTTGTATGGCAGCCCCCCATAAATGGGGCCCTAACATTTTGAAACTTCATATAAGTGCTCGATTCATTATATAACTAACCGTGTGTAATTTTCATCCGCGTAGTATAATTAGTTTTGAAGAAATTCATATTGGTGCAAGGAAGTTGTATGGCAGCCCCCCGAAAATGGGGCCCTAACATTTTGAAACTTCATATAAGTGCTGGAGTCAATATAAAACTAACCGTGTGTAATTTGCATCCCCGTAGTATAAATAGTTTTGAAGAAATTCATATTGGTGCAAAAAAGTTGTATGGCAGCTCCCCGAAGCCTTGGTCCGATTTTAACCAAAAACAATAGGGAACCTAGAAATTGTCTAAAAATGACTTTGTGTGAATTTCAAGACTCTAGCCCTTTTAGTTTTTGAGTTATCGTGCTGACACACGGACGGACGGACAGGCACACATAGCTAGATCGACTAATTTTTCGATTCTGAGCCGATACGTACCCTTGACACTATATCTAGCTCGTCTAGATCGATGCGTTACAAACGGAGGAGCAAATCTAATATACCCGATGTTCATATATATATGCACGGGTATAATTAGTTTTTATGCTAATTTCTGTACAAATTAATTACTTCCGAGATAGAGAAAAGAAATATCTAACATTCTACTAAAAATAAAATAAAAATTAAAAATTAATGTAAAAAAATTAACAACAAGAAAAATAAGTTATCATTACAGACAGTTGGTTTTCGACAGCTGTGATTTGACAGCTCTTGGAATGCTCTTTTTGAATGAACTCGACATGTATGATGTCAAAAGATACATGTATATATACATGATAAAAACTGATAATAAATTTTATGTTTTATGAAATATACAAAAATATATTCATACACAATATGTAACATATATGTATATATATACATATGTTATATTAAATAACTAAAATATATAGATATTTTACATTGGACTTAAATAAATGAGTGGAAAATGTTTAATTCTATGCCATATTATGTGTATTAAAAAAAATTTTCAATATTTGGGTCAAATATTTTTGATTTGTTCAAATAAATCAAAAATTATAGAAACTGGAAGCAATTATAATTTTTGTTTTTTTTACACATAAAAGAAGTATGTTTTTAATTTTACAAGACATGTAGGAAAATTAAAAAATAAATGGAATATGAAGATATTTCATTACAAAAGTACATCAAAATTTATTTAAGTAATTTTTATAGAAATCATGGAATTTTGAATTAAAAAGTTTTAGTGTTCCATATATTTAAAATTATTAAATGGAACTAAATAAATCTAAGAATTATGATAATACCTACAATTTCAATCCCTGCAATCTCTAAAACTTTCAGATTTCATGATTATGTAATTTTATTTTGGCAATATCTTTAGTGACTGCATAATGTGTATTTAGCTAGTTATTTACTGGTACTTTTAAAAGGTTGTTTACTTCTCAAGCTCACATATATTTAACCTCCTGATCCTATTATATTATAAGTTTTGCAAATTGGCTTCAGATCTTGCAAAGTACTGCCATTGCATCTTTCATATTCATGAAACAAAAAGGAATTTTGGGCTCTTAATTTCTGCGTTCCTTTTTTTCTAAAAAAGTTCTTACTTTTACTCTAAAACAGTGTATCTAAGAGTAGTTAATAAATTGAATGCTAAATATTGTTTCAAGAGTAGAACATAACCTATCAAGTTTACGAATGTCAAATGTTTGTCAGTCTAAAAATATCGTAATTGACAAAAAAGTAAAAAAATTTAAATTGTTTATTTTATTAATTATTGAAAAATTTAAAATTAAATGAAAAATAATTTAAAACTTACGATATTTCAGAAAAAAATTAATTTTTGAATTGGATTTTAAAAAACACAATATTATTATTTATTACTACGCTACTACTAAAATCAAACAAGCGATGACATTTGACAAATGAAAATCCATCTAATATGAAAAGTCTGAATGATAGCCATCTGTCTGGAAATTTTTGCGTAACTACTTCTATCATCTATTCTTTCCCAAAGACTGGTGTATTTGGGAATCGGAAAGCGTAGATAACTCTAAAAGGAGCACAGCAGATGTCACAAAATTGAAATAAAAACAAATATTAATACTATTACTACTACAAAAATCAAACTTGCGATGACATTTGACAAATGAAAATCCATCTAATATGAAAAGTCTGAATGAAAGCCATCTGTAGGGAAATTTTTCCGTATTTAAAATAACTATTACTAAATTCTACTCTCTCGTAAAGACTTGTGCAGTTGTATAATCGCAAATCGTAAATTATTCTGTAAGACGAACGTAGCGGATGTCACAAAATTTTGAATTATTATTTTAGACCTACCCGTTACTACCCTTAGGTAACATTAAAAATCAATTATTGGAACCACTACTGGTATAATTACCACTACTAGGACTCTTCAAAAATAAAATTAAATATAATATTTAATACTATAACCCGAACTAACTATTAACCCTATATTGCAATTTCCTTTAAATTCATTTTAAAAAATTTCACAGTATATAAAACGTAATAAAAGTCCAAAAATAAAAAAAAAGCGGTAAATAAAAGTCAACGACCTACAAAATTTTAATTGCCACTTTGCGGATATAAAATTTTCAAAATATACAAATAAATAAAAACCTAAAGAATATTTTGCTTTTTTTTTTTTGTGAGTTCCCTACATAAACAAAAAACATTAAACACACCTTCTTGACCTATATATTTAAATTGTTTTTCTATATATATACCTACATACATATATATAATAGTACACCAACTATATAATAATCAGTTCTTATTTCCTTCTAAAACGATGAACACAAAAAAAAAAATGCCCCGACTCTTGTAAATGGAGAAAAACACCGTAAATAAATCCGTTAAAATATTTACTTCGCAGTTCGCAGTCCTTTAAATATTTTGTTTAGATATGAATTTTCCTTTCATTTTTGTTTGTTTGTATGTGTTTCTAAACTTTTTTTTTTACACACACAAATTCACAACAACGCTTTCATTGAGGAAATTACATTTCTTGACTTTAAGCATAACCTACAATAATTCAAAAGGCCTGGACATCTAAAGAAAAAAAGCTCAAAATAGGACTCCCGCAAATGAAATTTACACGTAGTCTTATGGGAAAACGCGGGAGTCCTGTTAAAAATGTTAAAATAACTCAAAAACTACTGATTTTTTTTAATTATGTTAAAAGAGTAAATTGAAATATCATCTTTTTTACATCATTTAGTAACAAAAAAAAATTTTAACTTTAATTTTTTCATTCATAAGTATGGATTTCAAAAAATTGCTTCCAAAAAAAATTTTAATAGGAAAAAGCTTCTTAGAAGCTTTCAAAAAGATTATTAATGTCGTAAATTAATGGTCAAAAAAAAAGTTGTGTTCAGTGGGAATTTGAATGAGTTTAATTATTTCATTAGAATATTAAAAATTGAAAAATATAAATCATAAATAAATGGAAATAAAAAATAAGTAATTAAATAAAAAAAATTAATATATATAATATACAATGCCTGGTATTTATCGCGTCCTTTGCGATTTATCTACAGTTAAGCACGAATCTTCAAAATGTAATTTACAAACGGTACTATAGGCTGTTGGTTGCCAGTTCGTTCTTCCAACAGGTAAACGCTGTATCTTTAATAAAAAATACATAATTTTTTTAAATTTTCTTTTACTGAAAATTTATAAGTTGTAACGTAATTCGTGCTACTGTTATAATTGGATTTACATCCAACAACCGAGCATTTACGACCCATTTTAAATAAATTATTAAAAAAGGCAATATAAGGCACTTAATAATTGAATTAACTTTGTTAAATTTCAAATATAATGTTTAAGAAAGTTAATTCAATTAAAAAACTTAAATTAGAAATTTGATAACTAAACTACAAGTACCTTTGTATTGTATATAAAATAAAATATTATTGAAGTATATTTAAAAAAAAAAATCTTTTATTTATAAAAATTATTTAATTCTTTATTAACAAAAAATATTTAAATATTATTTTTAAAATAATAATAAATTGAGATCAAAAATATTATTTTATTTTATTAAGGTACTTGTAAAATACTACTCTACACAATTTTACACTACGCAACTACTTTTTATTTGAAACTGTACTTATTAGAAAAAACTTTCTTACCCAGAATGTGGTACTCTTTTTCGAATTCTTTCTTGGAAATGTGCTGAAAAAAATGATTTCAAATTTAATTTTTTTACGAGTGAAAAGAGAATTCTTTAAGCTTTATTTATATATAAATTTCATAATTTTTTATTAAATTTATATATATTAAAACTTAGATTGAATTTGAACTACTTACCGAAATTGTTGAAAAAATTTGAAATTATAGCTTTTAATTTAAAGGTTATGTTCACTAAAAAACATGATAAATGTCTATTCAAATATTTTTTGAGAGTGTCAAAATGGCGGTGATTTTTAATACTTAAAAAATCATTGAATATATTTTGCTGTAAATATATTAAAAATTTCGAGTTGAAAGCTGAAATTTTGATATGTTAAAGAAAAAATTTCAAATTTTATTTTAATATAAAAATTAAAATATTTAGACAATTATTTCATAGGGAAAACTCTAAAAGAAAATTGATGAAAATTTTAATTTTACCTAAAAAAAAAAACATAAACATAAAAGTACAAAAATTTTTTTAAGAAACGTCATTTGGAAGAGCTTTTTTTCACACACTTTAACAATGTGTACTAATACATTCAAATATTTTCGATGTCCAGGCCTTCTGAAAGAATTAATGTAGGTGGTGCTTTAAGGCACAAGGTAATTTTTTTTCTATTTTCATAACTTGAAAACAAACTCCCTATATTTTAAGGAAATATATACCTAAAATTTCAACAGGATTTCATTTTTTTTTTATGTACCTATCTTATACATAGAACTTATATAGAACAGATTCTAATCCTTCTACAATATAAAATAAAATCAAAAAAAATAGTGTAATATAAAAAAAACTGAGTGAATGATGATGAAATGGATATGATGAAAAACATTTTCTAACACAAAAAGGATATAAAAATACATATATATATATACAAATATATATAAGGTATACTAATAAAATGAAAAATATATCATTTGAAGTGTAATGAAGGGATTGTTAAAACCTTTAGGCGTAAAATTCATAACATAAAAAAAACCAATGTAGGATGATTTATAAAAAAATAAAAAAAAAAAACCAAAAGTCTTAAAAGATTTTAGAATTTTCTTTTACAAAAAAAAAATAATTCCAGATTTTTAATAAATAATCAGGTTTATAGGAATAAAGGCACTTCTGGAGTTGGTTTGAAGCCTTGAGTAAAAGTGTGGTTATAATTTAACTTAAATTTTTAAATAAAACTGAAATTTTAAGAAAAAATTATTTTTAAGGCGAAGACTTAATGAACGCTTTGCATGCCTCGCTAACCTCGCTTGCTTCTAGCGCTTTGACGTCTGCAATAAAATACAGTATTTCATATGAAAGAAGACTCAATAATCAAAGCGAGCAAAACGAATAATGTCTGCAAAATTTTGGATTGAAAAATTTTCAATTACTCGCTTGCTTTTCACGCTTTTGACATTAAATTTTGAAAATTATATCTTATAAATTCAAAATTTGTTTACATGTAGTACACAAGCGATGTTGTTATTTGTTAATGTATATAAAAAAAAAATCTAACGTAAATATCTATAATTGAAAATAAAAAATATTTTTTACAAAAAAATTAAAGAACTAATTATATAAAATATGTCAAAATGTCCTTTTTTTGAAGTTTTCATTGGGACATAGTTGCTTTGCTTGCTTTTTTGCTTCTGCAAAAATAAACATGCGGAGCAAGCAAAGCGTTAATTGGGTTTTCACTTTCAAACTTTTATTTTCCGTTTTGCTTTTCTCTTTTTATTTAAATGAAAAATTTAATAAATACACAAATAAATTATAATAATTATTTTCAGGTTTCAAGTCAAGATTTGCTGATTAGGGGACTTTGAAATTTTCTATTAAAATTTTGCTGAATCAATTTATCATATGGATGTTATCGAAGATAGATTTGTCATACCCAACGCCTATGCTTTCTAATTGTGCAAACTTGAAATTGGAGTTGATTGAAAACTAGACAGATCAAGTATTAATCATAAAACATAAATCATTAGAATCTATTATAGAATTCTGGAAAATTACATCGGAATTCAAATATCTAAAACTAATTAGTTTCGTAGTTTTATATTCTGAATGACTCACAACTGTGAATAACTTTATTCAGCAATGAAGTTTATTAAAAACAAATGGGTACTATTCGCAGTTAACATAGATGTCAATTAAGCTGAATTATTATAAGAACGGCACTTACAAGTTATTACCTCGATTTAAAAATAATATGATAATAAAATTAAATTTCAGTTCAAGTTTATATGCGACGATCTTGTGGGTTTTGAGCATTTTATGAACTTCTGAAGTAGCGCCTCATACATAAACACCTGAACACCTCATACTCCAACAGAATGGATATAGGAATTGTCAAAATTTTGCAAAACAAATCACAGAAAAATAATTCTTAACTAGCCAGTACTCAGCCCAAGAGAAATGCATGATGAAAATATGCTCAATTAGGAAGATTGAAATAAACTTAGTTTCGGAGTAATTTTATTTTGTCTTAGATATTCATCTCAAGCTGTTCTTTGAAGAATATCAGGAGGACAAGATTTTCTCAGGAAAAAATTAATTAGAAAAAAAGTTATATTGGGTTTTGATAGGCAAAAAGAAAAGGATGGAAGTCAATACAAAAATAGCTCTTTCAGTTAATAATACATTTCAAAACCAATAGAAATGGTTTCGCACAACTTTACATTACAATCTTATCAAGACTTATAATGTGCGAGGAATGAAGCCCAATATTTCCTTAATTTTAATTAAATTATTTATTTATTGCTTGATAATATTAATATTTTGCCATTTTGACATTTGGACTTATTAAATTATTTTTAATATACACTATATTTTTTCATTACATATGATCCGACCAGGGTTTGAACCCGAGACTTTTCAATTGAAAAGCCGCAACTTTACCACTGAGCTATCGGTCAGGTGACTTAATTTTAAATTGTATATAAAATATCTAAACATACTGCAATATAGGATTCAAGGTACGGTTTGTTAAGCTTTATGATAAACTTTTTATAAATTCACTTGTTTTCGATGTCATCTTTCTTTCAAATATTTAACACAGAGTTTCATCCTAAACACATACACCCTATTTAAGTGACAACAACTATATATTTTAATGCTCATATAATAAGTTTCACATATCATATTATGTATTATGTAATTTTTTGTACTATTGAAAATACATTTACAGGGAATTTGATTTATATATATATATTATAATATATCATTATTTTTTAAGATTTTCATTTTCTATTAAAAGCATTAAATTAAATGAAGAAGAAAATTGAAAAGGTTGTTCAAGTTAACTTTAAGATGTTTTTATTTAAAATTACATCGGAGTTTTTTATATATTTTGTGTGCGAAAAATTTATTAAATTAAATATTTAATATTTAAAGTTCAATCACATTATTTAAAAAATTTGGTTAGAGCTTCTCTCTTCAAAATAAAGTCATTCAGTGACAGTTTCTTCAATAACAGGGAGTACGAATCTCTATTAACCTATAAAAATGATGTGGAAATCTTAAGTGCACTAGATTTTAGGAAACCTATAGAGATATAGGACATATAGGTGTAATAACCTTAATAATTCATTTATTAATTTATTTTATAACAGAGTGAGAAGTTAATGTACGACTTTGGTGAGCGAATTTTTATGACAATATGATAGATTTAAAGCCATTTTAGTTTGAGACATTTCGCTGTATTGAAACGCATGCTTCTACAGTTAATAAAGTGCACTAGATTTAAGAAAACCCATAGCGATATAGGACATGTAGGTGTAATAACCTTTATTATTTATTTATTAATTTATTTTATAACAGAGTGGGAAACCCACAATTACATGTAATTTAAATTATTTAAATAAATAAAATTAAGTCCAATTATTTATGTAAAAGATTTACATATTTACCTTTATAAATACAATTCATTATAAATTAAATACTATAAAAATCCATTTATTTATAATATAAATTATCAAAATAAATTCATAAAATTTTGTTGTATTACATTAGAATTAAATCAATAATATTTATATTTAATTGCAATAAATCTCTACATTTTAAATTCATATTTATTATCTCTTTTAATTAATTTAATATTTATTAATAATTAAATAAATACACTTTTATTTACATTACATTATAATGACAAAAAGTGATAAAAGTTATTAATAATCATAAACGCTGATATTAAATCAGAAAATCTATCTTCCCACTTTGATATCGAGATATGATTTAAACGTAGTAACGATTTATCCAAAAATCCTCAAATGCGTAAACAAGTAATGAAAAAAACTCAGGGTTCTTAAGAAAGCACATTTCTAAAATTAAACAATGTTCCATATTACACCAAGTTTTCAGCCAAAAATTTTAAAGTTTCTGGCCAATACCGTTTGGAAAACATGAGTTATCGAAAAAAGAGTTTCACATAACAGTAAATTAAAATACCGTAGGGCAACACCATATAATTATTTTGTAAATATGTGTAAAGCTTATGAAAGCAGCTGTCATCTGATAGTTCCAGAATGAACATATAATTTAAAGAACTTGGGTTTTAGCAATATTAATATAGAGCCCTTTTGAATTTTACTGCAGGGTTACAGAAAAAACTTTTTCCATGCGAAATTAATTTTTCTTTAATAATTAATTTTTATACAAGGTGGCGCAAAACGACCGATATGATTTGAATGTTTAATAACTTTTTAAATTTATTTATATTTTTTATTTTTATTTCAGAATTTTGTGAAGAAAAATTGGGGAATTGGAAATGAAACAGTACACAAAAGAACAGCAATCAAAAATTACGAAAAGTTATGAAAAATATACTGGAAAGAGCACGAAAGTGCGAAGCCGAAAATGGTCATCACTTGACGTATATAATTTTTCTACTTAAGCTAAAAATATTCCCTATTAATATACTGTATAACAATAAAATAATAATAATTAACCATTAAATAAAAAAGTTATTAAACATTCAAACCACATCGGTTGTTTTGCGACACCCTGTATTTATCCGTAGTTAAAATTTCATTTCTCTATTTCATAGTATAGAAGTTTTGTAATCATCCGGACGGTCTAACAGACGTACGGAGAATGTAATACTAATAATAGAAAAAATTTTTGCTCAAAATATTCATTCAGTATTTATTCAATTATAAATAAATAATAAAACATTTTTATTATATTTCAATATTGCATATTATTTTATTAATTAATAATTATTAATTAAAAATTCAATCATAATATAACAGAAATATAAGTCATGACGTCATTATATGCTATTTTGTATAAACATAACCTAAATATTAAAAAAGTTAATCATAATTAAAATAAAATATCCTGAGGAAATGTATTTTTTTTTTTAATTAATTCTATTGGCACACCCTATAGTACATATATGTGAATGAAATATAAATATATAATATATATTTACATCCACAATCTATATATATACTACAAACATTACAATTAATTTTGATTTACAACAAACGGATATAAAACTTGTTTATATAAATTATAACCAATTCAATATCAATAATAATGAAAAAAACCAATTTTGTTTTTTATTTAATAGTAAATAACAAATCTATTTTTAGCTAAAGGCTTTAAGTCTACATACATATATCATATGATGACATATGACAAAATAAGTATTGATGTATTATTAAAAATATAGTATCAAAACCATAAAAATGCAATTTAAATAAAAGTAGAGTAAGTAAATATGAGTACAGTTTTGTATAATACTTGTCATATCATATATAATTTCTTCAATATTCCATACATATACATATTATTATAATAATTATTTATCTTATATGATACAATTTCTTTATGTCTATCTCTTTTATAAATATTACTTTACTTTCTCTGTCATCGATTTAATTACCAACCATTTTTGCAAAAAAAATAAAATAAAAATCAAACGAAAACTAAATAAATAAAAAAATAAATTTCTCTGATATATTTATACGTTCAATGTACAAATATGATCTAAAAGATCTGGTTTTGCATTAAAATATCTTAAAATCATTGAATCTTTGGGTATAACCATTAAACTTTAATATTTTTTTTTGTTTTATCAAATCAATCATTCAATATTCATTCAATATTTTGTCGGATGTTGTTTATATGTCGCTGTAAATAAAATATTTTTGCAATGGTATACAAAGCGAATGACTTCAATGTTTATTAAACGGAATTGCAATTTTACTTCTTTATGGTGTATTTATATATGTATATACTAGTAATACATAATTGCATTGCAAGCGTTCAAGCATTTGATTTAATCACATCACATTTTATAGAAAGGGCCTAAAAACTACCTCAGCCCAAAGCTGGGTGGCGGATGGTTCGAGGTCATCCACAAAAAAAAGTTGTAAGGCTCGTCAAGATCTTTTTATTATAACCCACTTGATAGTATATTGCTAACTTATACATTAAAGGCTTATAAACGGTCTCAACACTCAAGCAGGCTGACCTGGAACCATCATCCAAAAACAATAGTTATTGAGCTCACCAATATCCTTTCAATGATAACCCGCATGATTATGTATGGCTTACTTTTATTTTAAGGCTCCGCGCCCAATCAGGGCGACCTGGTACATTTACCTCCAAACAAAAGTTGTAAAGCTGGGCGATACCTTTTCAATAATACCTCGCATTGATAATATATCGCTTGCACTTATATTTAGGGTTTATAAATGGTTTCAGCGCCCATGCAGGACGAGTTTTGACCGTGACCCGAACTTTGTAGAGCTCGCCGAGACCTTTGCAATGATACACCACATAAGGAAATATGGGAATCATTAATTAAATCCAAGTTATAAAGGTCTAAAAGGGCTCCTTTGGATTCGAAAAGTGCAAATATCAGATTTTGGTTACACGCTTAACTCTATCAAATGCCTTTTACCGCAAGTCTCTAGCACATCTAGAAGTGCTTTATCTTTTTGATACGAAGTCAGTGAGTAAATAAGTGAGTGAGTGAGTGATTGGTTTCATGCATTTGTTAGAAGTACATGTATTTATATATATATACAAAATATTTAGATCTTAGAAATAATTACATATTATTGACAAAATTTTCTATTTGATTTTCTTTTTGCAAACCAAAATATAAATGGTAAAGTTTTAGTAATTAAAATAATAAAATGTAAATGAAAATGAAAGAAAATTGTAAAACAGGTGCTAAAATATCTTAATAATAATAATTTTAAAATTGAATTTTATTTTGTGGCATCTTTGTTTTTGTTTTAAATTTTATTTGCGTAAATGAAGAAAAATATTTGAGAATGACATTATAAGCAGTTACAACAGAATCATTGGACAAAAGTCAATTCACAAAAAAGTTTTCACATAAAAATAACGTAAAATTTTAAAGCTATAGTCTGCCTAAGGGTGCGTTTATGTTGCACTTGCGATAAGTAATAAGAGCGTCGACAAGAGCATAGCGTAGAGAATTTATATTGTTTATCGATGATCACAGTGATGATCCAATATAAATACATCTATTTAAATCATGTATAAAGCTCTATGCTATGTTCTGATCGACGTTCTTATCACTTACCGCAGCACCAACATAAATGCACCTTAACAGTACTCAGTTACAAGAGTTGTGCTAAGCAGTTTCGTATAATCAGTATTCCTACATTCAAAAATTAGGTAGTATGAAACAAAGTTAATGCTTTCCTGGCATTATTCTGAGATTTATAACAGACGGAATTATGAATATGGCAATAAAACATAAAATTAGTCTATTCCAACAAACTATATTAAAATATATATGGTAGACAAACAAAGCTATATGATTCAGCCTTTTTCAAATTTAGTTCGCCTTTGTGTGGTAACGGCTTTTTTATTTGGTACTACAAAAGAACTCCATTTTTTAGATACTGAGTCCATAAATTGCACAGTATCTTAAACTTAGGCTTGCTTCAGTCTTTAGATTGGATTAGTTTTTAAATGCCAATGTGATGTATTGTTTGTATAGTGCATCCAAATGAGAGTTACAGTTTGTAAAGTACATTCGAAAATGTTTTACATTTAACTATGAAAAGTAAATTAAGTTACTTTTGAACTATCATTCTTATTCGTATTTAAATTTATAACATTATTGCAACAATTCCATAAACTATTTTGAAACATTAAAACAGTTGTTTTTTTAATCTGAGTAAAGCATGAACGTGTCAAAAAAAGTCGCGTCAAAATAAATACAAAGATATTTTGACATTTGTTTAAGATTATCTTGTAAAATAAAAGTCAACCTCAGGTTTAAAAAAAAACGCCCTTAAATAAAAAAAATTAACAAATTTTTAATCAATTAGCATATTATTAAACTGATTACAAAAAAAAAAAACTAAATATATAAAATAATTCATTACTTAATATACATTTAGTTAATTGAAACTTTTTTCATACATGACTGCTTTCGAAAGTACTTTACATCAACTTATTGTTAATGTGCGTACTTCATTGTGAATGAATTATCCATTCAATAAATGTTATCCATTTACTTTCCGTTGTTACAAAATACGTAATTTCATTATTTTTAAAATAAACAGGAGTTATATAAATTAAAATATTGAAATTTAATTAGTAAAATTAATTGAACTAAATTAATTGGCGTTTAGTTATTCATTAAAATAATTTTTAAATATTAAATTTCAATAAAATGCAATTAGTAACAATTAAAATATTGAATTTAATTAATGCAAAAAAATATTTACACATTAATTTAATTGATTTTTATTTGCATAATCAAATTATGTACAGCACCTTTGTATGTTACAATTAATATTTTACAATAAATACTAGCCATGTTGTAATTTAAGTGTCTTTCAAAGAAGTTTAAAATTATTATATAACTTATTGTAATTAAAATTTTCTTAATAAAACTTAATGCCACTATTTTTTATTTGCATAATGTAATATCAGTTATTGCAGATTTATGCAAAGGTAATGCTCAAAAATCGCAGGGAAATTTTAATTATAACTTATCCTAATATTATGTAATTTAATTTTAATTAGAAAGTTGTATTTGGGATATGAGTGAAACTGAAGCTGCAGGTCCAACTTAAACTCAAAATAATAAGTACTGCTCAAAAAATGAATTATTGAATTTCAAAGTTTATTTTATATCTTTTTATTTCTGAAGATATAATTTCATTTTATTTTTTTTTTTAATGAAGCACACCGAGAGCTTCGAAATAGCTTCAAATTGGAGCTGTGGATAGTTACTATTAGTACTGTGCGACTTTAACACACCAAAACCACAATCATTTTTGACGAAAACTTTAGGTTGGAATCTGTGATATAAATGTTCAGTTTGGTACGGAGGATAAGGATGTGAAAGGATTATTAGGAATTGGGAGATCTTGAATGGAATCATTAATTGTTTTATTTGTTTCGAACAGGTGTTAATCCCTCTAACATATCTATAAAACAAGGTGATTTATCCAACTGCACAACGATGGCTGAGTGAATTGAGCTTTAAGGTGACGTTTGGTTAGACTAAAAGCTGTATTTTGCACTTTATAAAAATATCCCAGCACCGTAATAGGGGCTCCGACCCCAATATGTACATTATAATAAATGTGTTTTATGTGTTGTTAAGGTGATCTGATGGGGAGAAGTAAGATTTGCAGCGATACCAGAAATCCAAAAATCTAGTAGCAACTTTATCTTCACTAAAAATATGGTTTTACCAAGTCAATTTTTGGTTTAGGTCGATTCCCAGAAAGTACAAGTGTGTTGTATAATGCAAAGCCTCACCTTGAAATGATAGGTTCGGAACAATAGTTCCAATGTTTGGCGATTTAAAAATTATCTCTATACAGTAGTGGTTTTGAATCAAAATAATGTAACAAGGTGACAAAATATTCCCTTCAAAGAAATTATATTAGACGAAAACTTATTTTCTATTCTAATTTTTCAAGTTTTTAAAATCTAATATATTTAATACCTTTATAAATGATGTTTAACTAATTTATTGTACTTATTGTTTATTTACAATAACTTTTTAACAAGGTCAACCTAATAAATAATCAATGAATTTATTATACCATAAAAATTATTATAAGTAAAACTTATATACATATAATAATACTATATTATATTATGACAAACCCAAAACCAACCTAAAACAGGTGTTCAACTAGTTTTATATAATATGTATTATAACAAAAGAACATTTTATTTAATATAAAATCCAACCCAACCAAAAAAAAAAAAGATTAATAAATTTTAAATTAAGAACTATTAATTAAAATTTAGGTTAGGCTGTGAATTATTTAATTTTTAATTTTTTATTTCATTATTTGGAAATTTTACGCACTTTTCTAACAACAATGATTTATATTTTATTTAAAGTTAATTTGAACAATGGATAAAACATATAATTTACATATTAAACCTAATGACATAGATACTGGACTTTTACTACTATGTATAATGTGAAAATAATATGTAAATACAGTTGGTTACTGAAAAACTATATTCGTTCTTAAGATCCTATTAAAAATGAAAATAATAAAACATGTTAAATTCCAAACTGCTTTAAAGCTTGCCAGCTTTGAAGTGACAACAGAATTAAGCATTTAAAAACGTGGCGTTAAACGCTCTATTTTGCCTGCGCAATCTAATTAAAGCTATAAAATTGCCTAATACCTTAATAAAATCTAAAACTTTCCACTGCATTCAAACGCCTACGTTTACTGTTACTAAATTATGTGTACGAATTTTTCACGCATCACAATGCGAAAATTTAACTGTCATACTTTTCGCTGCATTGAAACGCACGCGTTGACTGATAGGAAATTCGATCAGCGAATTTCGATGGCAATGCGATGGTTTTAAAGCCATTTTAATGTGACACTTCTCGCTGCATTGAAACGCGTGCGTTAACGGATGGTAAATTAGATGAGCAAATTTTTTTGACAATGTGATAGTTTTAAAGCACGTTTTGGTTTGAGACTTTTTGCTGAATTGAAACGCATGCAGTTAATAAATTATATGTACGAATTTTTAACGTATGAAAATGTGATAGTTTTAAAGCAATTTTAAAAATATATTTAATTTAATTTCTAAGAAATGAGATTATACAGAATTTAAGTATAGTTTCTCTTTTAACTTCTCTTCAATGCACTTTAAAATTAGAATTAGAGACACAATACAACAACAGATCTAATGCGTCATCGCAGTAAGTTAGTTTCATACCTTCTATTTTATCTTTGCGGTCCAATCTCACAATAATTAGGAGAATCCAAAATTTAAAATCTTTCATAATAACACAAAGACATTTTAATATTCCATAAATATATTTAAATGTACATTCATAAAAAATGTTAAACCCTTTTCTTTATATTTACAAAAATATTAATAGATAATTTTGAATACATTTCAATAGCGATATTGACATTTTATGAAACAAATCACTTTCAATTCTTGATATAGATCAAATTTTTCCTCAAGTTAATTGTTTTCAAAAAAAAATTATGATTTCAATTAAATAATGTCCATATACCAATTAAAAAATCATATATTGAAATATGAAAATCATTCTGTTTTGTTGAAATTATTTTATTTTAAACTTTATTCCAATTTACTCTATAACTTCTAATTGAATATGGTGCGGTTAACGAACTCTCATATATCTAAAATTAAAAGTTCTAAATAGTTGTTGAAGACAATGTCTTTATATTATTAATAAAAAGCCCCTCTTTGTTTTGAATTCAAATTGACAGTGTTAGATTTAACACTAAATTAACTTTTGAACCTAGAAACTTATAACTCATTGTTCTATTAGGAATGTGCAAGAAAAATTTAGAGTTGTATTCATTTATGAAACTATTTAATTATTAATTTGTGAGAAATATTAGAGTAGATTTCAATTTTTGATTAATTTGTTTAATAAAATTGATTAGAAATTTAATGCATTGTAACAGAAAGGTTCTGTAGAATTTTTACATTTTTCGAAAAATTCATGTAGTATCAATGTCTTATAAATGTCAATGTATTGAAGTGTCGGAAGCGAGATATTGGTGTGGTTTCTATTGGTATCATTCAGGTAGCTTTATAGGATCAAAAGAGGGTAGAATGCGATTACAGCCCAGTCAGAGTAAGTTGGATCGATAAACAAAGGAGAATTTGGCGGTTCGAGTTTTATATAACCAAAATATAGACTCGATTTAGAAGTGTCTGTAGCAAGGATTAGAGGTTTTAAACGCTCCGATTGGGTGTCTGTCTTGAAACAAGTGGGTCGTCATCCAAAGCGCAAGTTTGTCAGCAGACATAATGCTCATAGGGTTATCAACTATATCTCATAAAACACAAACAGTGTAAATTGGAGAAGTAAGCAACCCAAGAGGTAATCATGGTAATATGGTGAATCCTCCTTTGACTTTTCGAGTCAAAGTAAACTGAACAATGTAAACTATGGGGTTATCAACTATATCTCATAAAACACAAACGTTGTAAATTGGAGGGGTAAGCAACCCAAGAGGTAAGCATAGTAAGATGATGAATCCTCCTTTGACTTTTCGAGCCAATGTAAACTGCACAACGTAAACTACGGATTTGGAGTGCACCAAAATTAATGTTGAACTACTAAAAAGATAAAAGAATCGAATACTAGTTGACGGTCTATACCACAGCAGGGGTTCTAGGATCCAGCAGGTAACGAATAATACCAAATAATTGCAACAATTTAACAGAGCATGGTAACTAATTCAATGTGAGAACCACTCCAATGTGGAACAAGATTCCATCTGCTGATTCCACTGAGTCAATGAAACTGAAGTCAAGATTCCACTGAGTTACTTAAATTCAGAACTCAAACCTTAAGCTTTTAATATTAGAACTGTGCAGCTCTACTACATTTAATTATATTTTACATTTATTCGTTTAAAATCTATATGATTAAAATTTTATTACTTCATCTCTAATGGTGTATAAAATTCATAAACTGAATGAAATGAACTGAATATTCAAAAAATTTAATTAAATTGATAATATCAACTATAAAAAAAAGGTCTTAAAAATCCCCAAAAATAAGGGCCAGTAAATTTATTAATATTAGAACATAAATATTGGTTTTATGGTTTTAGTTTGTAGCTTACAAAAAAAAAAAAAAAATTTTTAACACAATATCAAATATGGCGCCAAAATAATAATAAACAATCTAAAATTTAAATATATTTTGTTTTTTTTTTTACTAACTCATAAAATTAATAATAAAATATACATAACAAAAATATTTATGATACTGTTTGTAAGGTAATCAAAGATTTATCTAAAAGTATCATCTTTGCTAAAAAAAAAAAACAAAAAACCATTAAAACAAGATTCCCTTTTAAAAAAAAAATATTGATTAATGATTAAAAATGTTTATTTACAAGCCTTGACAATGTGTCAATATCATATTATAAAGCTTTTAAATCAATACAGATTCTGTAGGTAGCAAAATATGTATTTAAATATTTTGTTAAATAATATCTAATAGATATTTTTTTTTTTATGTAAGACATTAAAACGTGTTAAACTTCTCTTCTATTATTCATAGAAGACCTTGAATATTGTATTAGAATACATAATAATATCAGAGAATCACTTAAAAGTTTATAATTTACATAAGCAGATTGTAAAAATTTTGTTTAGAGACACTTGAACTATACTATTAAATGACTTTTTAACATGCTTGTGAATATTTAATGTAATAAATCTCTGTTATGTTAATTAATTTCTATTTATAAATAATTTTAACCAAAATTAGAAATAAATATCTATGATAAGTTAGTTACAAAATTTTATGTTTTAACTAGGATCGAACTCAGATCTTTTTACACCTGAAGCTAACCTTTACACTATACAATTCTTATGAAATTATGGTCAGATTTCTAATATTAAAAAATTAGGAAGTGACACACTGAATTAAACAACCATAGACACAGGCAAGTTAGATAAAAGTATATATTTACTTTAACTGAACCCTTTTTCAATTTGATTGTATTTTTTTTGTAGAAACTGAAACTTTTTGTATTTTAAATGCACTTTTTCAATTTTAAGTGAAGGATTAAAGATTGGTTAATTTTTTTTTTTAACCGATGGAACCTTTCAAAATGCTCCTGAGAACAGCCCTAGTAATGTGAGACCTTTCCACACGTAGTTAGAATAAATGGGATTAAAATGTTGGGTTGGAAAAAGTGAAGTTAGGATGGACAAATGGTCTTCCTTTTATTTAAAGAGTTGGGTAACACATATGATGGTCTGTTTCCTAACTTGAAGGCGTCTATAAAAATCATTTATTTCAAATTCGTCTTTATGCAATAGCCGTCATCGCTATTTAAATCCAGCCATTTTAGTTCACGGGTTCGATTCGAATCATATTCCATATACAACTTATTTTTTTATATGAGCATTACTCTGGACTTATTAAAGCTGGGTGTCTGAAATTTTGCCAAAAGTAGTTTAGTGTAATGGCCAAAATTACTGCACAATTTGGTTTGTCTACTGCAAAGGGTTGGAGTAGCTGCCATATAACTCCTTCTTTTATATAAGCATTACTCTACATTTAATGAAGTTGGGTGTCTGAAGTTTTTCCAAAAATAGTTTAGTGTAATGGCCAAAGTTACTACAAAATTTGGTTGGTCTAGTGTATTGGGTTTGAGTAGCTGACATACAACTCCTTCTTTTATAAGAGCATTACACTACACCCAATAAAACTGTTTGAAATTCTGCCAAAAGTAATTAACCGGATGATATAATGTTTATATACGGTTATAAGGGTATCCCAGAGTTGACACAGTCTACTCTACTACACTCTTCCTCGTTTTTCATAACATCAAAAATCTCTTCACTTAAACTAAAAAATCTTCAATTAAAATAAAATTGACTTAATGTAAATTAAAATATTAAAACTAAAAGTTTGAAACGTCTTCCATCAAACCGAAATCTCTTCAGTCAAGTTAAAAAAATTTCCACTTAAATTGAAAAATCTTCACTTCAAATGAAAATATGTTCATTTAATTAAAAAAAAATCTTCAAATAGAGTAAACAAGATATGGCTTCGAATATAAATATTTTATAAACTTAACTCTGCATTTGAAATGCAACCCTCAAATAATCCCCAGGTTCACTAAATTTCAAACAAGTTAATTAAAAATAACTGCTAACAAAATATTACCAGACAAAATTTAATTCCTGCAGATTACACACAAATTTTTTTAATTATATCATCAAAAGAACTTGTTAAAGAACTTCTTCAATTAAATATAAAAAATTGCAACACCATTACAAAGTCACTTAAATTATTCTTTAAATGCATTGATCTTTCTTTAATTTTTATAAGAATCACCTCCATGATTATTTGGAATCAATTCTGTTATAAAACAAAGTTGCTGAAACAAGGAAAACTTTTAATAAAAGTTTCTTAGTACATATATATATATATCTCTATATAGATATATCTCAGGAACTTTTATGTTTGCTTCAAAACTTTGTTTCTAAATAAAAAACTGAAGAAATTTAATTTTAGCATATAAAAAACCCATACTTTGTTGTCTAGTTTAAAAAAATTAAAAACAATGAACTTTCAAAACTTCTAAAAAACTTAAAAATGCAAAAAAAAAATAAAAAAAGTTAACGTCAAGTTCAAGAAATTGTTTTTAAATTTAAGTTAAATTTTCTAACATTTTGACTATCAAAAGTTACAGCTTCTTAAAAGAAAATACTTTTGAACCTTTAGAATGGTTTCATTTACATTTTATCTATTGCAGACTTATATTGAGTCTTATATTCATTAGAGTAGGTATATGGTATTGAACCTTATTTTGCTCTAAAAAAAATTTTCGGAAAAGCATTGCGAATTTTTTTTTTTTTTTTCTGAAGTGCATCGAAGAGAATAAAATTTTCAATAAAACTTTCAAATTCAGATTTTTAAAAACAAAGATTTTTTTAAAAAGAAAATCAGATTCTATAAAAAGTTTATTCTTTATACCCGTATGACTATATATTCAAAGGGTATAATAAATTTGCCACTACGTTTGTGACGCAGAGAAGGAGGGGGGGTAGATATAGACTCAAGTGTATGGATCGGATCAGAATCGAAAAATAAATCGATTTAGCTATGTATGTCCGTCCGTCTGTCCGTCTGTCCGTCCGTACGATAACTCAAAAACTAAAAGAGCTAGGATCTTGAAATTTTCGCAAATTCGTTTTTTTGCAATAGCCGTCATCGCTATTTAAATCCAGCCATTTTGGTCCATGGGTTCGGGTAGCTGCCATACAACTTCTTTTTTTATATGAGCATTACTCTGTACCTATTACAGCTGCGTGTCTGAAATTTTGCCAACAATTGTTTAGTGTAATGGCCAAAGTTTCTGCAAAATTTGGTTGGTCTGCTGCAGAGGGTTCGAGTAGCTGCCATACAACTTCTTATTTTATATGAGCATTACTCTCCACCTAATGAAGCTGGGTGTCTGAATTTTTGCCAAAAATTGTTTAGTATAATGGCCAAAGTTTCTGCAAAATTTGGTTGGTCTACGACAGAGGGTTCGAGTAGCTGCCATACAACTCTTTATTTTATATGAGTATTCCACTACAGTTAATAAAGCCAAAAGTAATTAACCGGATGATATAATGTATATATTACGGTCATACGGGTATCCCAGAGTTGACACAGTCTACTCTACTACACTCTTCCTCGTTTTTTTAAAATTGAATTCTAAAGTTTTTTTCAAAACTTTTGTGTTTTTAAAATTATTGTGTGCGTTTAAAAACTATTTTTCGTTTTTAAAAAATTGTTAGAATTGATTGGTTGGAAAATATAATAAATAGCAGGGAATAAATGATTTTAAGAATTCCCTGTTTATTGCTAATAGATAGATACCCAAAATTAGTATTATCGTCTACATCGTATCATAGAAGGTTTTCGAACAAACACAAAAAAAAAGTTAATTAAATGATCAATTAAATGATGAGCAGCAGGGGTCTATTGTACCAAAAGCTTATAATTTTGTTAGTGATAAAGTAATTTGTGCAATAGAACCCCGGGCCCAATCTAATAAACTTTCTTTGATAAGAGAATTATTTTTTCTTAATAGCCTATCTACAATGAACGTTACGCTCTTTCTGTCAAACTAAGTTAAATGTATTGAAATATATGAAAGTGTCTACAATAGACGCAGCCATGTCGCAACCATTACGCATTCATTAAAAATATTGTTTATAACTTTTAACTTTTTCACTTTCTCTATGTATTCAAATGTCAAATAATTGAACTTTGAAAAATAAAAAAATATATTTTCAGAATAAAAAATTAGTAAAGTTATTAATTATAAGGTTTAATAATATCAAACCAATCAATAAATTTAATAATATCAATCATAATAGCTATACAATAAATTTAAAACTATTGAATATTTTTTAATTCAAGAAATTTGTAAACAAAACTATGTTAAAAAAACCCTGTCCACATTTCAGTGTGGACACTCCTTTGTTGACTACGTATGGAGAGCGAAACGAGAGTGTAACGAGAGCGTCATGGTAGATACGCTATAATACAAAAAAATATTAGTTTACTATGAAATATGATTTTGTAACAAAACTTATTAAAAAAATTATTATTTTAATATTTTTTCAGAGATAAGTGGTTGGTAGAATAAGGTCCTTATTAAAAACTTAGCGTGCCAAAATATATCTTTTAAGGATAGAAATAAGCAATTGCAAATTTGCCTCAACATTTTTAAATCTTGAAAAAAAACTCTGTTAAATCTTGAATCATTTGTGTATTACTTTCAAATTTTGTGAACCTACTGAAACTGAAACTGAAGGTTTTGTAAATAAGGACTATCTAAATCTATTTCTCTCGCTTATTTACCTCACATAGGAAATTGAAAAGTGACGGGTGGCAGGACGTGAGGCTTGGAGTTAAACTAATAAGCAAACCTTTTAATTTTAATTTTAATACTGCACATTATATGACCATATAAAAAATTAATTAAACCAAAATCAAGGGTTTTATTATTAAAATTTATTAAACATTAATTGAATTGCAATTACTGTGTAATTTAATTTCTCCTGCATCTGATGAAGGCTGGTGCTTCTAATTTTCGTCAATTTTTATTCAGAATATGTTTTATACTTTTGCAGCAACTTCGTATTGATTTAACTTGGATTAGCTTTAAACTTTTATTATTTCAATTTTTATCCGTGATCTTCACTTTCACTTAGTATTGAAATTTCAATGTCTTCTTCACTTTTTTGGTAGTCCCATTGTATACAAACATATTACATTAATATTAATAAAAATCTGTAAAAAAAATCTTAATTAGTATTTTAATTTGTACTGGCTTAATTACAAAAAGTTGCTTTCAATTACAATACTTTAATATTAAAACATTTATACAATTTTAATTTATTCAACAAAAAGTAAATGAAGATATGAATGTGGAAAATGTATTTCCGGCAACACAATTTATTTCCTGGCCATACCATATACTGACTTACAAATACTTGAATAGTTGTGGTTAAGATATTTTCAAGGAATAAATTGCAAACCACAACTATTGCAGAAATTTACAAATATTTTAAGTTGTTGATATTAAAGTGGTAAGAAAACATACACAATGATTTTATTAAGAACTACAATAAAGTCAATTACTTCCGTCATAAATTCTCTTGTAAAATATTGGGATCCTTACGTTATAAAGACTTTCATTAAATCTACTGAAAAAATGCCGATTGTATTAAATGTCGACTTTCCAAAATATTGACTGAGCAAATGCCGACTTTTAGAATGCGGCAAAATCATAAATTTTTACAATTTTTTAATTTTATTGTCAAAAAGGCCGAGATTTGAATAAAGAAGGATTTTTTAGTTGGTTACAAGATCAGAACTATAGGCTTTTCCCAGATTATGAATGTATGAACCAAGATGTATTTTAAAGTTGGTTTCAAAAGCTGAATTTCAAGAATTTGTTTAGCGGGGGTTTGGAGGCGGCAGCACAATGTATTATAAGGTTTTTACTGTAGGAGCATGTACGACAATATAAATTGGAGAAATTAAAGAGTTGGTTTCAATATTTTATTTATTCGAAAATTATTTACATATAGAAAGTCGAGATTTGAAAAACCCACATGGTTTATTTGTCGAGGTTTTAGTATTGACATTTCAAGAGTTCTGTGCACATATTAAGCGTCGACATTTTTGAATTGGCATTTTGTAAGTCGGCATTTTAAAAATCAACATAACTTGGTAGACCCTAAAATTTGTAAGTAATATACAAAAAAAATTTCAAGTATATTTTTCAGAAGACCTAATAATTCACAACTTTACTTTGAATTGTATTTTATACTCAAATTTTCACATTCAATACGACTATTCAATGTGAATTATGAGATTCGTTGGCAACATTTTATTTGGATTTTCTTACATACTTAAAACTCAATTCATAAAGTAAATCTACTGCCCACTGAAGTTTAGCTAAAGAATAAAATTCAATATCAAGAGTATCGTAAAATACTTAATAAACTGTACATATTAAGAAAATGGTGATTCCAAAAGATATTTAAAATTGAGACTTATACAACAAACCAAATCAAATAAATTGAATTTTGTTTTTATTATTTCAAAATGTTAACAACATAAAACGCGTCACTTGGGTTTTATGCATATAGTGGGACCACCAAAGTTAAAATCGAATTCATTGGTTTTATTGTATTTTATTAGCAAATAAATGCTTCAAATTTGTCACACCTTTGCGTGTACACAAATAAAATATTTTTACATTTTACACTTGTAAAATTTTCTATTCTATCATATTGGAATCTTATTATATTTTGTAAAAATCCTCATCTAATTGTAATTTACATGTAAATTTATGCTGTTATTAAATTTTATTAGTAAATCAAAAAAATTGCATATCAAAAAAGAAATTCCTCTAGAAATTAAAAAAAAAAACAGTTTAGTGACCCAAGATATGGTTTTGAAAAATTAAAATAAGGGACTGAGTTCCCAAATTAAAGAAATAAACTGCTCCATAGATCAACCAAATAGTTATATCACGTCAAAGAATTATCTACCTCTACTTACCAAGGACATATAAAAAAAAAACTTTTAACATTAAAATTCGAAACTCAGAAATATGATACTGGCTAATTGGATACTAGGGCCATATCATACTGTTTTCCAAGAGAAGTTTTAAGTTTTAGATTTGTGAACATTCATAATTTTACAATTCCAAACCACCAAGATCAAAGCCAAAAATTTTTATTTAAAAATAGAAAAGGTATGAAAAAATCCAAGGTAATGAAGGGAAGGAGGGTGCTTATAACGAAACATTTAAAAATGTCTTAATATTACTTGTTTTTAGATTCATAGAACTTTAAATTAAAAAACAAGTTTAAATTAAGATAATTTCTTGAAATAAAATTTTATGACATTCAGATTTTAAAAATAATTTCCGGCATATTTCCATGACAACTAGCTCTGATGAACCGCTTTTGATCAGACGAATTTTGCAGCACTTTTTCGATTCAGAACTTATTTTATCAGCAACACGGGTTGGCTTTCAAAGCGTCTATTATATCTGGTTTATCAGCATGAACTGCATTGACTTCAATTAGGTCGCAATATCATGGAGAGCAATTAATTGAACCATTTCTCGAAAAAATTTTATCACCTTGAATCAATTGTTACGGTAGGAAAATAATTTTTAGCAGCATCTTTTTGGAAGCGAATCACTTCCGGTGCGATACCATTTAAATGATTTATGACAAATTATGTCAATAAAATCAAAATATAAGTTTAAAGACTTGTCCTTGCTCAAATATTGTGACTTTGCAAACGACCAATAACCAACTTTTTTGATATCCTTAGTTTAGTCATTTAATTTGCTAAGACAACTAGTAGCCTAGCAAATTTTAAATAAAACGGTAATAAATAATTCTATACACCGTTATAATTCGTATTCTAACCTCAAAAGACCATCAATTCGAATATCGAATTATAAATTATAAAGTTCTTTTTATTTTTAATTAATTATTTCAAAATTCTTTTTCAAAATTAATCAAATTTGAAATATTATTTGAAATTAAATTTAATATTTTTTTTTTTAAATTTTTTTTTTTTTTTGACTTACAGGAAATAAATATTTAAAAAAACCTAACGGAAATATTGCTGACTATACAAAAACTATTATTATTTTATTTTATTTATATAATATTATAAATTTATTTATTAAACTAATTTTTGTAAAAAGTATTAAAAAAAAAACCAAAATATTTATGTCTGAAGTTATTGATGATGATGTGATCTTTATTCCACCAAGTCACCCTGTTATTGATTTGTGTGTGGAAATACCGGAAAACAATAACAACAGTATAATAATAACAACTAATAATAATAAAAGAAAGCGAAAACATGATGGTGAACGACCGCAAACAGCTGAAGATATAAATTTGACTACAGCTGGACCTGAAGTTATTATAGAAGAAATTGATCAGATCGATAAAGTCAAAATTGATATTGAAAATGAAAAGGAAATTGAAATATCACCACGTCAAAAAAAAATGAAAAAATCAACAAATAATGGAAGTTCAATAATAATTCAGTGTCCAATTTGTTTAAAATCATCATTTAATCGAATACCAACATCAACAAAATGTGGTCATATATTTTGTAATAATTGCATACGTAAAGCTTTAACAGAACGAAAACGTTGTCCAATTTGTAAAACTTATGCTCATTTAAATCAATTAATTAAATTATTTTTTTAATTTTTAATACAATTTAAAGAAAACAAAATAAAGAGTTTTTATATATTTTATATTTTTTTTAATTATAGTATTGATAAAAATTCTTAGAGGTTATTCAGAACTTAAAATTAAAAAGAAGACTTCATTGAATCGAAATCTTTTCAAAAATGTATTAACTTTTGAACAATAGGACAACGGAATTTCTTAGGGGTAGGCATGTTGACATTACTAACTATTACCAAAAAAATCAGATAACTATAAAGCAACAATCAACTCGGCTGCAATTGTTTTGGGTCTTTACTTTTGAAAGTTAAGGTTTGAATAATAAATTTCTCAACAGACCCAGTTAGATCATTTAATGTTGCCCTCAAGAATCTTTCCTTGGTATTTGACAGTAGCCTCTGCGATAAAATTTCTAAATGCAGAATGATTATTAGATTCTATTGATTTAATTTAATGTACAATTTTATTAAGATGTAGGAACCTTTGATCAAAGATAAAATTAAATGGTTAGATCTTAGTGGAACAAAGTGTGACACTACATAGATAATAAAGCTCGATCGTGTACTGGGTAAGAATTTGGCTTCTTAACCGAAGAAATCTGAGTTCGATCTGCGTAGAGGTGTCTCCTGAACTCCATGTAATAAATTTGAATCGAAAATATTTGGAAATATATTCTAGTGCGGATTTCTAGATGGAATCATTTGCTTTACGCTACAGGTTACTTCACTTTGGAAATAATTGCGATGCGATGGTTAGGCACCTAGTCATAAATATTTTATAGGAAAAAAAAGTTATTTATTGAAAAATAGATTTTCCTACAAAATGTCTTTCGTCACCAAATATAATTAAACTCAAAACCACATGAGTTAGAAAATAAATAATACCCTTTTGTTATGCGTACGTAGAGATTATGCAATCAGTTACCATGTAATTTGTTTCCTTAAGTTGATGATTTTTATGTGCACGGTTCTAAAAAGTTTAAGAAGAGCTTCTATCTAAAACTTCTATCTTAATAATATTCCTCAAAATTCCCTCTATCCAACTTAATGCTTAACTCCAAAATTCTATCCCAAAATTATTTTTCCAATCCCCCCAAAACATATGTATTTAAAGGCCATTTCAAGTTTGGTTTTTAGAAAAGGGTTGGTGGTTTTAGTTGGTTAAAGTTCACACCGCACAGTGATTCTTGGAGGCTTTCGATGCTTGCAACCTTCGTAAGAAAAAATAAATTAATAGGAAGTATTAGCAATGGGATGCATAACCCGCCACAAGACAGGTCTAGGGTTTTTTTTTTTAAAAATTAATATAAAATTATTGGTTTCAATCTTCTTTTAACGCATTAAATGATAAATCCTATAACCTAGATAGAAAACTGAAAATTGACTGAAAAAATTGAATTTCATAACAATGTATTTATAATAAACTTTAAACCAATTTTGTTCTTCTTAATTCTATCAAATCTTTCTTCTATTATAAGTCCCAATAATCAATTTCTCATTTACTTCATATTGAATCATAATTTGAATTTCTTATGCATCTTCTATCGTTTGAATGAAATTTTGTAAAACGTTGATATATTTTGAACCCAATATACGTGTTTTGTGGAATACATTTAGGAACAACGTAATCTTCTATCTTTTTAAATTTCTATTTTCGTATAAAATTTGAATTTCTAATCTTATACAATACAAGTATGACAATAATCCATCAAATATTCAATAAAATTCTCATTATCAATCAAAGCGTTTTTATTTTTTTAAATATGTATTTAGAGAGTTTTTAGTTCGCCACCATTTCTATCTTAATCTTTTTTTTTTGGATTTTTTCTAATCTTTTTATGGCATTATGACCATTTAAAAAATTGGCGTTTCTTGAACGTGAAGATGATGATGATTTTTAGATGATAATATGATAAGTGGTAATAAAATTAACATCAAAGAGAAATTTAAAAAAAAAAAACAATTTGAATATGCACCCAAAAATTAAGAAGAAGTAGCTATAGGCATTATAACAATTTACTGTTGTTGACATAAAAAAAAATTTAAATGGTTTAATATATTTCTTTAAAGTGACCAGCTTAATAAATAAGAAGAATATTGACAGTTCTTTAAATTTTTTGACAAATAACCTTGAAGTATTTTCTTTGAAATATATGAATTAAAAATTTAGAAAACCATTAAAAGTGATATTATAGTTGCTATAGTAAAACATTCTCATAGATATTAAAGGTTTAACAATTACTGACATATTAACTGGCGCAAAAAATTGGAGCTAGTTTTGAGATTTTATGTAGAAAAATATGTGTAATAAAATAAAGTCCTGACTTCGTTCCATGTTTTGTATAACGTTTTTATAATTAATTCTGATATAACGAAAATCTGTGCCATATATATTAATATGGGACTTCATTTCTCTAAAAAAAACTTGTCAATTTGCACTTATTTATCTGAATTTGTAAAAGATAATCAGCAGAACCTATACATGGGTTGTAATATAAATCATAAAATGGACATTGAACATAAAATAGTTATGAAAAACATAATAGTTTTAATGTTTTGATGTTTACTAAATAAATATAAACCTACACATTTTAGTGAAACAGAAATAAATGCAGTATAAATTAATAATAAGGGGTTCCAGAGCCTTCTATTGAGTATAGATTATGTTTGTTTTCAAAATAAAATTTAGAAGAGCATTTTTTCGTTTATATTTAAGTAACAACCTTTCAGACATCAAGTAAAAATAATTGTTGTATCCGAACGATGGTAGTTTAAAAGGCTTACTATATTTGCCATAACTTTCGTAACGCTATAGAAAATATATAGAAAAAGAATCAAGTATATGGGTTAAATCTGAGTCAACAAGTGCGTGAATTATGCTATTTGTATGCATCCTGCTTCCTTCTAAATTAAAAGATTAAAAGTCAAAAACTAATATTCTGAAATTTCAACAGTTCCATTGCCTAAAGAAACTGTCTTTGCCATTTAAATTGAACAAGTTTGCTTAGTGGATTTGAGAAACTACCAGGCAATTGCTTTTTACACACAACACGCAAATTAGGAATAGAGAGGTATATTAACTTTGGTGCTGTGTTTTTATTCACTAAATGATTAGTTGCAAACTAGTTATAGAAAAGTATATATACTAGTGCTTAGCATCACCTCCTAAGTCGATTAAGTGACGTCCGTCCGCAAGCACGATATTTCAAAAATGAATGGCGCTATCTTGATGAAATAACTAATAATGACTCAGGTAAGTCGTGAACTTGAAAATGGGCTAGATAAGATCATGGGTTTGGATTCGGAAGGCTTCCGATAGACCTAATAAAGGAGACTAATAAAGATAGACCTTAGATGTACCAAACAGATGGTGCAAGGGTGTTCCTCTTGTGTCGCTACAGTTGATTGAATAGAAATGAATTGAAGTGACGGTTCGGGACCTTCCAATACACCTCCAAAGTCTTAAAAGCATATCTTTGATATAAATAAAGTTAGAAAATTTAAATTTGGTAAAATGTTCGGTTTGATTAATGAATTTAAGTGGGTGTTCTTGTAACTGTCAATTGAATTTTTCAGGTGTATGGTATTACTAAGTCGGTTACTTCAACTTAATCTTGTTTTATTACTTACTTATATTACAAAAAGTGTATTTCTAATAATGCTAAGTTCTTTAAAGTTATAAATTTACCAAAAGTAGCTCAGTCTCACGCGGAAGGCAACACAAAATTGGGTTATTGTAATGATTAAAATATGTTAGTCTTTGGGTATATCTCAGAGTTGACACAGTCTATTCTTCTTTCTTCTTCTTTTATTTCACTTTGAAGCTTTGGTGTATGTGTTCTTTATTTTTTTGTATAGAAAACAATTGTGCGTGCCGCTTCTATTTTAGATAATAATAACTTTTTTTTTCAATATTTTTATGGGATCGTTCACTTGTTCTATTCTTGTATGTATTCTTAATGTATTTCTCTTTAAAAAAAAAAAACAAAAACAAATCATTTCCTGACCAAATGTATTCTAAAATGCACTTTAGAATACGAGTCTATGCACATTTATTTTTTTTTAATTTTCTATTCTATTGTTTGAAACTTCGCCTTTTATTTGAAAATTTTTTTTAACAATACGCTTTTTCTTATTGTGGTCACAATAATAAAAAATTTTTTTCTTTTAAAATTCATGCTTCAAATGTGCATTCTATACATACATACATTCATACACATATATGTTGTTTTCTTTTTTTTTTTGTTGTAAAGTCTTCAAAGATGGCGCTCTTTAGTTATGGTACTCGAAACGAATTAAAATTTTTATTTTATTTAGAATTTCTTAATTAGTCATTCTCATGATTTTTTACACTGTCATAAAAAAAAAACAAAAACAAAAATTTAATTTTGTTTTTTTCCAATTAAAACTTTGTAAAAAATAAAAGTTGTAAAAGGGCCCACTAAATTCCATAATTAAGAATAGAGTAAACAAAATGTTAACAATTTCTAGTATTTTTTTAATTTAAATTTATTTTATATTATAGGAGGTCTTCAAATCTTATTTTCTTATTTGGTGTAAGCGCCCATATTGAAATGGAAAATCAAAACTTAGAAAGTTTTTTTTTAAATTATTCTAAGAAATTTTGAAAAATTAATTTACATTAAAAAATAGGCTTTAAAAAAATAATGTATGTATTATAATATGAATAAACATGCATACATGCAATATTTGGGTTTCTTTAATTTATAAACGAACCGATATCTCGTAATGCATGGGTTTAAATGACTTATTTACTTTAATTAATAATAACATTCTATAATTATTGAATGGGACGTTTAAAATGAATAATTAGCGCCATCTCTTATACGGAATATATACACATTACTTTATACTATAAAATGTGCTGTATGCTATCAATTTTTGTTATACAATGTTTCTACAAATTTTTTAGATTAAATGATCTGGTATTAAAAGTTTAAGCAGGGGTTCGGAACGAATTGATACCTATTATGTAAATTATCATTTCAAAATTTTATTTAAAATTCATTTTTACAACCAAAAAAATAAGTTGTCTTTAAACAAACAGTTTCTTATGCGTTTTACAAGTTTTTCAAAATACTAAGAATAAGATGTCCCAGTCTTGGAATGCAGTAGCTGGACCGACATAATACAAAAAAAGTAACCACATATTTTTAGTGGAAATAAAATAAAGGGATAAGAATTTAAAAAATGGGCTAGTAGTCTAAAGTAGGCTTTTCAGGCCCGTCCCAAATAATATACTTCAAAAATTATGATACCAATTTTTGAGGATTTCTTAATTTTTTCCCTTTTTTTAGGTTTTGTGACAGTTTTGGAAATTAGGTTTTTTTCAGCCAAACTTACGAGGGCTGGAACTTTATTTTAATTAAGATTCGAAATTTTTCGGAATGGGAATATTCTATAGAGAACCAAATTTAATTATTATTATTGTTTTAGCTCCCGAGCGAATAAAATCTGAAAGAAACGTTTGAAAATTTTTCCAATATTGTTTAATTCCAGACTACAGGTTATATAATCCCTACATTAAACTTCTTTGAAAATTTGGGATTCCCTAGAATATTGAGAAAACTATATGTACAAGCAAACTTTAGGGAGATTGTATTGCACCAGATGGCTACCAAGTAATGTAGTACTTCTAGTAATCAGTTTTCTGGAAATTTAATTTTTTATCTTCTTCCCTTACCCCCATTGCGAGCATTGGGCTTGCATATAGCCTCTCCATCTTAGTCTATTGGCTAATCTACCATCTGATTACTCTTTTGTTATTTACCATAGTTCTTCATTACTGATTCTTCTAGACCGGAAGATTTTGCAGATAGATCTTAATCATTTCAGAAATACATGGATCTTAGTAATATTTTTCTGATTTGTGTGCCAGGTTTCACCGGCCATATAGAAGCGTTGATTTAATAGAGGCATTGAATATCATTATCTTTGTGTTTTTCGATAAGTGAGGGAATGTTGCCATGTTGCCCATAACCTTGCGAATCCCGTTTTTTTTTTTTTAATTTTCTTAAAAATCGAAACTTTTAAAAACTTTTATACACTGTTTAATAACTTTAACGAAGAAATATTTGTAAATATTTTCTTTTTTTAGTTTTGATTCCTGATCAAAAACTCTGAAAGAAGAAAGAAATGAAGTGAAACAGAATTTATGATAACATTATGCAAAAACTAAAAAAAATAAAAATAAATAAAGAATATAAACTTTAATAATGGTTTTAAAAACAGTTTCTTATATAATAAAAAGATAAAAATAAAAAAAAAGCATAACAACAGTTACCTTAACTTAATGTAAAATAAATTTGCATATAAAACTATTTTTAAAAGAATCAAGATGATAAAAAATTTTGCGAATAAAAATTAAAATCATCACAGGTATTTAATAGTTGATTTGATTTTAACAATACATTACAGAATTGAACTCCTAACAGATAATATGACAAAGGAATTGTATAAGTTCCAAATGTCGGACTAACTGTGATAAACGTCTGAATGCTGTAATACATTTTTTTTAAATAACGCTTTCTTTATATATTTTAAACAACTTTAATTGATTATCTCCCCTGTCCATTACCTAAGATTCATTTAAAAATTGTTTATAGCAACTCCATAAGAACTAGTAATATTTAATATTTCTTATATTTATTGTATTAAAATTATTACCACAAGTTTAACAACGAACATTAATCTATTTTGATTTTGGGTATCAATTATGTACATTGTAGTCCTAGATCATATTTCATCAAATTTAAATTCCTATAATTTGCAATAAATTACCACAAACTTGTAGATTTTATTAATATTTACATGCATTTTACAAAAATTATTTTTAAAAATTTTAAGAGTTGTAGAATTGCCAAAGCCTCTCTGATATTAAATTATTAGCTCCGTTTTTTCTATCCGGGTCAGGATCAAGGTTTGAAAAAAAGAATGATGTGGGTAACTTAAATATAAAATATTTAAATTTGAAATGATTGCTATGACGTATTTAGTTTTAAAAATTCGATTTTTAAATGTCAAATGTAACTGGCCCACATAAATATATGGGTTATGATGTTGTTCTTTTTACGTGTTATAAAGCAAATCATGATTCATCTTTAAGCACTTTTAACATTAACATTTCTTTTATTTTGCATTTTAGAAATTTAAAAATATTTTTATTAAATAATATGCATTTAATTAAAATTAATATTATTTTTTTTTCAACCATATTTTAAAACTTAAGTGTCAATAGGTGTTCATTTTACTGTACTAAAATGACATTACAAGACAATTGATACTTAATCAAAACGAGGAAGATTATAGTTGCCCTTGTCAACTTTTAGATACCCGTGCGTACTCACTATGGTGTATAAAATAAACCGTAATTTACTTCCCTTATACATTTAACTCATTACCCCATAATTTTGAGGTAAAAAAAAAAAAAAAAAATTAACAAAAAAAAAAAAAAATCACAAAACAAAAAACAAAATTTTCATTCATTGTCCCATAACTTTAGCTTAAAAAAAAAAAAAAAAAAAATTAACAAAAAAAAAATAATCACAAAAAAAATAAACAAAATTTTCATTCATTGTCCCATAACTTTAGCTTAAAAAAAAAAAAAAAAAAATAAAAAAAAAAAAAAACAAAAAAAAAAAAAAATTGGCCCACCCTAAAAGTCCGAAGGTCCGAGTGATGTCCAACTTTGCCAAGTAACTTGCCCTATTAATTTATCTGCCCAATTTTAATTTTAACCTTGTAGCTTCATTAGATTTAAAGTTATTGAATCGAAAACTTTGTATGGCAGCCCCCCGAAAAAGGGGCCCTAAAATTTTGAAACTTCATATAAGTGCTCGATTCATTATATAACTAACCGTGTGTAATTTTCAGCCTCGTAGTATAATTATTTTTGAAGAAATTCATATTGGTGCAAAGAAGTTGTATGGCAGCCCCCCGAAAATGGGGCCCTAACATTTTGAAACTTCATATAAGTGCTCGATTCATTATATAACTAACCGTGTGTAATTTTCATCCGCGTAGTATAAATAGTTTTGAAGAAATTCATATTGGTGCAAGGAAGTTGTATGGCAGTCCCCCGAAAATGGGGCCCTAACATTTTGAAACTTCATATAAGTGCCGGAGTCATTATAAAACTGACCGTGTGTAATTTTCATCCCCGTAGTATAAATAGTTTTGAAGAAATTCATATTGGTGCAAAAAAGTTGTATGGCAGCTCCCCGAAAATGGGGCCCTAACATTTTGAAACTTCATATAAGTGCTCGATTCATTATATAACTGACCGTGTGTAATTTTCAGCCTCGTAGTATAATTAGTTTTGAAGAAATTCATATTGGTGCAAAAAAGTTGTATGGCAGCTCCCCGAAGACTTGATCCGATTTTAACCAAAAACAATAGGGAACCTAGAAATTGTCTAAAAATCACTTTGTGTGAATTTCAAGACTCTAGCCCTTTTAGTTTTTGAGTTATCGTGCTGACACACGGACGGACGGACGGACGGACGGACGGACGGACGGACGGACAGACACACATAGCTAGATCGACTAATTTTTCGATTCTGAGCCGATACGTACCCTTGACACTATATCTAGCTCGTCTAGATCGATGCGTTACAAACGGAGGAGCAAATCTAATATACCCGATGTCATATATGTATGCACGGGTATAAACATATGCCCATAATAGTCTTAATAATTGAGAAATTAATTACAGAGTTGCATTGCAATGAATATATAATAACATAGTTTCAGCTGTTCTTCATACTTAGTTGCATAATTACAACACTTGTATTACAGTGCATTTTATATTATTAAATTTTGCTATCCTATAATTTTTGTATCACACTAAACGTTTTTGCAACTCTTCTTTATTTGTGTTCCTAAACATTTTAAATTCAATCTAATTGAAATTCAGAGATCATGTCAATAACCGATTTATTCAAAAATGTCATCGAACTGAACTGTCAATAAAATCACCTTTTATTTTCTTTCAAAAGATTTTGGTTCTCATCATAAAAACAGGTGCACAATTTATAACATAAATATCATAAAATATCATGTATATTTGCATATAAATATATATGTTTATAAAAAAATACATTTATTTATAACAAAAGTATAGTAATAAAATCATTGATTGGAAAATTGCATGCAAAAATTTGAAATTAAAAAAAAAAAAAATCATTGGATATTTGATATGTTTTTTGAAATGTTTTGAATAAAAAAAAAAAACAAGCAGTAGAAGAAGAAGAAGAACAAAAACAAAGATCCATAGAAATTCTATAAATGGAACTTTTAATTTATTTTTTTTTAAAGATTGTTATTTCGTGACTTGTAATTTAGTGAAAAAAAAATAAAATGACATTTTTATGATGAGATGTAAAACATTTCCTTATATTTAAATAAAGGGTTTAACATTTTAATTAGAATTTAATTTTTTTGTGTTTGGTTTATTTACAATTTAACTTTCCTTTAATTAAATATAATAGTGGCTACTTTTATATATTTTAACTGTTCCTTTAAATAAATTGCATTAAGCGGCTCTTAAGTTTGATGTGTGGTATGTAACCAGATGATAAAGAAGTAAAAAAATCGACTAAGAACTACTAAACAGATCATCGTTGAAAGGCGAGTATAAAGTGCATATGTGTATCTTGAAAATCTTAAAACTTAGGATTAGCCTTATAATTGCTCTTAGCTTGCTATTAATTGCTACAAGTTGATACAACATATGTGTATCGGATCCAGATTAGAACGACCAATAAAGTTCAACGGTATCTAGATACAGCTCGAAACTGAAGCATTTTTCTAAGAAACTGTCCTAGTATTCTCCTGGTGCTCATTCAACTTGGATATCATTGTACAGTTATATATACACCTAATATATATAACTATAAATGTGTGTGTTTTTTTCGAAAGTGAGTGAAAAAGTGTGACAGATGCTAATTTTTGCCATAAAAAATTGTTAAAATAGGTTAGCGCAGTTTATTTGTATTATATTTTTATATTTGCACCCTCCAATTATGCAACCGCATACATCATCACATGTGCTTCCTAAATTTTTTGTTTTAAATCTGAACGATAACATAAAATTTTAAAAAAACTCAAGACCTTTCTTTATATAATATCACCCCGAATTAAACTATTTATCAAACTTAATTCATACGATTCCCAATCTCTTGTAGCAACTAATAGCAAGCTAAGAGCAATTATAATGCTAATCCTAAGTTTTAAAATTTTCAAGACTAAGATTAACATTTTATTAAAGAAATAAATTTAAAATGTATTAGTAAACAAGCCTCATGGATAGTCTAGACTCTAGACTGTTGGAAAATTAAACCTTAGAAATTTTAGCATTTAATAAAATAAACTAATATACTAATTTTATTTATTTATTTATTTATGAACAGTCCCCTCCCACATACAATGTGATAAGTGAGTGAACCAACCTTTCCCCTTCAGGTGTGGCAGGTATATATTGTATTTTATGATATAAACTATTATTGATATAAATTATAAATTATATTATTTTCTTTTCCGATCAGGATTTGAACCCGAGACCATTGGAATGGAAGGTCGATGTCCTAACCGCTACGCCACTGATCGGATTAATATACTATATGAGAAAAAAAACTGATTAAAAGTTCAAAATATATAAGAAAAACTTCATATAAGCTTTCAAATAGCCTTATGTAAAAATCTAAAGATTTTCAGTAAGTAAATAGAACGGCAATGAATTCTCTAAACCACTACTTCTGGATCCTTGGAGAAACTTCAGTTAAACTTACGAACTTTGGGTCTTCTTTAAGTACATTTTTAATAAAGTATAAAAAAGATAATAGAAGTCCCAAATATCAGAATATAATTTACGTTCTTTCTTTAATTTTATTTAAAATTTATAGGTAGTAAAAATTTCAAAATTTATGAAGTTCTGACCAATTGGCATCTCTTTTCTGTGACACCTTAGCGAAAAGTTATTTCTTTTTATATTTAAATAAACATAAATTTTTATTACATTTTAATTTTATATTTTTTTAATTCTTTATTTTCTATTCATTCTATTCTGTTTTTAATTTGTTTAAGGTCCCAATCTAATAAGTTGAAATAAAATTTTATTACTGCTACTGGTTTAATTTTTTCTGACTAGGAAATTTCAGATGACAAAAGTGTCAGTATTTCATAAACCACTTCTTAAAAGTGGGAAAAGTTATTTTATTTTTTTAATTTAAAATTTATTTAACTTTATATACAAAATTTCATTCCGTTTTAAGGCATGTGATATGTTTTTGAAACACCTTACCACTGCAGACCATAATATAAGTCTGAAATATTTTAATTTTAATATATTTTTCTTATCTAAATTTAAATAAATTATACTTTATATTTTGTCCTGTGGTTGGTCCATTATATTCTGTTTTTTTTTTTTGCAATTTTTTCTTTAAAAAAGCGCTATTAAAGAAATGATAAAATTTTAATAATATAAAGTAACTTTATATTTAAAGAAATCTGATTCATTTTATAAGAATTTAGGGTAGTGAGTCATGACCATGCTCGTGATAAGGTAGTCTAAGCTATGTTTTTCAAAAGGTGAAAATTAAATTGCAAAATGTATGATTTTTTGGATCGTATAGAAATGGACAGCTCTTAAATATCGAATGAAACGATCAATTAACAAGCATCATCCCTTAGCATATACTGAAAACCTATATACTAAAAATATTTAAATTTGTATTAGCCAAACACCTATTCCTAAAACAAAATTACATTTTTTTATTACCTATTGTCCTAAGCTTGATTTTAACAAAAAGTAAATTTTATTGCGGAAAGTTAATTATTACGTAAAGGAAGCTAGAAAAGCTTCCCTAACAAACAGTATAGTAGATTATTTCACGCAAGAGGTCCTAAATCGAATTAGAGTTAATGTTAATAAATTTTTATTTGATTTTTTTTACTATTGTCATTCCTCTTTAATTTACGGCCTCACAAATAATTATTTAAAATGTATGTAATCAAAATTTTATTTAAAAATAATTTAATTTAAAAATATAACTTACAGATAGAAAAATATCCTAAAATACCAAAAAGCCAAGTACCTACTTTAAAAAATTAAATTTAAATTAAATAATCAGAGCATAATATGAATAAAAAAGTTGTATGTAAATTAATAAAAACATTCATATGTAATAGGATCAGATTACATCTTTTTAGAATTATTTAAATGTAAATATTCCACAGCAATTAACATAAAACATAATAAAATTTTAAGTTTAAAATGCATATGAATAAATATCGTATAAAAATGAATATCTTTATTAACAAAATTTTTTTTAAATGTTATCTTAATGTTAGATATAAAATATTCTTGGCGTTTGTATTTAAATTTTAGTTTTAAAATTTTCTCCTATACATAATTTTGTTTTTTTTTTTAGAACTTATGTACTTCCACGTATTATACATAAATTCTGAGTACTATAAGATATAACGGTATTTGTTTTGGGCTTTGTTTTCAAGTTTGCATTAATAAAAGGACTATCTAGTAATCAAAAAATGCATTATCATATCATTTAAAAGTAAAAAAATATTAAAGAATGCTTTATATAACGGAACTCGACGAGTGCTACTATCCAAGACGAAGATAAAATGAAGATCTAAGGTGCAATATAGTTACTAACTTTAAACTTCGAATCCCCAATTTCCCCACGGCTTCACTCGTACTATGGCTTTAATAGTTTGACTTCTTATTATTTTTCGATTTATAACTCGATTGCTCTTGAAACGCGGCTTTATGAACTGTGTTTAGCGTAATACGGATTTTTTCACCGAATTAAACAATAAAATTTACCACAATTTCATATGTTATAAACCACTAATATCAATACATTATATTTGTACCAAATATTGTCGAATACAAACCACACATACCTATCAATAAAATTAAATAAGATTGCCCAAAAATTAAAAAAAAAAGCTCTAAATTTTTATGCATATTCTGATAAACGCGTTCACATACAATATTATGCATTGTCGTATGTAATTATTGAAAAAAAATTTTATTAGTTCTTTATCGCAATGCATTTAAGTAATAATTTAAGAGTATGGAAAAGAACGACAACAAGATGAAAACTGGAGGAATCCCATTAGACGGTTTAAGTGGAAGAAATACTTTTTTTTTCATATTTTGTATCTATTAAATGAATTCCATAGGACTTTAATAAGTAGTACTTTTATCAATAAAATTAATGCACGTGGTGTGAGAAATTGTATGTGTACTGAAATAATATGATGGTAATAATATATATATGTACATACATATATTAGTTCTTTGTTTAACAAATGAATTATATTCGTTAAGTGTTTTTGAAAGTTCTTTGTCTTACAAAAATTGTTCTTTTCTCTATATTTTTATGCATGTGTGTACAGTTAAATGTTAATTTCTTTTGTTATTAGAGAAATATTAAAAAAAGAAACAATACAAAATTCATTCATCAGACATTTTGATGAACATTGTAATTTAAGATACGCGTAGAATATGAAATTGTAGAAAAATACTTAGAAACTTTTTTTTTAAATAATAGGAAACGATTTTTTTCGAAAATTAACGCTGTTCTTATGAAAAAGGTTATAAGAAAAAATGCAATAAATGTAAAAGTAATTAAAAAAAATTTAATTGTATAGATACAACTAGAGATGTTTTTAACAAATAGGTAACTTAAAAAATATTTGTTAAAATATGTATAAATTCTAGAGGGTAATACTTTTAAGAATAAATATTAAAGTTTGCAAAGCGCAGCTTATTTTAATTCTTTTCACAATATATAGAGGTTCCTGTAGTATTTAGTGTTTTAGAATACAAACTTTTGAAAGTGAAATAAGATAGCAATCTATTTAATGAAAAATTTCGCCATCTGTGGACAATCCTCTGTTAATGCTAATAACGCGACGATTACAACCTGAAAGATTGTGAGGCAGTGTCAAGAGGAAATTGTCTCAATGAGTCAAAACATAAACATAACTTTCGTATGTGTGCCGGGAAATGGCAACATTGAAGCCATCAAAAAAGTATATACAAACTAAAACTAGCTGAGAAAGGAATCACTCTGAACACCAACTCTCCTGTGAGGGTTGGTTGTTCACTTGGCACAGTGAAGGAACGGGTTCTCTATTTATAAATAGCTAAATCACAACAAAGATAGAGTAATCTAAAGTTGCACCATATATAGAAAGTTAGTGCCGACATACAACAAAAGGAGATCAATTGAATTGATTTTCACATCGAATATGGATATCATCATTTTAATAGTAACTAACATGGACGACTAACCAGTAGGTACCCATGCAGTCTACTTGGGAATTTATTACAAAACCTCCTACAGGAACTGCAAAGAAGCAAAATATTGAGCACTATCTTTTTTTGCAGATATCCGGTAGAGCCAGAGCCAGACTTTTTTTGATCAGCCGCTCATAAAATAAAAGAACAGATTTCGAATCTCAACTCTTCGGGTTAACCAAAATAAAAATCATGAGTACAGGGTGATTCAAATGATGCAATCTAGTACTAATAAAGGCTTTCAAGTAGGTTCGTCACCAATTTAACTACCTCCTTATTGGCAAAGATTATCTAACAGCTATATCGTACATCCGCATGATATCAAATTCCGCACAAATGTTTTTCTGAACCTGTACAATGTTTTTTTATTTATTTTCCAAAGTCCATTTAATTAAAAAAAAATTAATTTACATCTATACAGAATTATTCAAGGATTTCAAAGTGATTAAATGGACTCCTTTTAAATTAATAATAAAATAATTATACCTATAATGAAAATTTATTAATTTGTCATTTGCCCAAGTATTTAAAAACCTCTTTTAAAAAATTTCTTTTAATAATTAAAAATCGAAAAATAAACGTTTGGGATAAAAAATGGGATTAAATTTTTAATAAAAGCAACAATTTTTAAAACCTACATAATTAAAATTATAGCACAAACCTTTAAAAAAATAATTAGAAAATTGAAATGAAATATAATTTCCGGTAAATTTATATCTTTAACTTCCCATCAGACCCATTTCTTCATTTTCTTGTTTTTATTTGTTTTTTTTTTGACAATTAAAAGTTTGACAAGTAAAAAAAAATTTTGTCACATCAAAAAGATTCCAAATATTTAAATGTTTCTTCGGCACAGTTTTCTGTGTTTTTCTTCCTTACGCAATTTTTTAACATTTTTAATATTATAATAATCTTTTAACTTTCAATTATTTTCGTTTTATATTTTGTTTTTTTTTTCCATGTTATTTTTTTTGGAAGACATTTTTTTTATTTTTTAATTAAAACACTTTGATGGCATATTATCTTACTCAAAAAAATTCGTTTTCTTATCTTACGATTATTACAAGCGAATACTTTTTTATTATTTTTTTTTTTTAATTTACGAATATTTCGGGCAAATCATTCTCGTAAAATAAAAGTAAGAAAAATATAAAGATTTGCCGCCAAAAACAGAAGAATAAAACAAAAAAAAAATAACTGTAAAGGAAATAAATTTTAATCCATTTTTTAATTAAGAGAAAACAATACTTAATAAAAAGTAAAAAAAAATTCAAAAAATTGTAAAATATGTACAGAAAAATAAACTTCATTTTTTTATTAAGGACATGCTTTTTTTTGGGTCAAAAAGGTGAAAAAATGTTCGGGGTAAAACACTTGTAAGAAAAGCTTGATCCTTACTTCAATATATTTTTTTTTTAAGCGCTAACTGTTCAACTGTTAGGCTAATAAGCCTGTCTATACCATAGGTACATGTTGGAACAGGGGGTCATTTTATATTCGTGTTATTAGAATTGGTCTTATTGAATTTCACATACAATTTAAACATGAGATAGTACTAGGCCTTATAACATGTAGAAACGTCTTAGATTTTCAATAGTTACAATTCTATTTTTGTTTATATTGTAATATTTTGTATTTGAGTTATATGGTATTCTATATCTGTGAGTTATATTATTCAATTAAATTATTTGTTTATATTTTGCATTTGTTTATATTGTTATATTAATGTATTTTTTATTAAAGATATATAATTATTAATTATTGATTAAGCCATTAATTTGAATCCAATGACGAATGGTGGCGTAGCAGTTCTTTCAATCGAAGGGTTTCACAGGATATCATAAGAGTTTAAATCATGATATAAAATAAATAATCCTGCGTCACACTTGAAAAGGAAAGGCTGATCAATCGCTTATTACATGTGGTAAGGGCTTGTTTATTAATAAACAAGGAATGAAAAAAACCAAGGGTTTTTAAAAAAGCATATTTTCAAAATTATATAGTGTTTCATACGGAGTTTAAGTTTGGGAATATATATATACTTGTGATTTATAAAAATGGGAAATTTTTAAGTCATAATAGCTCTTCAATGAGGAGCTCTTCTTCCAAATTTTTACTTAATAAACTTATGAAACCTTCCCCATTCCAAAATCTTGAGGTTAAAAATTGTATATTACAAAAAAAAATTTGGACGGGTATTTAAGTTACACATGCATGAAAATAGATAAATTTCAATTTTCAATCCTTTACAGCTCCTAAACAGAGGGTGTGACAAAAAAATTTAACTTGAGCTGTTCAGAAGATATGAGAGGCCAAAAATTTTGCACAAATTGACTTTCACATTTAGTAAGAAATGGCAACTCTATATATTTTGGCAATATATTTTTATAAAGCTTATGAAGGCAGCTGTCTTCTACCGTTTTTAGATTGAAAATATTTCTTCAAAAAGAAAAAGAACACCTTTTTTATATGTTGAAATATGGTATTGGGGCTTTAAATTTTAAGTATTACTAAAATTATAAATATTGGTAATTTTCCATATTAGTAAAAGACATAACATATTCAGTAGTGTTAAATTAAATTTTGTAAAGCTCAGCATTGCAAAACCTATAATTATAAAACGTTTTATTGATCAAGTATAGGAATGTATAAAAATTGTCTATATTTTTATATATTACACCGATTATATTTACCCCAAATAACACGGTTGCATTAAATTTACTTTACTAAACGCATTTTCCCAATCAAATATTTTTTATTCATAAAATAATTTTTTTGCGCCTATTAAATATTTTTAAAAAATATGCCAAAATTATTCAAATACATATTTACTTAACATGGGAAAAAAAACTAAACTATTATTACATTATTGATAATTGATCAATCATTTCTAATGAAGCTATTTACTATAAATTGAGGTCATCATTCTTAAAAACAAAGAAAACTCTTTTATTAATTTATTTTTTTATTTCAGTGCATAATTTTTCATCAAATCATTACTTATAGCTCTAAATATTTTGAAAAGTTAACACATAAGACTATCATTACAGTTTTAATCGTTCTAATAACTTAAAAATATTAAAATTTGCATTCCCTATAAAAATCTCTTTTAATTTAATGTAATTCTGATGTTTATTCAGTGTTTTGGTATTATAAATAACAGAATAAATAGAAAATTCCCCCCTCGGCCTCCCAACAATTTAACTTAATTACAAACTCAAATGAATAATGATATATACTATACTAATTACCATTTTAAATTTACCATCTCAATTAATGCTGTGTAGTTAGTCTGAAGTCTGAACCATTCTCATGACAGCAAATCTTTCTTAAGTTTAAATAAATCTAAACAAAATGTCGTTTTTTAACATTAATCACTTTTCTTTTTGCAATTAAATTGTAATGTGTGTGGTGTGTGTATTTTCCAGTATTTCTTAAGAAAATTTTTCAAATCATTGCATAATAAAAAAAAAAGAAAACTTATTGCTTGAAATAAAAAAGACTGATTATAGAAGAAAATTAAATCATATTCTGAAGACATATAAACAAAGATTTACATTTTGTTGCACTTTTCAAGAGTCGAGAGTCGAGAATACAAAAAAAAGACAAAACAATTCTTGAAAATTTCTTTATACCCATATAATCAAGAATTTCTGCTTAACTATTAAACAAAAAATAAAACAAGTGATGAAAAAAACCAAGGGTTTTAAATAAGCAAATTTTCAAAACTACAGAATAAATCTAAAAATATAATTAAATATTTATTAGGGGCATTCACAAGTTGATGCGAAGTCGTCTTGCAGAAGAGTAAAATTTGCACCCAGGGCATATGTCAATTTTTTGACAGTTAAAGAAGAATTGTAAACAAAACAATCAAATAATCGATATTTGACAGTTCAATTAAAAATCTAGTGGGTCATAGTTCACGAATTCAAAAGAAATTTTCACTTTTGCGTCAACTTGTGAATACCCTTAATAATTTGAGTTAGAAAATTGCTTTTCGAAAATTTTATTTTATTTCAAATTTCTAACTGAAGCCCTTCAAAAGATATGAGGAAGCAAAAATTAAATTTCACATAACGGTAAATTAATATACCTTATGGCAACCCTGTATATTTATAATTCTGCTAATAAAAGAAATTATCTTCTTACGTTTTCAGATTTAAAATATAACTTATAAAACTCTTGTTATAAAAATTTAAATATAGGGATCTTCCGTACTTTGGCTACAGAACAAAGTTATTCCATGAAATTGATTTTTTTGCGATAATTTTTTCGAGTGACTAATTTGTTTCTTTATTTCAAACGGTGTAAAAGTTTTGTCGAAACACGGACAGACGGAGGTACATATTTCAACTATATATGTACATTTTTCCAAAATTTTTTTGAAAATGTGCTAAAAAACTAAAGAAATAATGGTCCATTGAAATGGATGAAAATTACATTTGATCTTTATTTCAGTTTTGATTCTGTTTTTTGAATTGCACGTTGATGATGTAGGTAAGGTATTATGCGTTGCGTTGATGTTTTTTTGTTTTGTTTTTTTTGCAACAGTTGAGTTCTTGAAGGTAATGATGGAATATAATTTGTATATATATAGACGAAAAAAAATAGTTGTTGAATCATGTTTTCTGGTTGATTTAGTAATTGTTTTAAGTTGTGTTTTTTTTTTCCAATTCACTTTAAGTTATCTAGGCTAATAATCCTTAACTAAAGGGTAATTTTTATAATCAAAAAATTGAAATAATGACTTCAAGAATAATTTTCTAGAATGATTTTTAAGAATTTAAGAGTTTAGTTAGTAATTACAATTGAAAAACTTTCAAGATTTCAAGAATTCACGTATAAAAATGCAAAACATTTATTAAATTTCTAACCAATTTTACTGTCAGTAAATTACAAGTGCATACCAATTTTGAATGCATAAACGATGAAACATAGATACAAGACAGGAAATAATGCAGCTAATGTAATAAGATATAAGAATGGCTTTGGTATTAGTTTTTTACAATTAGATTTAAGCGTAATCTTTAATCATTTTGATAGAAGTTCTAAATTTAATACTAAACAATTATTACAAATTGATAACTCCAAGTGATTAGGAGTATTTCGTTCTTTCTGTACAACTCTCTTCTGGACTCTTCAGTAAGCTGTAATATTACATTGCGTATATAGCGAATTTCTGATTAAATATGTATATGTGATTAATGATTATGAATGTTTTGTCCTGTGCAAGTCTGCACTCTTCAGTAGGCTTTAGTGTTACATTACTTGGACAAACTTCTGATTAAACTTAGATCGATTCTTATAGTCTATCAACAATGACGCTCTCGTTTCGCCGTCGTTTCGCTCTCATTAGGTAGTCAACAAAGTTGTGTCCACAATGAAATGTACATGACAGCGTTTTTTGACATTGTTTTGTTTACAAATTTCATGAATTAAAAAATACTGTATAGCTATTTTCAATAATGGTTTGGTACTATTTAACCCTAGATAAAAAAAAAATTTAATAATTTTACAAATTTTTTATTCTGACAACATATTTTTTTATTTATCAATAAAAAATATTTTTCAACGTTCAATTATTTGATATTTGAGTACATAGAGAAAGAGAAAAAGTTAAAAATTAAAGAACTTTTTTAATGGTTGCGTCAAGGCTGCGTCTATCGTAGACACTTTCAAATAATTCAATACATTTAACTTAGTTTGACAGATAGCTATACGTATAGAGAGCGGAACGACGACGTTCATTGTAGATAGGCTTTTATATAGAAGATAACTGCCAATAATGACTTAAATTAGTTTTTAAAAAAACGAGATCGTCATTGTAATATCATGATTAGTTGTATACCATAGTTACAATATTACAAATGTATAATCCACCGTCTATTTATTTTCTAGTATAGTGAAGTCTTTGGAATATTCTTTTAATTCAATTAATTTTTACCTCATTCGATTGAAGGTTCAAGGAGCATTACCTATCTTTAATGACAAGATCAAAGCCACCTCTAATTTTATTTCAAAAACTAATCTAAACACTTAAAATTACGAGTATTATAAAACCCCCAAAAAAAAAAAGCCAAATTATTGTACAACCTCACTTATCTTCTTAGAATATTAAAAATCATTTTAAAAAATTTATAATTTTCTTGATTTTGAAAATTATTCTAAGCAATCGCATACAAGCCATGAGAAGTATAATGATATATCTTTGCATGTTTAATAATTTTTCTTTATACCCATACAAGTCACGAAAAACTAATTTTAATAATATTGCGCAAATTATTAAATTGCGCATATATGGATGTTAGGGTTAATAGAGAGTTTTTCACATACGAAATGAAAGAATACATGATTATACTATTGGTGTATTACAAGTTTATGCAACCTCAAGGAAAGAAATCAGTAATTGCAAGTCGAAAGTCGAGACAAATTTAAGAATTTAATTTTTTTTTTATTTTTTTAATTTTCTTTTTCTATATAATTTTAGTTTTCTGAATAAATCTGATATCAGATTAGGCGTTTTTTATTTTTGTTTTTTTTTTTATTTTGAAAATTTAATTTTATAAATTGTTTAGTTTTTCATTAACAATTTTCAACACTTACACTTTGAGAAAAAATTTTCTTTTATTACTTTTCTTGTTATTTTACATTAAAAAAGATGAAAAAAAATTCGGAAAATTGTTGTATATAGCTAAAAAAAATTTAATTTTATTATTAAATAAAGAAAATTTTATTATAAATAATAAATCACGATATACGAGTACATGTGACCTAAATTGGAAAAATATGTTGTTAAAGTTGAATTTTGAATGTTAATAAATTTTTATATTTTGGGAAAATTAACAAAATTATAATTGCGGAACTTGCGGCTTACCAATATTTTAAAAATTTAAATATCTTTTCAATAAAAAAAAAGATAAGATAGCAATCATCATGATTTATTGTTGTTAAAAAAAAGTTTAATATATAATTTTAAATTTTCAAAATTGCTCAAATTTAGTTGCTCAAAAATAGCATTTCATTGCCATGAGAATTTTATTTTATGTAATTGTTTTAAAACATAAGTTCATTTTAATTTAAACTCTGGACTTACGAATTTCAGGGTTTTATCTACCAAACGATTAAATTTTCAGTTCTTTTGAGTCAATAGGAAAAGAATTTAAAACTTACGGAATCTTGTCAAATTCTGCAACTGTCATTCTAATTGAACATTTAAACGATCAAAAATCAAATATTTGCTATCCCTAATAATTACGATAATAATTATTAGAAATAAAGAGTAAAATAAAATAAAATAAAAATATTTTTTCAATGTATACTTTTATAAAAGTAAAACTAGCCCCCCTAGAAAATAATAAAAAATTCATAGTAGATTTTGGGGAATTTGTTACTGTTAAAATATAAAAGTAAATTGCTGGTATAAGAAACAGTCCTTTGAATGGATGAAAGCTTAAAATAATAAACATTTTCACTAACCCAGAATTGATAATTACATTTAAAAGTGTTTCAATATAAAAGTAAATTGCTGGATTAAGGTTAATGGAACGAAGAACTGTCTCTCATTTCAGAAATTTACTTTTTTAATAAAACACTTTCAAATGCAAAAGACCTATTATCAATTTTTGGTTATCAGAAATTTTGCTTTTGATTTAAAAATTATAAACATTAAATAATAATCACTAATACTACTGCAACCTTTATACAATCAAATTTTTGAAATTTAAAATTTAACTTTTGAGTTAACTCCAAATAGTTAACAACTAATAAAACCTTACAATGCTTATTCGATTGTTTTAATCCCGAGAGTATATTAGTAATTAATTTATTATATTTAAAAAACTCAAAGAATTGTTAAAGCCTCCTGACCTTAACATGAACACGTCCGACGTTACTATCTCAATTAAATTAAATTCAAAATCTGATCTATGGCTTTATTTTTGACAGAATCTCTTTAAAGGCATTTACAATCAATTAAAAAAAAACACAAAATAAATTAAATATTTGTTTGTTTTTTTTTGTATATTTACTTAAATCTATTAAATTAAAAATTTTAGTTATCATATTTTATATTCAGTTATTTATTTCCTTCATATGATTATTGACTATTTGTCAAATTTATGACATTATTTAATTTATATTTACATAATACATATTAACAAAAATATATAAATAGTTATGTTAATAAATTATTTATTAAAATCATAAATCTAACAAACTTTTATAATTTGTACATCAATTGTAAATATAAATAAACATAGACATATGTAGGTATATAATATTTTATAATCAAAGTACATAGGATTTTTTCTTATTATCATTTATAATTTGTTTTGATTTAATTTTGATTTATATTCTAAAAAAAAAAAAAAATGTTTCAGCAACATATTGCTTACATTATCAGATACACTATATAAAATAGAATTCATACAAAATTTTGATTAAAATTTATGACAGTTATAAATTAGACCCCAAAAAAATTATTACTACTTGATTAAATGATTTTAACTTATTTCAAAAAAGTTTTAATTAAATTTATTAAAAGTACTTTGTCCTAAGAATTACTTTTAATAATGCATGCAATAATTATTAATAAAAATACCTAATTGCAATTTGGATTAATAATAATGTTATTCATTTAAAATTAATTGACTTTATGACACACCTTTTATTTATTAAGAATCTTATGAAAAAAGTATAATACATATTATATTATCCCTTTTTTGGTTTCTGTTAGGCTTGATAACTTTCATTTTTATTTAAATTAAATATTAATTAATATAATTAATAAAATGAACCCATAGAAACAGGCAAGTTCATATAAAAGTATATAATAAACACGAGGCAACCGAAATATTTTACAGAATTTCATTAACATTTACAGACCCATTTTGTCAGAGATACCGATTCATACTAAATATCATTTCTCAAATAATTTTTTCCTCTACCCGTGCATGTTCCAGTAATGTCATATTTCATATCTAATCATACAGTACATTCAAATATATAAATATAGTATATCTATATTTAGTTTAACATAACATAACACGATAACAGTAATGTAATACAAAGTACAAAACTAAAAATCATATTTCATTTTATAAACAAATTGCAAATGCATAATAAAGAATTTCAATTTTTTAAACTCATCTGTGATCTGTGAGTTCATTAAACGGGAAAATTTCCAGACAGAAGTTCACCATTCCATTTTATTTTACACAAAAAATTATTTCCAACTTAAAACTAATCCAGATTTCAGAATGATATTTTTCTCAGTATGTTAGGTGCATTATTTATTATTGTAAAATATATTATACTGTGGGTGGGGGAACATATACATACAATTTATTTTCAAGTGCACATCATGTTAAAACCATAATAAAATGTAAATCTCTAATAATTGGTTTCGAAGACAACTTTAAGTCTTACCGTTAAAAATAGTTTTTTCTAGAGAGAAGATATACAGTTTTTGTTATTCTTTTTTTGAATTCTATTAAAATTTACAATGAGCTCTTCTCTAAGTATAAATAAAATAATGTATTTCTAATGTACTGTAATGTAATGTTAGGACTGTAAAGTAGAAATATTACGTCTGTAAAGTTGTCTGTATTTTGAGTATTAACTCTCAATTATATTTTAAAAATTATTAATATTGAAATATAACAGTAAAATAACAGTTAATATAACAGATTCATTCATAATATTTTTATTTCCTAACAGTGCAGTACGATACGAGTTTTATAATAACATTTTTGATGGTGAATAAAATAATAATTATCAACATATTCACCACATTATGTTAAATGTTAAATCGTGATTGTTGTCTAAAATGTTATGTTATCTAAATTGTACAGAACTTTGGAAAATAAACACATTGGATTGCATTGCATTTATATAATAAAATTTCTTATTTAAAAAATTTAATTGGAAACATTTTGTTGTTTTTGTTTTTTTAATTTAATGACAAATGAATAAGATATCAAGTATTTTCTTAAAATTCCATTTCTTTTTATATCAACAAATAACATTTAAAGGTCAACAAAATAACATTAAAATTAGTATTTAATTAAATTTCTATTTTTTTGTTTCAAAAGGAATGCACTTGACTTTTAAAATTTCCCTTGAAAGTGATTAAAATGACTAATGTTGATATTTTAAGAATATACTTCCGGAAACTAAAACTTTAGTTGGGACATAAACAGATTTAGTAGTTTACTGCATTTTATTTTAATTAAAAACTAAGAATAATTAGTTTTTTGATTATTTAAATGAGTCATTATTGTTCTAAGCAAAATTTAAAGAAAAAAATATTTTAACTTTATAAAAATACATTAAGTGCATTTCTAAATTTTTATATTCAAATATTTCGATGGTGACTTCAAAATTTTTCAAGCAGAATACAACAACTTAGAACTTATACTTTTTTGTGAGAAATTTTTCATTATGTGAAGTTGAGTGATAATTTTTGCAAAATAGATCTACAGGAAGTTCTGACATAAAAACCAAGAAAGTTATTGGTTTGCTGATATTTAACTCAATTTTTTTGGAAAAAAATCTGAAACAAGATTTTATATTATACTAGCTAATACCCGGTGCGCGTTGCTGCGCCTCTCAATGGAGAAATTTTTAGCATACGATTTCTTTCCGTATCCAAAAATCCCTATAAACAAATTTTCATGAGAATCGACTGAGCAGTTTAGGAGTCTATTCGACACATAAAAACAAACAAACTTTCGCTTTTATATATATAGAGTATATGTTTTTTTATATATGCACTTTTTTAAAAAATAAGAACTCCTTCAGGTTTGCATTAAAATTTGTATTTTTTTTTCATTTTGGAAAAGAAATACTTTCTCCAATATTCAGAAAATCCTACATTTCAATATAAACTTTGTATAAACAAGGCTTTAGACAACAAGGCTTCAAGGCGTGTTTTTATAAATACAATTTTAAAATAAATTTTCAAATTCCCGATCTGTTACAGTTTCCAAACATTCAAAAATTGTTTTTAAAATAACTCATATTCATTATAAGTTAAGTAACTCATTCACAACTTTAAATTTAAATCTTAAACTTCAAATTTATGAATATCAAGGCGATTTCCCAAATATCGTTAAATAAGTGTTACTCTCATATACGAACTATGTTTTTGATTCCACTTGCACATATTTATCAAAAGAGAGGAATTGACGGACGAACATACAATCTAATTTTTCTAATGATAAGACTAAAATATCCAGATTCAAAAAATTTGTTTTAAAATTAAGGGATCATAAAAACAGAGTAATGTCAAATAAAATAGTTCAATCGTAAAACGCAACATATATAAAAAAAAAATTAAAACGATTAATTTAAATTAGAACTTCAAAAAATAAATTCTTGACCTTTCTCTATTTTTGACTTGTTTATTTTTAGTCATTATATAATAAATTTATATTAAAAATCACAGAATTAAAGTATCTCATTTTTCAAATGATCTATTTATATGAATTTTATAGTTTATTTTAAATAAAATCGTTTTTATATTCATTGCATTTTCTTTTTTGAAGTTTTTCTTTTTAGAAGTTCGTTCTCTTTTAACCTTTTTGACATCATTCAGTTTTTATAGTTTTATCTATTCATGCGACAATTTTTAGAAACTGACAATACTATAAGTTAAAAAAATATCTCTACATTAAAACATCTGATATAGAAATAATATAATACAAAATAATGGCTCCGCGTCATAAGATCGAAAAGAAATCGGAACAATTAGGCATATTAAAAATTTGCAGTCGAACTTTCGACGCGTATTAAGAATTATTAAAACTAAAATCGGCGGAAGTTCGAAATAAAATTTATATCATTTTTAATTTTAATAAAACTAAGAAGAATATTTTAAACTTGTATAATAGGCAATGAATCCGTCCAATCCCAAATTAAAAAAATTAATGCTATATTTATTTCGAAAATGTTAAACGTTGTTTTTTGACGTTTCGACATCTTAAGATCTGTCGCACATGTCGTAAGTTTGATAAAATTATTAATATTAAAAACGAGATAAGTTCAACAAAACTTTCTTTCCTAAAGTTTTTTTTCGAACTTATAACGTTCGAACTTATGACACGGAGCCTAAAATAATAATAAAGTTGAAGCTTTTGTTAAAAATGTAATTTTTGTCGCAGCATGTGACATTTTATCATATTTAATATGTGATTTTTTTGTAAAATGACAGAAGTAAATTGAAATTCATTGGAAAGAATAAAATTAATTTAAAAATTGAAGTAAAATAAAAATAAAATTGTGTTCTAATGTTCAGTGCTGCTACTGGACCTTTATTACTTGAAGAAAAAGTTTCATAAAAACTAAAGGAAAATTAAACTTGAAAGCAGAAATGTATAGTAAATTGTCAGACCTAAGACAGTTTTCAAAATATTTGTTTTTGAAATTATTGAATTTTATTGAATAATTAAAAAATAATCAAGCATATTTATTAAAAGTCAAATCTAAAGAATATAACAAAAGAGATAAGAAAGAGGCTGATCAAGAGCTACTAAGTGCTATCCCAATCTATCACACTAGAACTTGACACTAGTCTACAGACTTACAATTTCCGATAATACCAATTTCCGAAATTTTTAGAAGTAAAATATATAGAATAAACTTTGTTAAGAGAATTGTATAAAGTCAGAGCAAAATACAACCATGTGGTTATAATAATACTAAAAATTTGATAGATAATTTACCGCGAAAAATACATGATGTCGAGTTTTCGGGAAAGGTTTGACACCTAAGAATCTAACAAAATTAAAAGAAATTAATTCTTGACCTAAAAAGCTGATTTTGAGTATACAAAATATTTCCTAATCTCTTTTTCAAAAAGAGTAAAATAGAAAAATATAAACTCTTACCGTTTCAGAGTCTGCTCTGATCACGAATATAGCCGAACCCACTAAATAAGCGAATTCCACTTTTTTCATAGGTTTTCACATCCATTCTTTAAATAATCAAATAAATTAAGCTATTTTTATTAACTAATTTATTTGCCACTTGAGTTTGACAATTGAATTTAAAATTTAAAGCCTTTTGATGTTCCTCAAGTTTTATTTGACAATTTAAAATCATGAGATAAAATGTTTGTCTGATTAAACATTGCATGTATACCCTGCTTACACTTGCATTTTTTTACAAACAAACAAATTATATAAACATTATTATTATTAGTTATTTTTATTTTTTTATTATATTCTATATGCTTTCTCTGTTTTTCTTTCTGTGCAATATCGTAATGCAATTTTTAACCAATTTTAATGCAATTACAATTTTTTTTTTTAAAAATTCATAATTTCTATAAAGTGCATATCGTCTGAACTTTTTTTTTTTTTGCTTGTTATGATTATTCTCTTTTCTATTTCATCATACTCATGTTTCCGTTAAAATGTTTTGAAGAATGGAAAATTGTGAACGTCAAAACTGTTACAACTTTTATTGTTATTAGAATGAATTTTGAATGAAACCAAGTAGAGACAATCGTGACATTGACGAGAATTGTGTTAAAAAATACTGTATAGTGGTTAAAAAAATTTTGTTATTTTATGTTTTACTGGAGTATAGATAATGAATGTGACAGTTGTTTTTGTGGTTGACTAGACTAGAATTTATAGATATATGAATAATATATTTATATGATGCTTTTTAGAAAAGTTAATAAAAATTGACATAAGAATTATTTTCATTTACCGTTAAATTACTTTTCTATGTTAGTTAGAATTTTCAATTACAAGAATCAAAATATAATGTATTTAATATTGAAAAAAATAAAATTTTAATTGAAGGAATTAGCAAGATATTATAAATTGATGCAAAATAAATATTTTTCAATGAATTTTTTATTAAAGATATATAATTATTAATTATTGATTAAGCCAATAATTTGAACCCAATGACGAATGGTAGGTGAGTCGAGTCGAGTCGAAAACCAGAAAAGTTTTTTCACTTTTACTCGATTTCGAATCTGGACCTTTCACATGAAAAGTCGACACTTAACCACTGTGCCACCCAGCCGTTAATTGGTTATACCATTAATTTGAACCCAATGATGACGCATAGTGGCAGAATCAATTTCGAACACTAGATAAAAGTTATTGTTATTGAAAGTTTTGAGTGCTTGTCTGGTGAAGGCCAGTATACATTTTGGTAGAAGAGTCGATTTAGAAAATCAGATAAAAGTTATTGTTATTGAAAGTCTTGAGTCCTTGTCTGGTGTAAACCAGTATAATTGAATATTTTACAGCATTTTAAGTCAGAACGTAGTTTTAATGATATTTTAATTTGGATATTTCTCACAGTAACTCAAAAATTTAAAAGCTAGAATCCTGATATGTCTTTGTTTTGACACTTTTGAAATTGAGTAGAAAGTTCTGGTAACTGCCATAAAACTTTTTTTTAATGAGCATAACTCTATATAGCTAATAAATTTGGTAGTGTAATTTTTAGTAGTTATGAAGAATGAAAAATTCCTATATAATCACATTGTATAATATTGTTTTTTAAAATAAATATAAATCCTCTTTTGAAGCCACTAATTAAACTTTAGTTAAAATATTAGTGTTCACATTATGGTATTGTTTTGACACTCATAGAAATTTTTAATACACAAATAAAAGTATATAAATTAAATTAAATATATATATATTTAAATTTTCCCTTTTTTTAAATATAAAAGTTGTCCGCAAAATCCTAATTTTCAATCAAAAATAAAATACAAATTTTCAATGTCACTTTAACCCTTAAGCATTAAAAACCTCAGTAACCAGATATCATTTTACAAAAAAAATTCCAAATTTAAATTGTTGAAAATGAGGTTTTTTTTAAAGGTATTGAAAAGGAAAATATGCTAAGGGTGTGAGAAAAATGAAAATCGATATCGGAAAATTTACTCATATAATAAAATACCTTGGGGACATGTTGACCCTTTTCAAAAAATTTTAAATAACCAATATACATACACTCACACAACATTTGTTTAACATATACCAAAAAATAAATGTGTGCATGTTTGTAAAATTAAATTTACAAAAAGGAATGGTTGAATTATTAAAAAAGAATATCCCTTTAAGTAACTACGTCCCCTGTATTTCTTAAACGGAACTTGAAAGCAAAGGGAATAATATTGAATTACATTATATTCAAATTTTATTTTTATTTTTGTTTTTTAATTATCTAAAAAAACAAATGAAAATTAAAATAAAAAAAAAACTTTAATATTATAATAAATATAATTGTTGCACGAAAATAGAAAATTTGGATTATTTTTGAGTATTTTATTTGAAAGGGCTGCTCTATTATTATAAAGAAAATAATTGGGGAAAATATGATATAATAGATTATTATGTAAAATAGCTACAATTATTTTAAAATATTATTTAACAGGACGAAGACTACTAGAATTTGGGAGTTATAATAAGAATTTTATAATAAAATAATTTACTAATAATATTTAAAAAATTTACTCATTATAAATTATTAAAAATGAATGAAAATTCTTCTGATATAAAGTGAAGAAAACTCAAACTGTAGTCCTCTAAATATTGAGAAATATAAAAAATCGAAAAACTAAAAAAAACAAGTAAAGAAACAGTCAGTCGGTGCAACCGACTTAGAAATACCCTACACCTATTTGGTTCAAATTTAAGGACATATCCATAAGTCATTTTAACAACATAGAAGCTGTTATTAATTTGATCGTAAGACATAGCTAACCAAATTAACTGTATAATACTAAAAACATTTTCTAATTACCCTATCTATTAAAAAATACTACAAATTCTTACTAATTTATCTATTTAAAAATATTAAATAACAAACAAACTTGAAATAAATGAAAATATATTTATTCCAATTCAATTACAAAATGAAAAAATTCTAATTATTAAATTTTGTGATAAAAAGATAAAGCATAATATATTTAATAATCCAAATTTTTAAAAATTGCAATTATTTTAAATGGTTAGTTTATATACCTAATAGAAAAGCTTATAAACGCAAAATATGCAATAAATGTATTTCTAAAATACAATTAAAAATTTACACCTTTTCATATAATTCATTTAAATATAAAAATAAATTTTACATAAATGCATCAAGTACCTTTGAACATAGCTGAACCACTACAATTAAGTCTAGATTTCGGAGACACATAGGACATAGGAAATATATTCTTTGGCTTCGAAATTAAACTCGACCACAACCAATTCCCATAGTACTTTCATTACTAGTAACCTACTGTTAAATTTCATCAAAATACCGGCATTATTTTTTGAGTTATGGTGTTTGTAAGATATATCTTTGTTAGTCCTTGAACTTTTCAAGGGTTCCAGGACCCGAAATTATGGTACGATTTCGCCCATATGCAGTCCCGTCATACTTTCAATACTGTTAACCCTTGTACACAATTGGAACGCTCTATCTTAATTTTAAGTTACTAGTTTTATTAATTTCGATGATAAGCTTTTACACATTGGGGGGTCTAAGAGAGGTTCTGAACCACCACTCCAATTGATCCCAAATTAGGGGGGCACGCAAGAAATAGTAAAGAACACCCTTGTGGCAAATTGGAAGCTTCTTCATTTGTTTCAAGTTACTATCTTTATTAATTTCGAAAATATGCTTTAAGGGCCTAAGAACTGAGTGGCTGGTCCCCGATCCACTACTCCAACGGGGCCCAAATTTCAAAGACACTTACGAAATAGGAAGGGACACCCTGATACCAAATTTGGAGGTTCTATCTTCATTGGTTTCGGAATTATGCTCGTTTGGCCTAAATTCGATCAAAAAGTTCTAAGTTCCGAACCCATTGTCCAATCCTCACCGTACGTAATCACCGCCGTAATTTCGCTGCCAATAACCTACAGCACAAATTTCATGAAGATAGCCTCATTAGTTGTTGAGTTATCGTGATTTTTTATATATGTTCCTTAGCCCTGACATCGATTAAAAGGACCGGAATCCGAACCGTTGGGCTGATTTCGCCCTTATATAGTCCGCGCTGTACTTATAGTACTAGTTAACCCTTGTACACAATTTGAACGGTCTATCCTAATTTTAAGTAACTATTTTTAGTAATTTCGATTATAAGCCTTTAAAACTTGGGAGGTCTGAGAGGGGTACAGAACCACCACTCCAATTGATCCCAAATTAAGGGAACACGCAAGAGATAGTAAAGAACACCCTTGTGGCAAATTGGAAGCTTCTACATTTTTTCAAGTTGTTATCTTTATTAATTTTAAAGATATGCTTTAAGGTCTTCGGAAATGTGTGGCTGGTCCCCGACCCACTACTCCAATGCGACCCAAATTCACAAGACACTTAGGAAATAGGAAGGGACACCCTGATACTAAATTTGGAGGTTCTATCTTCATTGGTTTCGGAATTATGCTCGTTTGGCCTAAATTCGATCAAAAAGTTCTAGGTTCCGAACCCATGGTCCAATCCCAACCTTACGCAATTCCCGAAGTAGTTTCATTACTAGTAACCTACAGCACAAATTTGATGAAGATAGCGTCATTAGTTGTTGAGTTATCGTGATTTTTTATATTTGTTCGTTAGCCCTGAAACCGATTAAAAGGTCCAGAATCCGAACCCATGGGCCGATTTCGCCCATATGCAATCCCCGCCGTACTTTCAGTCCTAGTAACCTACAGTTAAAATTTCATCAAGATAGCTCCATTATTTTTTGAGTTATCGTGCCTACGGACGGACGGACGGACGGACGGACGGACGGACGGACGGACATGGCTATATCGACTAAGGCGGTCACGCTGATCACAAATATATATACTTTTCCATATCTAGCTCGCTTCCTTTAGGTGGTTACAAACACCATACCAAAGTTAATATACCCCTTTACCTATTCTATAGGTGTAGGGTATAAAAATATTAAAAAACAAACAAACTTGAAATAAATGAAAATATATTTATTCCAATTCAATTACAAAATGAAAAAATTCTAATTATTAAATTTTGTGATAAAAAGATAATCAAAGCATAATATATTTAATAATCCAAATTTTTAAAAATTGCAATTATTTTAAATGGTTAGTTTATATACCTAATAGAAAAGCTTATAAACGCAAAATATGCAATAAATGTATTTCTAAAATACAATTAAAAATTTACACCTTTTCATATAATTCACTTAAATATAAAAATAAATTTTATATAAATGCAGCAAGTACCTTTGAACATAGCTGAACCAATACAATTAAGTCTAGATTTCGGAGACACATAGGACATAGGAAATATATTCTTTGGCTTCGAAATTAAACTCGACCACAACCAATTCCCATGGTACTTTCATTACTAGTAACCTACTGTTAAATTTCATCAAAATACCGGCATTATTTTTTGAGTTATGGTGTTTGTAAGATATATGTTTGTTAGTCCTTGAACTTTTCAAGGGTTCCAGGACCCGAAATTATGGTACGATTTCGCCCATATGCAGTCCCGTCATACTTTCAATACTAGTTAACCCTTGTACACAATTGGAACGCTCTATCTTAATTTTAAGTTACTAGTTTTATTAATTTCGATGATAAGCTTTTACACATTGGGGGGTCTAAGAGAGGTTCTGAACCACCACTCCAATTGATCCCAAATTAGGGGGGCACGCAAGAAATAGTAAAGAACACCCTTGTGGCAAATTGGAAGCTTCTACATTTGTTTCAAGTAACTATCTTTATTAATTTCGAAAATATGCTTTAAGGGCCTAAGAACTGAGTGGCTGGTCCCCGATCCACTACTCCAATGGGGCCCGAATTTCAAAGGCACTTACGAAATAGGAAGGGACACCCTGATACCAAATTTGGAGGTTCTATCTTCATTGGTTTCATAATTATGCTCGTTTGGCCTAAATTCGATCAAAAAGTTCTAAGTTCCGAACCCATTGTCCAACCCTCACCGTACGTAATCACCGCCGTAGTTTCACTGCCAATAACCTACAGCACAAATTTCATGAAGATAGCCTCATTAGTTGTTGAGTTATCGTGATTTTTTATATATGTTCCTTAGCCCTGACATCGATTAAAAGGTCCGGAATCCGAACCGTTGGGCTGATTTCGCCCTTATATAGTCCGCGCTGTACTTATAGTACTAGTTAACCCTTGTACACAATTTGAACGGTCTATCCTAATTTTAAGTAACTATTTTTAGTAATTTCGATTATAAGCCTTTAAAATTTGGGAGGTCTGAGAGGGGTACAGAACCACCACTCCAATTGATCCCAAATTAGGGGGGCACGCAAGAGATAGTAAAGAACACCCTTGTGGCAAATTGGAAGCTTCTACATTTTTTCAAGTTGTTATCTTTATTAATTTTAAAGATATGCTTTAAGGTCTTCGGAAATGTGTGGCTGGTTCCCGACCCACTACTCCAATGGGACCCAAATTCACAAGACACTTAGGAAATAGGAAGGGACACCCTGATACTAAATTTGGAGGTTCTATCTTCATTGGTTTCGAAATTATGCTCGTTTGGCCTAAATTCGATCAAAAAGGTCTAGGTTCCGAACCCATGGTCCAATCCCGACCTTATGCAATTCCCGAAGTAGTTTCATTACTAGTAACCTACAGCACAAATTTGATGAAGATAGCGTCAATAGTTGTTGAGTTATCGTGATTTTTTATATTTGTTCGTTAGCCCTGAAACCGATTAAAAGGTCCAGAATCCGAACCCATGGGCCGATTTCGCCCATATGCAATCCCCGCCGTACTTTCAGTCCTAGTAACCTACAGTTAAAATTTCATCAAGATAGCTCCATTATTTTTTGAGTTATCGTGCCTACGGACGGACGGACGGACGGACGGACGGACATGGCTATATCGACTAAGGCGGTCACGCTGATCACAAATATATATACTTTTCCATATCTAGCTCGCTTCCTTTAGGTGGTTACAAACACCATACCAAAGTTAATATACCCCTTTACCTATTCTATAGGTGTAGGGTATAACAAGGGGGATTTGTTTATTTGTTTTGAAAACAAATTTTTTGTAAGGAAAAATATTTAAAATAGTTATACAAAATGGCAGACGGTATTATTTAGTTTAAAAATATAGAAAGAACTAGTTGTTAAAGTAGTTATTCATGAATCTTATCAAACAATATATCAATATTGTCAATATATTCTCCAAAATCACTGGTACTCTATCAATAATTGACCCTGTAAAAAAATTTAAAAAAATTTAATTTTAAAATGGAGGCCTCGGTAAATAAATGAGTAATAACATGTCTTAACTCATTGAGTATAACATATTATACAGGGTGACCAGAATTCAGTGGTTCTAAAACCTTCAGGTGATAGAGGGAGTCCAGATGAACGTACCAAAATTTTAAAAATGAAATAAAATTGATATATTTTGCAACGGTTTTTATAAAAACTTATAGTTATTTAAAATAAAGCAGTGAAAATATCAATATTTATCGGATTAAAGTCTTTGTAATTCTTCAACAATGAGAGCATAAACATTTAGACACTAATCATTTTGGATATTATTAAGAAAGCCCGCTACTAGCTACTCATACTTAAACGAATCTTTCATATTGTACAGGGGCGAAGCTATTCTTATTCCTTTAAAAAAATAACAAAATTACTTTGAAGGCCGTTATCTCGGTAACCTTTAGAAATAGATACCGCGTTGTAAAATAATTTTCAGGACCTCCTCTATCACCTACAAATCTATAGACTCGCTTGAAACCTCTATCATATTTAAATTTATGAACAAGTGGGCTCTGGACACCTTATATATTATAACAGTATAAGCACACTCTATGTGGTAGGGGACTTTCAGTGAGTAAATGAGTAAATTTTGAAAAAGTCGCCTATTTAAAAATTGAACTTTAATGAATTTTAATTCTACATATCAGTAAAATATATAAATTGTAAGATGTACATAAGTTATATAAACTTTAGACATTTATTTAATTTATATGAATTATACAGAAGATTTACACCATTTATATAATTACAGCATAATTATTTGATTCTTAAAAAACCTGTAGACACATAAGTTGTAATTATACCAACTTAAAACACCTATTAAGTGTAACTAGTACTTACTTACCTAATAACAATTATAAAGCCATTCAACATAATTAAAAAGAAATTTTTGAAGAGGTTTTTTAAGACCAATTTACTATAAATTAAAAATATTGGTCTAGAAAGTCTAATAGAACCTTTCATATTCATATTGTAAAATATAAGGCATGTCCAAATATTGAAAAAAATTTTGTATTTAAAAATAAATTGTTGTATTTTGGCAAAATTCAATTTTAAAAGACTATGTAATAAAATATTTTTTAAAATTCCTTTTATTCCAAAGAGCAAAACTAAATAATTCACATTGTACCAATGTTTTTACAAATCTCATCTGAAAATTTAACTTGTTAACATAAAATTGGAAAATATTCAAACGATATTACATTATAAATTTTCCCAAATATCAACCATTACAATTTTGTAAATCTAAAACTTACCTTAAGCTAAAACAATTAACTATACATTTTCTAAAAATTTCATCAACTCTGTATTTAAATAATAGCTTCAGCAGTAGTAATAGCAGTTTAATTATTGCAAAATTGTACTCTATACCTTCTAAAGTTTTTTAATTGTTTTTTATCTATATATATATAACTTATATTCCAAAATACTTTTGGTACCAATTTCAAAATAGTTCCAACTTATATGTTTATTATTTATATGATAGTGAAAAAATTTCAAATAAAACAAATAAACAAATCAACAAAATATAAAATCGAATAAAGTCAGAGCTCTTAATACTTAAATAATTCATTTATGTAATCACATGTGTATATGTAATCCTTATCCTAAAAGAAAATCCATAGTTTCATATTCAAATATCTACATAGATTCAGAAATTTAACTAACTTTCAAATATTTTGTAAATATACAATTTTTCCCCAAAATATCGAAATTCAAAAATTTACTTTGGTATAAATTGAACATATCCTATACATATACAGGGTCGCACAAAACGACCGATATGATTTGAATGATTAATAATTTTTTAAATTTATTTATATTTTTTATTTCAGAATTTTGTGAAGAAAACTTGGGGAATTGGAAATGAAACAGTACACAACAGAACAGCGTTCAAAAATTACGAAAAGTTATGGAAAATGTACTGGAAAGAGCACGAATGTGCGAATCCGAAAATGGTCACCACTTGCGGGATATAATTTTTCTACTTAAGCTAAAAATATTCCCCATTAAATAATTCTGCATAACAAAAAAAAAATAATAATAATAATTAACGATTAAACAAAAAAGTTATTACACATTCAAACCATATCGGTCGTTTTGCGCCATCCTGTACAAATATTGTTTTCTTTTAATTTGTAAATCGGTATACAATGTACGAATGAATTAAGGTCATATCTATACTCCAACCTTCTGGTTTTTTTATATTTGAAAAATTCAAAAAAAAAAACAAAACAAAGGAAATAATAAACTTTACTAAAACTTTATTTACTACATTTTGTATTTTATTCAAAGCAAGAGATCAAGGACCTCCTTCTGTTACTGGTTATATCCAGATTCAGGATAATATACAAAAAAAAATCTTTTATCTTTTATTCGTAAACAAATTTTAGGCATAGTTTCTGTAGAATGATAAGTCCCATATATACGTATGTTTTTTAAAATACAAAATTTGTGGCAAATGTAATCGTATGTAAATCAAAAACCAAAAGTACAATATAGATAGAACTTATACATAAATTAAATGAAAAAGGCAACGTTATCAAGTTTATTTAATCTGCTAGACAAAAAAACATATATAGTTCATATTTTTGTCTAGATTCTCTTATTTTTCCCAGTATTTATTAGAATTTCTAAAAGAATTACAATAAATTTTAGTTTTTTTTTTTTGAAAGGCAAACTACATGTTAATACATTGGAAAATACAAAACAAACTGAATAACAACTTTCATATATAGGGGATCTGGATAAAAAATTTTTAAAGTTATTTATAAATCAAAAAAATTTTTTTGGAGTTTATAATTTTTTGTGCTAAAGAAGTACTTTAAAATTTTTTGAAAATTGAAACACGTATGACATTATATAAGTTTATGGTTTTTAATTTGGTTCGGAAAATATTAAAAAAATGCAAAATTTCCAGGATTTGGATATGATTTTAGAGAGAGTACTAAAGGAAGCGAGAAATTAATTATTTGTACTGAGAGTCTGTAAGAAAATTTCCCAAAATAGCCCTAAATTGTAAAAAGCGGAGGCATAGAAGTAACCCAATAAATAAGTTTAAATAAAAAAAACTGTACATGTCAAGCAGATAATAAACTTTACCTGGACAAATCATATTAATTTTATTAGAATTTAATTAAAAATATAATAGTGTTTATTACTATTGTTAGGCGTGTGAGAGGTACACGAATCTATATTTTAAAAAGAAATGACCACTTCAGGAGCATCAAGGAAACCAAAGATAACAACGTTCTACCACAATTTCTAGTTCCTATCTTTATCAATTGCAGCAGCTATCTGAAACAGTACTTTCATACAAAAATATAGGAACAGTATATCTCTATTTTTATAAATTTCAAAAATATGGGATGGTCCTTGAACCGTCACTAAAATTGGTTCCGAATTTAATGAACTCGAGGGAAATAACACTATTATAAAAAATTTAAAGGAGCTATCTTTATTAATTTTGAAGATACGAAGATATGCTTATTAGGTATTGAAATGTGTGTGTGTGGGAGGTTACCCGAACCACAACTCCAATTGATTTCAAATAACCTCTCCAATTGATTTCCAGGGACACAATCTTCTTTTTATTGGTTCTAATAGAAATTCTATCTTTATTAATTTTGAAGAATTATTAGGTACTGGATGAGTGTAGGAGGTACTTGAACCATCACTAAAATTGATCCCAAATTTAAGGAACGCAAGGGAAAAAGGGGAAAAAACACTATTGTACTAAATTTGAAGGTTCTATGTTTATTTTTAATTAATATCCTTAATAATTTCGAAGATACGGTTTTTCGATATTGAAATGTAAGTGCAATTGGGGGGTATCAATTAAAATGATTTCTAGGGACACGATCGTTTTTCATTAATTCTAATTGAAATTCTATCTTTATTGATTTCGAAGATATGCTCGTTTCGCATTCAATCTGCCTTTATTTTGTCATTACTAATCTACAGTATAAATTTCATCAAGATAGCATCATTATTTTTTTATTAAATCAACTCATGAGGTGGTGCTGATTAAACAAATATATTACGATTTTCTATATTAGCTAGCCCCCTTTCAGTAGTTACAAACGGTGGTATGGTATTAAAGTCAATACACCTCTAAATCTATTTTAGGTGTCTAATATAAAAAGCTAACTAAGGACATTCACTCTTATCCTTAGATTAAAGAACAATGTATATATGTATATAATATAACAAACATCTAAAAATACCCAACAGTAACAGCCATTTATTGAATTTCATTAAAAAAGTATTTCATAAGTTCATCCTTTTATTTTATTTTGAGAAATTACTCTAATAAAACAAAACTATAAAAAAAAAATGTTAACTAGAAATATCAACAGACAATAAAATTTTTTAGAAAATTATTCGTGTATCAATTAAAAAGTATCCACTCAGACACAAAGGATTTCATTATACATAATAACAATGATTTTTTTCCAATGTCTGCAGAATTACTTACTTTAAAAAATACACAAAGAAACTACTTGTAATTTTATAGTAACAATTAATCTGAAAAAAAAATTTTTTTGTCTTTTGTAAATTACTTTTTGTCTCCGTCAAATTTTGATCTGAAAATTCTTGATATTCTTTGAAATCTTCTCATATGTTACTTTTTTAATTCTCTTAAATTAAATATTTCCTCAAAATAATCTGATTTCTCAAAAGACAATCAAGAATCAATCAACATTTACTAACAATTACTTTATTGGCATGTTTTAGAAAAAAAAAAGTGTGTTTAAAAAAAACGACTTGTGTAACCATGGTATAACTGTCAATGACAGTAGTTTTTAAACTTCAATAAATAAAGTACCAAAATTTTAAATAATCATTGTTAGTAATAATTTTCAATAAGATTTTTCTCAAATAAATGTCAATAATTTGTATAATATTACAATAATCTATTATTAATTTAAATTTAAGTGTTTAAATTGAAGTTAGCAGTATTACCAATAAAACAAGTTTTGAATTGAAAGTGAAACAATGTAATTAAACTTTAATGAAATAATTCAAAAGCAAAACGTTACATATGTATAAGTATATAATTTAAAACCAAGCCTCAAAATTTATAATATTGCATAAAATGTATATATAAACAATTTGCAAAATTTAAACTTTATCTATTATTAATAAAATTTCAATCTTAATAATAAAAACACCTTTACTATCGCGCAATGTTATAAACATTTAAAACATAACAAAATTATTCGCCTACTCTCTTTATTCCCATATATAACTGCTATATGTAACATATGATTTAATCAAATTAAATTTAGATTTTTCAATTTACCAAATAATAAACATGTAACAAAAATAAAATTAAATTCTACAAATTCAAATCTATAATGAAAAAGTGTAATTTTAACAATAATTTTTTTACAAAAACAACAACAACAAACAACAACAAAATAGAAACTTCAACAAGTGATCAACAGAACACTTCAATTTCCAAACAAACACCATTTAAAGTTTAAGTGTAGGTTTTATTTCAAATTCAATTATCAAAATCATAAAAATAAATTCAAAAAAAAAACAATCAATGAAAGTGAACCTATAAAACACAGTGACTTGAATATATTTAAAAGGTTTTTTGAAACAGTAAATCTAAACTTCAATTTATTACAAATTAACAAGATTTCAATTTTATATACAAACATATATTCCTTGATAGTCTGAAAACCTGCAAATCAATTTGAAATGAAGACGTACAACTTATAAAAGTTAAGTATACAAAAATTTCTTTGTCTACTTTTTATATAAATAGATGGGTAAGGCTGCTATGGCAGAACCTATAATAAAAATGATTTGTAAATGTCCCAAAAACGTGAGAAGTATAAAAGTCACGTACCTATTCCAAAAAAAAAGCAAAAACAAATTTTTATTATATTTTGTTTTTGTTTTTTCTTTTTTTTGTAATGTGATGTGATACAAATCTGATATTGAAACTTAAGCAAAAGTAAGGTGAATAAATGTGTGGTAAGGTGAATAATAATTTATTCAAGATTATAATTTGATCAGGTCTCAATTGTTACTGAGAATTAAGTGTCTGTATATGCATGTTGAATATACTCCGTTAATCCGTGTTTGTTCTACAATGTCTAACATTATTTAAATTAATTAAATTAGGTCTAAAAAAAATTTATTTTTGGTAAAATTTGTTCAAAATTTCTATTTTCTAAAGTTAATTTAATACTCTGGCTTCGGATTAGACTTAATTTCTATATTCACCTGCATTAGCAGATGCTATGTAAGCTAAATGATTCGAAATCAAATCAATTTAACTCTATCTGTATTTGCAATATTATTGTACTAATGATTAAAACAATAAAACAACTTCAATCCAATAATCAAGTATAATAAAAATTTTCTGCATTTTCAAATTGTCAATACTTCAAATGATTAATATAGTTGATTACTATAGCATTTTTAATTGCAACTTATTGTGCAATTAAAGTGCAAAAAAATAACAAATCGTAAAGTTAATTTAAAACGATATATGAACTTCTTGTTTATTGCTCAAATCAGCGACAGTAAAATAATGCCATACGCAATAAAGTCAGAATGACATTATATCACTTAAGTTATTAGTACAATAAGAAATAATGCAATATCATTGGTTTAATCGTGTATATCATTATTTTTCTATATTCAATCCGTATCGTTTCCTAAAACTTAAGTAATAAACACATATTGTGAAGTTGCTGAAAATTCCAAGTCTGGTTAAAAAGATTCTGACTTCGAAAGGATTTTAGAGTTCCCTATTTCGAAAGTATTTGCATATTTGTTTTAAACATTTAATTTCCAAAAAGCGGACAAAGACTGTATAAAAAGGTTTGAATGGAACAGTGGTTAGATTGCCGACCTTTCATTCGATCCCGGTAAAAGTGAAAAAAACATTTATGAGGTTTTCGATATCGACTCAGCTACCATTCGCGATTGGGTTAAAATCAATGGTAAAACCAATAATTAATAATACAATATTTGATTTAATATAAAATACATTATTATAACAATATAAAACATAAAATACTTATCAACAAATAATTTAATTTATTAATATAACTCAAAGATTATAAAATATTTAAATATAAAATTATTACTACATATAACAAATAGAATTTTATCTATTGAAATTCTAGAACTTTCATACATGTTATAAGGTGCTATCTCATGTTTAAATTGTATCTAGAATTCACTAAGATCAATTCTAAAAACAAGAATATAATATGACCACATTTGATCCATCATGTACATTTGGTATAGATAAGCTTAATAAACTAACAATTGAACAATTAGCATGTGAAATACATAGTTTAGCGATTACAGTTGCCTCAAAAAGTGTCAAATCTACCAAATTCTACCCTACGGAAAACTAGTTCATATGACATTTCTGTTATAAATAAATTGGCTTTATTTCACATTGTCTTCAAACCTAAAATATAACATAAACTAAAATAGAATGAAGAAAAACCAATAAGATAAATTTAACTGGAATTGAAACAAGTCTAGTAAATAAAAGTGATTAATAGTTAATTTAATCGTGTTCAATGTTCAATAGAATATTAACTTTTGATTTTTTTGAACTTTAATTTTTTTATGATCAGTTTTTCATGATAATGTTAAGTTGAAAATTATGTTGAAATTTTAAAAATAGCTAAAAAACAAATAAATTTTTACATATGTTTAAAAATAAAAAAATAATTAAATAGTTTAGTATAGTTAGAACGTTTGAATTACCTTGACCTTTTTAATTATTTTGAAATAAAAGAATGCAAAAATTTATGGAATAGTTATGCAAATTTATTACTCAATAATATTTAAGAAAATTTGATTTGTTAATAATGCTAGTAAAATGCTAGTTAAACAAGTAAATAAAATTACTTGTAATTATATTTTAATGTTTGCTATATTCCATTTAGATAATCATACTTTATTTAATTTCTTTCAATATGATGGTAATGTAGGTTTTTAAATTGTGAAGTAAAGCAGCGTGGCGTTAATTAATAATAAAACGGATTGTGGGAAAATTATTTAAAGTTTTGAACTAATAGCAGTTTTACTTTAATTAAAGTGTATTAAGTCTAAATCATGGATTATTTATCTCCTATGAGATCATGAAAGTTTAAGTTAAATAGCAATATTTATAAGCTATTACAGAAACAATTTAAAATATTATTTAAAATGAATGCACAAATCTTATATTTTGGAAGCCATCAATATCAAATAGGTAAGAATTATTTTTTTTTAAATATTTCATTTTATGGAACAACATATTTACGCTGACGACTTCTGCGGCTTTAGATATTTTTTATTGATCTTGATCGGCAAATAAACAATATTGAACTAATTAGTAATTTACATATACATTTCTAATTTGTCTTCCTTTGCCTTCTTTGCAATTAAAAACTATGTATAACTTGACATGATTATAACATGATAATAGCCCGGTTTGCAAGATCTAAATAGTTAAAAAAATATGAGTTACATCTCATCGCAAGGCTGCAAATATTTTTTTAATAAAAATTATTCGATTGGCCGTAGTAATTTTTATTAATACCAAATTATGATTTTTTTTACGAGGGAATGGAAAGCATCGAAAGCCACACTTTGAAACTGTGTGGTGTTCCACCACATCATTTTTGAACCAAACTTAAGGAAGAGACCTCTAGAGGGATGTTAAAGGGATGGGAATATGAGAGGATTTTGGGATTATGGTGCGGGTTAATTGGGTTGTTAGGATTATGGAGGGTAGGGAATATTGAATCGGATGTTGGGATGTTAAGAAGAAAAATGTATTTCTCAAATTAAGCTAAATCGTACACATATATGCTATCAACTTTGGGAAACACATTTGATGGAATGTGGTTCTATAAACGTGAAATTCTCATGACAAACAAATTCCCATAAACCATGTTACCCCATATGCTTAGCTCAATTGTGTCGGGATGAGCATCTATGTTGTAATCCTTATTCCGCGTTTGAAAATATTAAGTGCATGCATTAATTCTTTAATTTCTTAAGAACAGATGTGGATGACCAACTGTACGATAATGACTGAGTGGAGTTAGTGGTAAACCAACGAGTAAATTCTTTTAATTAAAATAATAGATAATATTAACCTAAGTCTATAAGTTAGATCGTATTATAAGTCGAAATTAAAAAAAAAATTTGACAGTAGAATTTTATCGAATAAAACATTTACTTTAAATAACTGATATCAATCATTTCATTTTCATCAATTCAATTAGCAGCCTGACTAGACAATTTTAAAATGCAATCAGTTTTATAAAATTAATTACAATTCAAATATGATTCGAAAGATTCAGAAATAAGATTAAAACAAATAATGCAAAATAAGTAAAAAACATACAAAATTCACATAAACTATTATAAATTAATATTTAATTTAAAATTCATTAAAAAAATTTCTAAATTAATTATTCAAAATATTGATAATTAATCTTTCTCAATTTCTTATAAAATATAACTAATAACTAACTAAGTTATTTGGGGCCTCGGTGGTGCAGTGGGTAAGCATTTTGGCTTACTAACCGAGGGGGTCCGGGTTCGGTTCCCGGTCAGGTCATACAATATTTAATTAAAAAAAAATTATTGAAAAATAATTTTTCTTTACGAATCCCCATGGTGACCAAATATAATATAAATATACAAATATATAATATAAACAAAATAAATAATATAGTAGTTATAAATAAATAGAAAGTATTTAATGAGGGGTGCACAACGGGCCGCAAGGCCTAGGTGTAAGGGAGACTTGCTTTCCCCCCCCCCCCCGTCTAAACAACAACAACAACTAAGTTATTTTTAATTAAATTCATATTTAAAATAAATAAAGTAATTCCATTAAAAAGTTTTCAATAACTATCACTAAAAATTATTTTCCCCAACTATCAACATTATTTTGATTTCTTTCAACTTATTTATTCACTTCTTTTCCTACTATTCAAATATCAACATTACAATTTTACAATTTTACAATACCTGAAGTGATGAACTATATAATCCCTTATCCTGCTTTAAAATCAAAGTTAAAAATTTTATATCAGAAATATCCACTACTATCAATATCAATGTCAATGTCAATGAAATATAATTTCATTACATTACAGTACAAAAAAAAAACTGACAGTTTCCTTTATGACTACCCTGCCACCTGTTCAATATTTAAACAGTAAAAAAAAAGCAGCACAAAATGAACATTCAGGAAAAATAAGGTGCAAGAATAATGCAATAAAAATAAAAAACCAGACTAAATAAAATACAAAAAAAAAAAAAAACTTGAATATAAAAAGTTATTTAAAAAGAATTATAAGCTCCATTACCATTAATTAAAATTGACGTGAGTTTGTAATTGACAATACAACTAGGTACAAGTACCAAATGGAAAAAAGGACATAAACACCGCAGACAATAAAAGACACATAAAAGTATCTACTTTTTTTTTATGTTTCTAATGTCAATATTTATTCTTTTGTTTAAATACTTGTAACATAAAGTAAAGAGATGGGTTTGATTAAAAAATAACAATTGTTATGTTACTGATGCACTGATGGTGGTTTTAGCAACATTAGTTATAGATATAATAATATGCATGCAACAATTACATATTTGAATAATAATTACATAAATTTTAATTATGAAATATTTATATTAAAAATTTAGAACGTTTTTGGGTCTGTCGCACTTACAAACTGATACCCTAACAGTATTAACAGTCATTTTCAATTATTTTTATTTTAAAAAACTCTAAATAATTTTTTTCTGTGTTCAATCTGTCAAATTGAATACATTTTATCTCCTGTCAAATCTATATAATTTCGTAAGGTCGAATTTTTATTTTGAGATAGCACAGAAACTATGAGTACTATTTTCATAAGTGTTACCGTAATTTAAAGGTATAGATGGTCCAGTGCCGAGAAAATTCTGTCTGTAAGGCCAATAACTGTGATAACGCGATTACGCGAACAGGCCAATCTATAGTTTATGTAGCTTTTTGACAGGTACTTTTAAATTATATCGCATTTATTTATCAAGGGATAATAAAGGAAAATAAATAGTCGAACTAAAATAATAAAAATCGTGTAAAGTAACCGGAAGTCTAACAGACAAGTTTTAAAAAGGAATAGCTTGCGATAAATGGCATATTATAGTTTTTAGAGGACTATATTTTTAGAGAAGCTTCAAAACCAAAGTAAATCCAACTTTTTAATTTTTTTTTACTACTTCAAATTTAATTCATACTACAAAACTAATGTGTTTTTTTTTTTCAAATCATTTAGTCAGTCCTACTTTTGATTTCCTAGATACTTAAGCAACTACAAATTTATGTTATAAAATTTTAGGACCGGATAAAAATTTATTGAGACAAAAACTATGACAATAAAATATTTTTTAAAAGTTGCTTGTGTTTAGCGCTAGTGCGATATATTCGGATTTGGTCTTGATTTACTTCATCTTTTAAATACCTACTGCATTAGATCCCAATATTGGAATTTTGAAATGTAATCTTTCGTTAGATTCTTTAACCATTTTCGATTAATGATTTTAATCTACAGCCATTTATAATGAATCTATTAAAGTGTTTTGACAAAGCACTAGAATACTTTATCTTCTAATAGAAGTCATATTGCAAGGTGTACTGTATCATATGTTATTTAATGCAGTCATATAAAACAGGTGCAGGGTCACAACTCCCAGGGTCATAAGTCTCTTTGGGATTTATGACTCACTTAGTGGGACGTAAATCCCTAAGGGACTTATGACCCATTTTTAAATATTCACGTGGAACATAAGTCCCTTTACAAGTTTCCCAGGTCATAAGTCCCTTTAGGAAATCTAAGAGTCTTCTCTGATCTTTTTATTAAAGTATGATAATACAAAAATATATATATGCAAAATATTAGATGTACAACAATATGTATTTATATATTTATCTATGCGAGATTCTATATTAGGAAGCATATTTAGGTTTGTTAAAAATCAAAGCTGAACCTTTTTCCAGAGTATTTATAAATTCATGTTTGCGAGACTTTGGTTACAAAATCAGGATTACCCTTTTTGCAAAACGCCCTTTTAAAATGTAGTTTAAATGTAAAATTTTTGTTGCTTTCTTAATTTTGGAAAAAGGGAATACTCTGATTTCGAATCCAACCCCAAAATGTGTACCAGTCACTGATATTATATAATTAAAATTAATATTTTTTTTTATTTTAATTTTTTTATTTTTAATCTGAGAACTGTATAAGGAAGTTATGACCACGCTGAATCAAAACTCCCAGAGTTATAAGCCCTTTAGGGAGTTAAGGATCACTGCTATGAGTTATAAGTCCTTTAGGGACTTATGTCCCACTAAGTGGGTCATAAACCCCTAAGGGACTTTTGATTTTGGGAATTCTGACCCTGCACCGATAAAACAGTTTTAAAAATTTTAATATTTAATTCATTTTAATTAAATTTTTAATCAATTCTTTCTTAATTTCCATTTAAATCTAAAAATATCGTATTTTCTAATTTTGAATTCAGAATAATAATAAACAATAACTGCAAAAATCCATTAACAAAAGTAAATAGTTACAAAAATCTCATTATAAAGAAATTAACAAATAATTTCAGACTGAATAAATTAATTTATTTGCATCCATTGTTTTTCTTCAATTCTATTTTGTTATCTTTCAGACATTGTTAGTTTTGTAATCAATTCAATGTTAATAATGTTTGTTTCATATATATGTATATATATATATATATTTAAAATGTCATTGACTTTGCAAAACAGTTTTTGAGACTTTGAAAGATTAAAAAGTAATAAAAATGGATAATATCTTAATTTTGACTTGTTTCTTTATAGAATATCTTCTTTATTTCAAAATTATTCATGTAATTTCCAATTATCGACTTGTCGATTCAAATTTGAATACAGAGTTTTTTTTTTAAATTCATTTTAGACCTTCTAGGTTTTTTTATATGCAATTGTTGTATTTCATTTTTTTGCAGAACCTTTAGGGAACAAAGTTAAAATTCAAATTCAACTTTTATATAATAATTTATTCCATTGCAATGGAATTGGTACAAGAATAAAAAAAAAACATTGAACCCTAAAGGAATGAAAAAAAAAAAAATGTGAAAAAAACAATGATCTGGACTAGGATTTTGAATAAGTTTTATCCATTGTTCATGGATTATCGTATTGCATTTTCTGTCATTCAAAAAATTGTAAAACTTTTTTTTTTTTTAGAAATTACAAATTATTTTTTCAGAAAATTCTATTAATCCACTTGAAATAAATCTATTTTGAATAAATGGATTCGTTGAAGGATACCGAATAGGTATAAGGAATTGAAATTGATAAGATAATATAAAATATAAAAAAATAATGCAATCAAAAAGTTTTCTAGTTGAGATAAGGTGTTATTTTAACACTTAACTATTCAAAAATTTTTGAAAAACATTACTAGCACTACTTCTGATATTTATATCATGGTGCAGGGTCAGAACTGCCAGGGTCATAAGTCTTATGACCCTGAGAGTTTTGACTCAGCGTGGTAGGTCATAACTCTCTTATACAGTTCTCAGCTTAAAAATTATTAGTAATATAAAAAAATACTAATTTTAATTATATAATATCAGTGACGGGTACACATTTTAGGGGTTAATTCGAAATCAGAGAATTCCCTTTTTCCAAAATTAAGAAAACAACCACAATTTTACAATTAAACTACATTTTGAAGGCTATTTTGCAAAAGGTTAATCCTGATTTTGTAACCAAAGTCTCGCATTCATGAATTCATAAATACTCTGGAAAAAGGGTCAACTTTGATTTTTAGCAAACCTAAATATGCTTCCTAATATAGTATCTCGCATAGATAAATATATATATACCTATTGTTGTACATCTAATATTAAGCCCTAAAGGGACTTATGACCCACTTGTAAAGGGCCTTATGTCCCACGTAGATAATTTTAAGTGGGTCATAAATCCCTTAAGGACTTATGACCCTGGGAGTTCTGACCCTGCACTGTATATCATATCTTCTGATGTGCATATTTTATTAAATTTTTAAGTTTAAATGAAATTTTTGTAATTTAAGTTTTAATGAAATGAAAACACATGGACGTGATACAGAAAGATAAACTTTATAATCATATATAAATGAAAGTAAATCTAGAGGGATGACCAACACCAGACATTGGTAAGACTGTTAAAAAGGAAACCAAAATAAGACTTTAAAAGTTTAAAATTTAAAAGAACGATTTATACACTATTAAAGAAATTTTCAAATGGAATATTTCAAATTGATTTTTAAGTATTGGTTTGCTGGACATGTATTAATGTTATAATAAAAGTTATTAAATACCGAATTTAAAAAATTAATGTATAAGCTTTTCTTCTTGTAAAGAGTTAATGCATAAGCTTTTCTTCTTCAAGTCTGTAAACTCTGTTAATATTTCTTGAAAAGTCTGGTTATTTTATAAGGGAGTCCTCATTGACAGCGTGGTCCAGTTTGGCCTAAGTTGTTCTTTATGTTGGCGAAAAAAACATTTCTACCAAATTTCTCAAGATCTATTAAAAAATCTGTTGTTTTGTATTGGAACCTCCCCATCAATCCCAAAAATCGAAAAAATTCTATTTTTTTTCCGAGGAACTTATAAACTTCTCTTTTATAGTATTGATACTGAACAAAAGTTAAAATACTCAAGGGTTAATGTATCTTAGAACTCTTCCTCTGTAAAGTTGATAATTGAACTCTTTCAACTAAAAGTAACTTAATAACAAAAGAAGTGATAAAAAAACCAAGGGTTTTTAAAAAAGCATAGGTGACTAAGTTACAGATTCATAAAAATGGGAAATTTGTATGTTCTAATGAGCCTTCCAAAGAAAAGGTTCTGAAATTTTAAGCAAACTAAATAAACTTATGGTGATTCTCGAGGATCAAACCCCACCTGCTTTCGCCCAAAATTTTGAGGGTTTAGGAATTAAATTGTAACTCTCTCTAAAATTAAGAATTTTTCTTAGAAATTTATTATCTAAGCAAAAATTGTTAAAACTAAAAGACACTTTCTTTAATTTTAAGGACCTTCTTTAAATTTAAGGAAAACCTTTAACACATGCTAAAATATAATGTCGGAGCTTTAAATTTACAGCTCCGTTAGGAGTGAAGTTACAGAATTCCATGAAATAATTTTTTTGGCAATACCTACCCGTAGTTAAAATTTCTTCTCTCTACTATATGGACAGATAGATAGACAGACGAACAGAGTTAAAATATGTAGGCATATTTTTACAAAGTATTTTGAAAATGTGCTGAAAATTAAAACATTTTTAATAAGGTCATATAGAAGGATGTACAAAATGAGTTTGTATATACTTATACATTTCTAACAAGAACGTTTTATCTCGAATTGGCAATACCTAAAAATTCAAGCCTCAGTAAAAACTAAAATATTGCTAATGTATTTTAAGTTATCCTGAAAAGTATTACATTATGAAGACCTAGATTAAAAGATAATATCGAAGTAGTCCTTTCTGCTAGTATATAAATCGTAATATCGTAAGTTATTAACATTTATCACTAAACGGCTGAACAAAAGAACTAGATCTATGTTTAGTTCACCAATTAATAAAATTAAAAATGCATGTTATTTTTACCAAACCAACATTCGAAGCAAGTAAAAATATATGTAATTTATTAATCTACTTTTTATTAAATAATATCATGTAATTATATAAGTTTTGATAAAAACAAAAGATTTTTTAAAGTAAATAATTACAATACGAATTTATATAACAACTTATACGTCATTTGTTTTCAAGAGATTTGTAGATACATTTGATAACTTTATATGCTATCACATTTACAAGAGAAATAAATGATTACTAAAACTACTTCCTATATTATATTCCACTACATCATGTTCATGATTATCTTCTCTACTTTAAATTAAAAATTTTTAGATTTGTTTTTATTGTTAATTTTCTGTCAAAATTTCATTCTATTCCTTTTATTTACAAGTTAATTTTATTATTTTTCTTATGTCATTATTCATGAATGTAATTTAATCAAATTTCCAACAATTTTAAGTATGTATAAAAAATAAGGGTACATGCAATAAGGCCAAATGTAATAAAGCCAATTGACCTTATTTCATTATCATATTTGAAATAAAGCCAAAAAACAAATTTTTAAATTTTGGTCTTATTTCAATATGAAAAATTGAAATAAAGCCAATTCGATTATATTTCAAATCGCTAATTTTTTTTTAATGTGCAAATAATTGAATTATTATTTTTCAGAAAGTTTGTCAAATTTACATTTATTATTATGTATACAATATGTATACAATATTTATATATATTTGTGTACGACAGATTCTGAATCAGGATCCCTTTTTCCAGAATATTTATAAATATATAGGCTTGGATTCAAAATCAGCTTTGCTGAATTCACAGAATATTCATATATGTGCATATGTGGAATTCTGAATTAAGAGAGATTTTAGAGTTGGATTCAAAATCAGGGTATTCCCTTTTTCCAAAATATTTATGTACTATAAAATCCCTCCTGATTCAGAATCAAAATATATATATTCTGGAAAAAGCGGTAATACTAATTTTGATTTATCTCATGTTTAAAATAATTTTGGCTTTATTTCTTTATAACATTGGCTTTATTTCTTTTTCAAAAATTTTTAAATTTAAATAAAGCCCAAAATTAAGAAATTAGGATTTTGGTTTTATTTCAAATGTGGTATTGAAGTAAAGCCAAAAAAGTGCAATTTGGTTTTATTTCATTTGGCCTTATTGCATGAACCCAAAAATAATAACATTTATTCTAAATAGAAACTAAACGTGAATGAAGGTTTAAAAATATGATTCTTAATATTTTAAATATTTTACAAAGAAAATTTAATAAAAATTAAATTCAATATTTGAATGTAATATTAATAATTATATTGTAATTCTGTAATACCATTGTCATGATATTATATATATATATATATATATATATATATATATATATATATATGATTAATATTACAAATGTATTTATTATATTACAAGATAAATGTGCATTAAATATTTGTACAATAGTTTAATTGTATGAAAAAAATTTTTAATTTTGTAAATTTTATTAAGTTACCCATTCAAATGAAATTCAGATTATCAATGCTATATTATTACATTCTTTAATCAGCTTAAAAATATTTTATTATAATTATTATTACAATTATTTTTTTTTTGTTTTCGCATATAACAATAGTTTGGAACGATTGGCGCAATATAATTTAACAATGCAATTTTAACCAAAGTTTTAATTTCATTTTTAATCTTAGAAATTTGAATTTGAAATTTTTGTAAAATTTGTAATGTAATTTCTTTAATATCCTTATTTCTATAAAGCTCAAATTCTTCAAAATAATCAATTTAAAGGCTGATAGTAAATTCATTCGTTTTTAGCTCAAGCTAAACAGGTAGTTTTAGAAGTAAATAAAATAAAAAAAGTTTGATTTTGTATAAAACTCTGGAAACCCTGCTAACTTTTTTTCGTACATAATATATAAGCAACAAGGCATTTGGGTTCTAATATAAAAATCGTATTTGAAAACTTTTTGCATATAAAATAAGTCCTCAAAAATGGCACAGATTTTGTTTCAGCGACCTTTTTCGAACAACCTGGAAACTTCATATTATATTTATAAAAAACAATAAATCAGAAAAAGTTAGCAAACTGTTTAAACGGCTTGATAGCACAGTGATTAGAGGATCAACCATTCATATACAAGTATGTCCCCCCTGCTGTCGCATATATAGTATGGAATAGACAGGCCTATTAGCCTAACAGTTGAACAGTTAGCACTAAAAAAAACTAAAGTATTGTAATTTTCTTTAAAATTGAGATTATGTTTTAAAAAAAATCTAAATCACATTCCCTATTATTGAACAAAAATCTTGACAGCAAATCTAATATAAAATTTTTGACAAAAATAAAATAATAAATTTTTATTTGTTTTCTTATATTCAAAAAAAAAATTAACAATAAAACTAATAAAAGAATTAACCAATCAATAATGTCAAATTATTCAATAAATCGACAAAATTTTTTAAAATCATCTGGAAAATTTCGAAGAGAAATATTAACTCCAGAATTAAAATCATCACTTCCATCTATACGAGAAAATATAAACTTATTGGAAGAAGATGATTTAAAAATGCACTTCAAAGATTTAATAAACATCGCTGCAACACCTTCTAAAATTAATCCAAAATTATTGCATTCAATTTTACATTTTCTTGCATATAAAATGGATTTTGAAAATTATCAAATACAAATTCCTTGTAAAGATTTTGAAGAACTATCAAAGAATGGAACATTTGAAAGTCCACTTTTTATACATTCAAGAAATATTCTAAATTTAAAAAAACATCTACATAAAACTGATACAGTAAGTCATGAAGTAATTATTAGTGGTTCAGGTAAGAAAAGAGATAAATCAATAGTTGAATCAATTGATTCATCTGTTAAAACAATTGACTCATCCGTTGAACCAAATGAAATAATTGTTGCACATGTTAAACCAACTGAGGTAATTTCTGATCTTACTCAGCTAAGTGTTGATTTAAATCAAACAAGTTCTAAGACATCTAACACAAAGGTTGAGGCTACTGACTTAAATGTTGAATCAGCTGACTTAACGGTTGAATCAACTGGCTTAATGATTGAATCAACTGATTTGGAGATTCAACAAACTGACTTGGTAGGTGATCCAACTGCCTTGAAGGTTGATCCAACTGACTTAAAGGTTGGTCCAACTGACTTGAAGGTTAAACCAATTGACTTGAAGGTTAAACCAACTGACTTGAAGGTTGAACCAACCGACTTAAAGGTTGAATCAACTGAATTGAAGGTTCAACCAACTGGCTTGGTAGATGATCCAACTGAATTGAAAGTTGATCCAACTGACTTGAAGGTTGAACCAACTGACTTGAAGGTTGAACCAACTGACTTGAAGGTTGAACCAACTGACTTAAAGGTTGAATCAACTGAATTGAAGGTTCAACCAACTGACTTGGTAGATGATCCAACTGACTTGAAGGTTCAACCAACTGACTTGGTAGATGATCCAACTGACTTGAAGGTTGATCCAACTGACTTGAAGATAGAACCAACTGACTTGAATGTTGAACCAACTGACTTAAAGATTGAGCCAACTGACCCTAGCGTTAAAACAACTGAAACAAATGTTGAAACAAGTGACCCAAGAATTGAATCAACTGAACCAGATGCTCAACCAACTGATACAAGTGTTAAAACAACAGACTTAAAAGTTGCAGCAGCCGACCAAAGAGTTGAATCAACTGATCCGGATGTTCAACCAAGAAATACAAGTATAGAAGCAACCGACGCAATAGTTGAAGCAGCTGATCCAAACGTTGAACCAACCGTTGAATCAGAAAAAACAGCACTCTCAGTCGTTTTAAATGAGCCATTAAACGATGAAGATTCAACAAATATTGAAAAACTAAAATCTTTAGAACGAAACGAAGATTTCAAAATACCACGATTTATTGTTAAATTGACAAAATTTAAAGAAACAACTTATGAAAAACCTGAACAATGCAAAATAAATGATCACATTCATAATGTTATTGCTCCAGCTGATTCTTTTACTAAATTAATGTGGCGATTTGAAAGAACACTCCAAAAGTTAGAACATCGTTTGAAAGAATTCTACAAAATTTTTAGTAAATATGAAAGAACACAACATTTAATTAAATCTATAGAAAAAACTGCTTGTGATATTCAACAATTTAAACACAAACGAACATTTGTAAGACGACAGATAAATGATTTTAATAAAATATTAATAGATAAAAATCATCTAATGAATACTATTGATGAAAAATTGTTAATATTAAAAAAATTGCCTAAAATTGAACATAATTTAAATTTACTTTTAAAATGGAAAGATGAAATTAATTATACTTTAAACGATTATAAAAACATTTATAATGACTTAATTGAATTTAAAGGTGATAATGAATTTGTTAATCAAATAATAGATAACAAGGTTGATCGTGAAGATTTAAATAATTATACAACAATGGGATATTTTAATTGTATGCAAATAGATTTGTATTCAGCATTTGATGCAATGGAAGCAAAATTATTTTATAGTCAAGCTTCAATTTTACAAAAATTTTATTCTTTAAAACTTCAAATTTGTTTAATGTATAAACGTGAATTTTTATCCGACATTCACAAAGATATGTTACAAGAAGTCCATAATTTTGGAAAAAACTTACATAAAGTAGTTATTAAATGTTCAAAGAGGCTGTCATTAGAAGATGGTGATTTGGTCGTAACACCAATGAATAATGCAAAATTTATAAATAAAAGTGAACAAGATAATGAACAGAATATAAAAGAAGAAGAAGAAGAAAGTTTTGATATTAAAATACCGAATTATCATGAAATGTGTTTGTGCAGTAAGACTGCCTAACATTACCTATCAGTTCAGTTCAAAAATTATTTGATATTTTTTATTTTTAAAAGAAAAAGTTGTTCTAAATTAATTCCAAATTTACAATCTAAAGATTTAAGTTAAAAATAACGAGGCACAATGTTTTCAAAAGAAACAAATTATTATGTATAGAAAAATGATTATTATAATTTTTTATTTTTTATTTAATTTTTTTAATAATCTTATTGAACTATATAAATTAATAATGATAAATTATAATTGAAAATGAAAAGTTTTGCTATTAAAAATATTAATTATTAAAATAAAAATATAAATTTCGATATGATAACAACAACACATAGACGCGTTTTTTTAGACTTTTAAGTTAAACTGTCATTTATAAACACAAACTTTTAATTTTCTTAGCAAATTTTTATCAAATAGTTTTAGATTAAAATTTTTATTTCTTAAAATTAACTTAGACAATCCTCGTTAACAAAATTATTTAATACCTTTAAACCAGTGCATACAAATAAGGCCACGGGTATATTGAAATTACTCCCCCGTTAGACAAGCTAGATATAGTGTCAAAGGTACGTATCGGATCAGCATCAAAAAGTAAATCGATCTAACAATGTGTATCTGTCCGTCCGTCCGTTTGTCAGCTTGATAATTTAAAAACTTGGCTTGAGTTTTGGAATTCACAAAGTGTAATTTTTAGACTGTTTCAAAATCGGACCAAGGCTTCGAGGAGCTGCCACACAATTTTTTTGCCCAATATGAATTTTATCAAACTTAATAAAGCTGGGAAGATAAAATATACACACGGTTAGTTATATAATAGAACAAGCACCTGTATAAAAATTTCAAAATGTTTCGGCTTCATTTTCGGAGAGCTACCAACAAAGTTTCCGATTCGATAACTGTGAATCTAATGAAGCTACGAGGTTAAAACTAACACTTCTCAATTGAAGTATTAGGGCAAGTTACTTGGCAAAGTTGGACATAACTCGGACCAACTTTTAGGGTGCGCTAAATTTTTTTATGACCTGCTTGGCAAAGCTGGACATTACTCGGAACCACTTTTTGGGTTGTTTTTTGTTTTATTTTTATGGCTTTTTTTAAGCAAAAATCATGGGGTAAGTCAAAATTTTTTTAAAAAATAAAATTTTTTTTTCAATATAATAGCGTAAGGGAATTAATTAACAGTTTATTTTATTTTATACATCAAAATGGTTTTGCACAGGTATCTAAAAGTTAACAAGGGCAACTATAATCTTCCTCGTTTTAAATTAATTTCCATTTTAGCTTACAAATTGTTTCCCAAAAACTTCGCTTAATTATAATCGTTTAATAAAAAATTTTAAAATAAAATTTTTAAAATTAAAATTTATATTTTTATTTATTCATTATAAAAATTAATCAAAAAATTTTAATAAGCGGTTTATAAAACAGTTGATTAAAAGAATTTTAAAACAAAAAGTGTTAGCTATATTCAAAGGAAATTATGGGATAAACAAGTTGAGTTATTTTTTATTTTTTCTGCCTCTATTTGAAATGTTAACAATTTTTAATTAATGATGGCATAAAACTTGAATATGCAAATCAGATTTTAATTTATTTTTTTACAAATTTTTCATGATCATTCCATTCCAAATTTTTATTGATTCAGTCAAACAAATTTAATAGTTAAAAAAGAAAGTTAAAATAAAAATTTTATAAATAAGATTTATAAGAATTTTATAAATATTTTTTTGGTTTATTTATAAAATGCCGCGAAGATTAACATTTTTTATTGGTTTCTTTTATCATAGGCACAACAAATTAGTTGGCACTGTAATATAATTACTTAATTACTAATATTAATTTGCATAAATTAAAAATATAAAACTTTTAAATTTACTTTTGTGTTAAATTTTATAAACTCTGAAATCTGATAATAAAACCAAAAATTTTGTTGGCAGCAAATCGATTTAATCGAATCGAAAGTTGTGATTTTAATGAATTTAAAATGTATGGCTTTTAAGCCAAATTGTTTCGTAGAATAAAACAAAAATATATTAAAATTTTTTAATATATATTATAATAGTACATAATAATTAGGAAAATATAAAAATTTGAATTAAAGCAAACTCGTACCGCCCTGTGTCCGAAATTCGAGCTATTGTTACTTTTTAATTTCCAAAATATTTCCAAAACCAAGTTTTATTAAAGTATCAAAGTTTCAATATTCTTTAATAAAATAATAAAATTTATTTTAATAATATAAATTTAAATATTTTTATAGCCGTTTGACTATAGGTCAAAAGGGTATACTAAATTTGCTATTACATTTGTGACGCAAAGAAGGTAGATAGCTTAATATAGATCCAAATTCGGATCAGAATTGAAAACTAAATCGACCTAGCTATGCAATAGTCGTCATCGCTATTGAAATCCAGCGTGTTTGCTCAATGGGTCGAATACCTGCCATACAACTTCTTTTTTTATATAAGCATTACTCTATACCTATTGAAACTGGGTGTCTGAAATTTTGCCAAAAGTAGTTTAGTTTTATGGCCAAAGTTTCTGTAAAATTTGGTTGGTCTACTGCAGTAGGTTCGAGCAGCTTTCAAACTACTTCTTCTTTTATATGATCATTAATCTCTATACCTGGGTCTCTATAAAGCTGGATTTTTGAAAATATGTCAATAGTAATTAACTTTAATAACCAAAGTGTGAATAAAATTTCGTTGCTGTATTGGAAAAGGTTAGAACAGCTGCCTTTCGACTTATATTTTTTTCTTTTGTAAATAACTGAAAGTCTCTTAAGTTGTGTATTTAAAATTTTATCAAAAATAATTAACCGGATAATATAATGTCTATGTTACGCTCAAACGGGTATCCCAGAGTTGGCACAGTTTACTGTACTAGACTCTTCTTCGTTTTTTATACATTTTTAACGATTTTAATTATATAAAAATTTCTCATCTGGAAAAATTCTTTCTTGTTTTCATCTTCTTCGGCATTTTTTTTAAATTTCACAATACAAATCATCTTACAGTATATGAAATATTGATTATTTTTCTATTTCTTATATAAAATTATTATTGGAAAGAAAAATGAAAAATATTTTTATGATGGACTTGAATTTTTTTTTTCTTTCTTCCTTCCTATCAATTTGCCATCGTGCTTTATTTCAATTTTTCTAAGATTATTTGGAAAATGAAAAACTTTCTAAAGATGAATGAACAGTGGTAAACAGAATCCTTTTATTAAATTTAAATAATCATTTCGCTTCTATAATTCTACATACTTTATTGTTGAAGAGGAGTCTGTATTTTCTTTTTTATAAATCCTAAATAGGGTTCATTCTTCATGTGATACTATCCAGTTTCTGATTTCAAATTTATAATAACAAACATTCATTGTTATATAAATCTTGAAAAATTTTCGGTTCCTTTGAGAAACTCAATCCAATGATTACTAAAAAAAAGTTTTCTAGTTTTGGAATGTAAATTATATGTTTAAATAAAGTTTAGGAATGTGTTACCGTTAACCACTTCAATGTAGTATTTTTATTATAATTTCAAAGAATTTCAACTTTATGGTATGTACAATTGTTTTTTTAGTAGAAACTATCAGTGCTATCGCCTTTAAAAATATTTAAAAAAATTTCAAACACTTATAGGATAACTTTAAGCATAATATTTAAATTACAAATTTAAAGAAGGTTGTCAAAACGGGGCGGGATTAAAAATTCGTGTAAGATAAAATTTAAGAAAATATATTTTGTACAATATATAGCAGTTCTATTTTTGAGCTTTAGTATAAAAAGTTTCCTATAACTATTAATAAAAAAATAAATCCAACAAATATTAAAAATTAATTTTTTTTTAAAAATAAATATACAACTTTAATGAATTTTCCAATTTTAATAAAAGCAAAACGGCAATACTAAAAGCAATACCTCAAATCAAACCTCTTAGCTTTTGTAAAACTTATTGGATCTTTTTTATTGCATAAAAAAAATTGTATTTTTGTACCCGTATGACTATTAGTCAAAAGGATATACTAAATTTGTCATTGCGTTATATAGACTCCAGTGTATAGATCGGATCAGAATCGAAAAATAAATCAATTTAGCTATATACGTCCGTCCGTCTGTCCGTCCGCACGATAACTCAAAAAATAAAGGAGCTAGGATTTTGAAATTTCACAAATTCGTTTTTATGCAATAGCATAGTTCGAGTATACCTGCCATACAACTTCTTTTTTTATATGAGCATTACACTACACCTAATAAAGCTGAATGTTTGAAATTTCCCAAAAAGTTGATGATATGACCGGATGATATGAAAAACTGGATGATATGATGTTTATATTACGGTCATACAGATATCCCACAGTTAACACAGTCTACTCTACTACACTCTTCCTCGTTACTAATTAAATTAAATTAAATTATTACATTTTCATCAAAATTTTTTAATATCATTGGATCAGTTTTTGACGATAGAAGATAAAGATAAACTATAAAATCATAAAAATATAACGAAACAAAATTTTGAACAGTTTACTTAGGAAAATTATGAATTTGTTTCCTAGATTGTGGTTCAAATATATAAAAATTTAAAATGTGCCCCGATTGAAAAGTATATTTCGAAGAAGACAATTGGAAGCTTTAACCTTTATGAAATATATATATATATATATAAGAATGCCAATATACTTTAGTTAGATATTGTTTACAAAACCATAAAATGTCACGTACTACATATATTTATAATAAGGGAAGGGGTTCACATATAATTGTAAATTTTGTTCAGTTCAGATAATTGTAGGTCCAAACTCATAGCAAAATCGAAAAATTGGAAAATTATAAAGAAAATATATTTTTAAGTTACCATACATACTTTTTATGACGATGATGATGAATGTTAGTTAAAAACAACAAAACAATTACAAAACTATAATTTGTATTGACTTTTAATATGCGTTGATTTTGGAATTTTTCTTATAATTTACTAATAAACTTTTAATAACTTATCATATAATTTTTTTATATTCTTAAAAAATTGAATAATCTGGGACCTAATCAAAATGCACCTCGGATACTAAATCCCCTGATAAAGTGAATTCTACTCACAAAAAAAAACTTAATAATAATTTGAAAAATAAAGTTTAATTGAAATAGATTTTCAGCAATCCGATTAGGTTGTCGCCGTATTATCCATTTTTATTTCATATAAATTCTTCGTGATATTTTAAAATAGCGCTTTTAACTCACAAACCATTTCTGTTATATTTTTTAAATAAAGAGTTTCGTAAGTTGAAGGTTGAATTTAGAAGTTTTATGCATTAAATGTTGAATCTGGTCCAACTTAGGAGCTTTACAAACTAAAGAAAGAACAAAACAACTTCTAATGTTTTAATTTCTATATAAAAAGATATAAGTTGTACTTTAACAAAAAAAAACAAGTAAAGAAACAGTCAGTCGGTGCAACCGACTTAGAAATACCCTACACCTATTTGGTTCAAATTTAAGGACATATCCATAAGTCATTTTAACACCATAGAAGCTGTTATTAATTTGATCGTAAGACATAGCTAACCAAATTAACTGTATAATACTAAAAACATTTTCTAATTACCCTATCTATTAAAAAATACTACAAATTCTTACTAATTTATCTATTTAAAAATATTAAAAAACAAACAAACTTGAAATAAATGAAAATATATTTATTCCAATTCAATTACAAAATGAAAAAATTCTAATTATTAAATTTTGTGATAAAAAGATAATAAAAGCATAATATATTTAATAATCCAAATTTTTAAAAATTGCAATTATTTTAAATGGTTAGTTTATATACCTAATAGAAAAACTTATAAACGCAAAATATGCAATAAATGTATTTCTAAAATACAATTAAAAATTTACACCTTTTCATATAATTCATTTAAATATAAAAATAAATTTTACATAAATGCAGCAAGTACCATTGAACATAGCTGAACCACTACAATTAAGTCTAGATTTCGGAGACACATCGGACATAGGAAATATATTCTTTAGTAAAAAGATAATAAAAGCATAATATATTTAATAATCCAAATTTTTAAAAATTGCAATTATTTTAAATGGTTAGTTTATATACCTAATAGAAAAACTTATAAACGCAAAATATGCAATAAATGTATTTCTAAAATACAATTAAAAATTTACACCTTTTCATATAATTCATTTAAATATAAAAATAAATTTTACATAAATGCAGCAAGTACCATTGAACATAGCTGAACCACTACAATTAAGTCTAGATTTCGGAGACACATAGGACATAGGAAATATATTCTTTGGTTTCGAAATTAAACTCGACAACAACCAATTCCCATGGTACTTTCATTACTAGTAACCTACTGTTAAATTTCATCAAAATACCGGCCTTATTTTTCGAGTTATGGTGTTTTTAAGATATATGTTTGTTAGGCCTTGAACTTTTCAAGGGTTCCAGGACCCGAAATTATGGTACGATTTCGCCCATATGCAGTCCCGTCATACTTTCAATACTAGTTAAACCTTGTACACAATTGGAACGCTCTATCTTAATTTTAAGTTACTAGTTTTATTAATTTCGATGATAAGCTTTTACACATTGGGGGGTCTAAGAGAGGTTCTGAACCACCACTCCAATTGATCCCAAATTGGGGGGCACGCAAGAAATAGTAAAGAACACCCTTGTGGCAAATTGGAAGCTTCTACATTTGTTTCAAGTTACTATCTTTATTAATTTCGAAAATATGCTTTAAGGGCCTAAGAACTGAGTGGCTGGTCCCCGATCCACTACTCCAATGGGGCCCAAATTTCAAAGACACTTACGAAATAGGAAGGGACACCCTGATACCAAATTTGGAGGTTCTATCTTCATTGGTTTCGGAATTATGCTCGTTTGGCCTAAATTCGATCAAAAAGTTCTAAGTTCCGAACCCATTGTCCAATCCTCACCGTACGTAATCACCGCCGTAGTTTCGCTGCCAATAACCTACAGCACAAATTTCATGAAGATAGCCTCATTAGTTGTTTAGTTATCGTGATTTTTTATATATGTTCCTTAGCCCTGACATCGATTAAAAGGTCCGGAATCCGAACCGTTGGGCTGATTTCGCCCTTATATAGTCCGCGCTGTACTTATAGTACTAGTTAACCCTTGTACACAATTTGAACGGTCTATCCTAATTTTAAGTAACTATTTTTAGTAATTTCGATTATAAGCCTTTAAAACTTGGGAGGTCTGAGAGGGGTACAGAACCACCACTCCAATTGATCCCAAATTAGGGGAACACGCAAGAGATAGTAAAGAACACCCTTGTGGCAAATTGGAAGCTTCTACATTTTTTCAAGTTGTTATCTTTATTAATTTTAAAGATATGCTTTAAGGTCTTCGGAAATGTGTGGCTGGTCCCCGACCCACTACTCCAATGGGACCCAAATTCACAAGACACTTAGGAAATAGGAAGGGACCCCCTGATACTAAATTTGGAGGTTCTATCTTCATTGGTTTCGGAATTATGCTCGTTTGGCCTAAATTCGATCAAAACGTTCTAGGTTCCGAACCCATGGTCCAATCCCGACCTTACCCAATTCCCGAAGTATTTTCATTACTAGTAACCTACAGCACAAATTTGATGAAGATAGCGTCATTAGTTGTTGAGTTATCGTGATTTTTTATATTTGTTCGTTAGCCCTGAAACCGATTAAAAGGTCCAGAATCCGAACCCATGGGCCGATTTCGCCCATATGCAATCCCCGCCGTACTTTCAGTCCTAGTAACCTACAGTTAAAATTTCATCAAGACAGCTCCATTATTTTTTGAGTTATCGTGCCTACGGACGGACGGACGGACGGACGGACGGACGGACATTGCTATATCGACTAAGGCGGTCACGCTGATCACAAATATATATACTTTTCCATATCTAGCTCGCTTCCTTTAGGTGGTTACAAACACCATACCAAAGTTAATATACCCCTTTACCTATTCTATAGGTGTAGGGTATAAAAACTGTTAATTACATTTAATTCAGATTTTTCTTATTGATTTTATACTTAACTAAATATATTTTTCTGAAATGAATTTTTTTTTTAGCTAATAAATTTGATTTTTAGACAAGTTTTAATTTATTTTTTTTTCAGTTCAATTTCACGCAATATTAGATTAATATAATTTATACCAAAAATCTTTTAAATTTAAATCCAAATTTTATAAAAAGAAAAAAAAAATCATGAAATGATGAACCCATAAAAATAAAACCTTAACTTTAATTCAATTTAAAGAAAAAGAAAATATTCCAAATCATTTATCCCCACTCAGTATAAATTCACCTGTTTATATTTCATCGTAATTTTATATACAGAATCCTCTTTTCAAGGTAATAAATTACCGTGATATCCTTATCCTAGAACAATTTAAATAATAAAATATACATTCTGTAACTCATTAAATTTTACTCGAAACGAAAACATGTTTGAATACTGAGTAAATTGAAAAATATACTCCTGTAATCTTCTGAGATGAAATTTAAAGTTTCTGTTGAGGGAGAAAATGATTTGACAATATTTTAATATTTGGATTAGATGGAGAGAAAATTTCATCTTTTCAGAAAAAGTAGATGGGAGAGTAACGTCATTAAATGTAATGTTCTTGTTTTAAGTACATTAAGAACACAAAAATGGATGAGTAGAAATCAGAAATATATATTCCCTTTATAAACTATAGGTTAGTTTTTTTTCCTTTTTCACTCCTTTAAGGAATATAAAGCATTCACTAAGTCTATTTAGATTGGGTTTGAGTTTCTAGTTATAATCTGACCGTGATGATCCGATGAGTGATATAGATATACGAGAAAGCTTTATACTATAAATTGGAATAAACTGAAAAAATGCAGAAAAATATTTCGAATTCAATCATTATACCCGTGCACACATATATGAACATCGGGTATATTAAAATTACTCCCTCGTTTGTAACGCATCGAAATAGACGAGCTAGATATAGTGTCAAGGGTAAGTATTGAATCAGAATCGAAAAGTGAATCGATCTAGCTATGTGTGTCCGTCCGTCAGCACGATAACTCAAAAACTATAAGAGCTAGAATTCTGAAATTTTCACAAAGTAATTTTTAAACAATTTGTAGGTTCCCTATTGTTTTTGGTTAAAATCGGACAAAGGCTTCGGGTAGCTGCCATACAAATTTTTCAAAATTATATGACTATTTTCAAAATTAATAACTAAATAGAAACCAAATATGAAAACAAACAAAATGTAGTTAAATTATTAATCGATTCATGGTGTAGTGGTAAGGACATGATACTTGTAGCCAAAATGTTTCGGTTCAGAATCCAGGCTAGAGAATTTTTTTTTTTTTTTTAAATTAATTTTTTGTTATCTATTTTCTTTTATTTTCTCTTTAATAGCGCAATTCTAACGCTAATTCGTGATTACTAATAAAATTAATTAATGATCACTAGTAAAAATTCATGAAAAACCAATTTTTTTTAAAAATTTTGAAATTTTTGTCTTTGGAAACTTTAAATTGATTTTTACAGCGTTAGAAGCGAGATAGCGCACTTCTAACGTTAATTCGTGATCACTACTAAAAATTCATGAAAGCCCAATTTTTTATCAAAATTTTGAAATTTTTGTCTTTGGAAACTTTAAATTGATTTTTAAAGCGTTAGAAGCGAGATAGCGCAATTCTAACGTTAATTCGTGATCACTACTAAAAATTCATGAAAAACCAATTTTTTTTCAAAATTTTGAAATTTTTGTCTTTAGAAACTTTAAATTGATTTTTACAGCGTTAGAAGCGAGATAGCGTGATCACTACTAAAAATTCATGAAAAACCAATTTTTATACCCGTATGACTATAGACTCAAGTGTATGGATCGGATCAGAATAGAAAAATAAATCGATTTAGCTATGTATGTCCGTCCGTCCGTCTGTCCGTTCGTCCGTCTGTCCGTCCGTCACCACGTTAACTCAAAAACTAAAGGAGCTAGGATCTTCAAATTTTCGGGAATTCGTTTTTTTGCAATAGCCGTCATCGCTATTTAAATCCAGCCATTTTGGTCCATGGGTTCGGGTAGCTGCCATACAACTTCCTTTTTTATATGAGTATTACTCTGTACCTATAACAGCTACGGGTCTGAAATTTTGCCAAAAGCTGTTTAGTTCCATGGCCAGAGTTTCTGCAAAATTTGGATAGTCTACTGCAGTGGGTTCGAGTAGCTGCCATACAACTTCTTATTTTATATGAGCATTACTTTACATCTAATGAAGCTGGGTGTCTGAAATTTTGCCAAAAATAGTTTAGTGTAATGGCCAAAGTTACTGCAAAATTTGGTTGGTCTACTGCAGAGGGTTCGAGTAGCTGCCATACAACTGCTTCTTTTATATGAGCATTACACTACACCTAATAAAGCTGGTATGTTTGAAATTTTGCCAAAGGTATAGAATGTTTATAATAATAATGATATAATGTTTATATAACGGTCATACGGGTATCCCAGAGTTGACACAGTCTACTCTACCACACTCTTCCTCGTTTTTCAAAATTTTTATCTTTGGAAACTTTAAATTGATTTTTACAGTGTTAGAAGCGAGATAGCGCAATTCTAACGTTAATTCGTGATCACTACTAAAAATTCATGCAAAACCAATTTTTTATCAAAATTTTGAAATTTTTGTCTTTGGAAACTTTAAATTGATTTTTACAGCGTTAGAAGCGAGATAGGGCAATTCTAACGTTAATTCGTGATCACTGCTAAAAATTCGTGAAAAACAAATTTTTGAAAGTTTTGTCTTTGAAAACTTTAAATTGATTTTTGCAGCGTTAGAAGCGAGATAGCGCAATTCTAACGTTAATCGTGATCACTACTAAAAATTCATGAATAACCAATTTTTTATCAAAATTTTGAAATTTTTGTCTTTGGAAACTTTAAATTGATTTTTACAGCGTTAGAAGCGAGATAGCGCAATTCTAACGTTAATTCGTGATCACTACTAAAAATTCATGAATAACCAATTTTTTATCAAAATTTTGAAATTTTTGTCTTTGGAAACTTTAAATTGATTTTTACAGCGTTAGAAGCGAGAAAGCGCAATTCTAACGTTAATTCGTGATCACTACTAAAAATTCATGATAAACCAATATTTTATCAAAATTTTGAAATTTTTGTCTTTGGAAACTTTAAATTGATTTTTACAGCGTTAGAAGCGAGATAGCGCAATTCTGACGTTAATTCGTGATCACTACTAAAAATTCATGAATAACCAATTTTTTATCAAAATTTTGAAATTTTTGTCTTTGGAAACTTTAAATTGATTTTTACAGCGTTAGAAGCGAGATAGCGCAATTCTAACGTTAATCGTGATCACTACTAAAAATTCATGAATAACCAATTTTTTATCAAAATTTTGAAATTTTTGTCTTTGGAAACTTTAAATTGATTTTTACAGCGTTAGAAGCGAGATAGCGCAATTCTAAGGTTAATTCGTGATCACTACTAAAAATTCATGAAAAACTAATTATTTTTTAAAATATTAAAATTTTTGTCTTTGGAAACTTTAAATTGATTTTTACAGCGTTAGAAGCGAGATAGCGCAATTCTGACTTTAATTCGTGATCACTACTAAAACTTCATAAAAACCAATTTTTTTTCAAAATTTTGAAATTTTTGTCTTTGGAAACTTTAAATTGATTTTAACAGCGTTAGAAGCGAAATAGCGCAATTCTGACGTTAATTCGTGATCACTACTAAAAATTCATGATAAACCAATATATTATCAAAATTTTGAAATTTTTGTCTTTGGAAACTTTAAATTGATTTTTACAGCGTTAGAAGCGAGATAGCGCAATTCTGACGTTAATTCGTGATCACTACTAAAAATTCATGAAAAACCAATTTTTGATCAAAATTTTGAAATTTTTGTCTTTGGAAACTTTAAATTGATTTTTACAGCGTTAGAAGCGAGATAGCGCAATTCTGACGTTAATTCGTGATCACTGCTAAAAATTCATGAAAAACCAATTTTTGATCAAAATTTTGAAATTTTTGTCTTTGGAAACTTTAAATTGATTTTTACAGCGTTAGAAGCGAGATAGAGCAATTCTGACGTTAATTCGTGATCACTACTAAAAATTCATGAAAAACCAATTTTTTATCAAAATTTTGAAATTTTTGTCTTTGGAAACTTTAAATTGATTTTTACAGCGTTAGAAGCGAGATAGCGCAATTCTGACGTTAATTCGTGATCACTGCTAAAAATTCATGAAAAACCAATTTTTTATCAAAATTTTGAAATTTTTGTCTTTGGAAACTTTAAATTGATTTTTACAGCGTTAGAAGCGAGATATAGCTATTCTGACGTTAATTCGTGATCACTGCTAAAAATTCATGAAAAACCAATTTTTGATCAAAATTTTGAAATTTTTGTCTTTGGAAACTTTAAATTGATTTTTACAGCGTTAGAAGCGAGATAGCGCAATTCTGACGTTAATTCGTGATCACTACTAAAAATTCATGAAAAACCAATTTTTGATCAAAATTTTGAAATTTTTGTCTTTGGAAACTTTAAATTGATTTTTACAGCGTTAGAAGCGGGATAGCGCAATTCCGACGTTAATTCGTGATCACTGCTAAAAATTCATGAAAAACCAATTTTTGATCAAAATTTTGAAATTTTTGTCTTTGGAAACTTTAAATTGATTTTTACAGCGTTAGAAGCGAGATAGAGCAATTCTGACGTTAATTCGTGATCACTACTAAAAATTCATGAAAAACCAATTTTTGATCAAAATTTTGAAATTTTTGTCTTTGGAAACTTTAAATTGATTTTTACAGCGTTAGAAGCGAGATATAGCTATTCTGACGTTAATTCGTGATCACTACTAACAATTAATGAAAAACCAATTTTTGATCAAAATTTTGAAATTTTTGTCTATGGAAACTTTAAATTGATTTTTACAGCGTTAGAAGCGAGATAGAGCAATTCTGACGTTAATTCGTGATCACTACTAAAAATTCATGAAAAACCAATTTTTGATCAAAATTTTGAAATTTTTGTCTTTGGAAACTTTAAATTGATTTTTACAGCGTTAGAAGCGAGATAGCGCAATTCTGACGTTAATTCGTGATCACTACTAAAAATTCATGAAAAACCAATTTTTGATCAAAATTTTGAAATTTTTGTCTTTGGAAACTTTAAATTGATTTTTACAGCGTTAGA